>VZTA01022808.1:696-38795 GCA_013398855.1 Mohoua ochrocephala | reverse complement strand
CCCCTTCCCAGTTCACTGCAACAATAAAATCCTAGTTCATACTTTGGCAATACATACTTCGGCAATACATACTTCAGCAATACATACTTCAGTCAAAGCAATTGACATACAATTCATAAGGTGGAATGGCTAAAAAAGGGCTAGTAATTACCCCAAGATGAGAAGCCTGTTAACTGAAAATCTTTCATGAGCCTCTTCGTAGGAAATGAGAACTCAGGTGCAGAATCATACATTCGAAGAAAAAAAGCTCAAGGTCATCTCATGACCCTTATTACAGCTAAAATGCCTTTTTAAGAGAAAGACAGAGAAAATCAGTCAAATGAAAACTTATACCTTATTTATTTCAATTTCAAATTAAGAAAAAAAATCTTCATTTCTGTTTCAATATAAATTACACTCACATCTCTTTCTGCAGTGTGGAGTTCATGAGCAAGCAAATGATAAGAAATAGGAGAAACTTCATTTATGCAGTCTAGCATAGGTGGTTGCTCAAGTCAGATGGAGTAGGTTTGCATTTCTAGATGCACTAATAAAATGCTTGGAAATGAAGTGCAGCAGCAATATAATATTTCAAAATGGCTTTTACAGAAGGTTCAAACATCATGTGTACTTTGTCAGAACTGCCTTGTTTTGTAGTGCCTCTTATTATTGGGTTACTAGTTTAAAAATTGTCAAAGAAATGAAATCTGGAAGAGCTGTCAAATTTTTAAAAAATGCCTTGAGCTGAATTCTTTGTTTATCTGAAATACCATGGCATAAAAAATAAGAACTGCCAAAGAACTGCCAGCTTTTAAAGAAAATTAAGGTGTCCGCAGAAAGAAATCTGTTATCAATAAAATTTCCATACTAAAAACACAGGATGTGTTTTCAAAGTGTCATTTTAGATATTCGTAAATAAAAGGTAGCTTTCCTTTCTGAAAATGTTTCTTGTTGTGGCTCATTTCATTGTTATAAACTCATGGACGTGCAGTCATTTCATTGCAGTTCTTGTCAGAAAGTTCAGCAGCTTGCTGTTACTCTGGGCTTTCTTGGCGTCAGTGACAATTTCCACAGCCCCCTGCAAGTTCAGTTGTCAGCAGCTAACTTGGCATTTTGAGCCCTAAACAAAAGGGTTTTGTCTGTGCAGACAGCGGAGAACTGCAGTCATGCAAAAAATCATCTTAGTTTACTCACTCTGCATTTAACCATAAGACTAAAAACTCAAGCAGAGGAAAAGTGGCAGTGACATAATTAGGATTGTTAGAGCAATATAAATTTGTCTCCTTATACATATACAATAAGAAGCTGTCTTTAATTGCATGATAGACTCAGCCTTCACCTCATTCTGAGGGTTCATCCATTGGGCTCCAACTCCAGCTTATTTAGCCAGCCTTTCTCCTTGTTCTCCGTGTCCAGGCATGGGTTTTTAATATTGAATATTCTAATAAATGCTGCTTTTGCATTCGATTTCAGGGACTTCTACACTGTCCTCCAAGACAGCAGGGAAAATACAAGTTGGAAGGGGTACCTGATATGCCCACTGCCAGATTTGGGATCCAAAAAAAAAAGGAAAGTCCTGGTCTTCAGCAGACAAGCGATGGGGCTTTCTTAATCCAGAATTCATCTTTGATTAGCTTGCCCAACTGATAAAGACTTCCTCAACACATGTAACTGAACCGTTTCTTTTCAATGTAATTTTAAAATGAAATGTATAGGCAAAACCAAAAACATTGTGGGTTGGTTGGTTGGGTTCTTTTGCTCCTTGAGGTTGTATAATTATTTTGAGTACTTGAATACTTTCCATTCAAGTTGTACTGATATAATAATGCTATTAGGACATACAATTTATATAATAATGCTGTGTTTCTCACAACACTATTCAAAAGGAGATGTCTATCAGGAGACATCTTTGTGTTTATGGCTCTAATCTTGGCAAAAGTATAATTGATGGCAACACAGACTTATGAGAAGTATTAGAAAAGTTTAAGAGGCAATCTTACTAACACCATTATTGATCAGTTTTGGCTACAATCTGTTTCTTCGCTCCAACAGCTACCCAGCAGTCCCTCATTCTGAGTTTTGCTTTACTCCTCAGCTCTAGACAATCAAATACATTCCATGTTTTTTTGCTGGTGAGTATTTATGTACTTGAGTGTGATTTGCATTTCCCTTTCATTCAGAGTTTTTTGTGGTATTATCCTGTGAACTGAACTCTAAAATAATTTTCATACTTAAGACAGGTAATTTGTGATGGAACACTTCTTTGAAGAGCCAGATTTGGATTGGTTTTTTTGCATGTGCCATTTTCTACTGATTCCAAAGTCATTTTTACTGGTATCAACATGTTATTTATGAGGTGAACTATATTTGACCAGCAGCTTTAGAAACGACCCTGTATTTGAAAACCTTCACATCTGCAGTACTATCCTATCACTTCATCCTAGATACCTAGCAACAGACAACCTGAACGAGGAATACTCTACTGTTCCCACACAGGAATCCAACCCTAAACTCTAGCACTTTGCATCCTGAGGCAAAATCTTCCAGGAAGATGGAGTTGAATAGGTGATTAAGTCTAGGCTCATGCTGGGAGTTGCATAAACAGAGCAACATAAACATGAAACACCCTGTCAGAGAGTGGACTGAAAGTGTGCCAGGGCAGACCTAATGTAATTATGAAGTCAAGCAGTCTGATAAGTTTCTGTAAGCACATAATACCTTATAATTAAGCATTTTTCCTGGAAATATTTGCTTCAATGTTCATGCATTGAAATGTATGAATCATTAAAATTTAAAAAAAGAGAGGATGTTTATGGGATTGTATCCATCTAGAAAACTATATTCAATCTCATAATCCTTAAACCTTGCAATTACCTCTCCATCCACTTATGCGCACACAAAGTAGAAAAAAATTAGGTAGAATAATCTGACCATCACCTTAGATTTTTTTTTTTGTCAAATTGTTCTATCAACAAGTATGCAGTATTCCCAAGTTTAGAACTTACATTCTGTATTCTAAAAATATTTCTGGAAATGTTTTGACCTGCAGTACATAATTTTGATAAGAGAACCAGATATTTTAACAATTTCACTAACCATGTAAATTAAATGTGTTTCAGCTGCAGAGTGGACAGGAGATTTTTGCCATTTGGAGAGCTGGAGGTTTTTTTATTGAATAATGCATGTTATAAAGTCATAATGCTTTTAATATGCTTCTTCTAAAGGTTACATACTTTTTCTCTCATTTCTGAGTAAATGTTTTTGCTGTAGGTGCTACACTTTGGGAAGTTTTGGAAGTTTACTGTGTGCAAGGTGCTCTTGAGAGAAGATAACTCATTTCAGACTTATTCAAAATGTATCGAATAAGACGATTTCTTACCAACTGGAAATATTACAATTTTACTTCTACAGCAGAGTATTCCTGTTAGGCCTCTCTGCCTGTCAACACCATACATTCTGATGACCACTTTCATTTTATCTTTATAAGCATAACCATCTCTATCAAGTACTGTGGCAAATGCATTTAAAGAAAAGTGGGGGGAGACGGGGGGAAGTCTATCTTAAAACTAGCATTTGCTGCCACTCAAAAAAAGCCCAAAAACAAACAAGCAAACAAAAAAAACCCCATTAAACCTACCTACTGTCCTTCCTTAACTTGATATTAGACAGTTATTTATTGATATAAAAACAATTGTGACTTTTACAGCTTGAAATTTTTTCACTCTGAGCCCTCCAAAAAGATCCAGTATGTGAACTACAGTTTAATGTTGGCTACACCCTTTCTTCTTTTTGCCAGTGGTTGTTATTAACTAAAGTAGGAAAGGAGAATTCAAAGCATGATAGTGCACTCTTTCAAATATGATATTTTCTGAATCTTCATCAGTCTGTAAGTATTGAACATGTGCCATTGGTTCTTTTTGGTGTCTTTGATGAAGAAGAATTGTTTGAGAATAAAACCCAAAAAATTTAATAAAAACGGTCAGTTGTAAAAAAGTGACATACAAAGGAATAAAACCTTAAATCTATAATCTTGTGGTAAATGTTTTATAGTTTATAGAGAAGTGGTAGTGCCACTTGTAATAACATTCACTTCAACTTTCTTTCTTTCTTTCTTTCTCAGTCCTTTGTTTCATTTTCCTCCACTATTGCTCATTCTTGTACCTCATCCCATCAAATGAATGACTGATTAATGGAGGGGATAAATATTGTTTTCCATTTACTTTTTCTGTCATGCCACTGTTTTTTGTCTATCCTCTCAATACAATTTTAATCCTGAAAAAAAATCAGTTATATTCCAAAGGAGAAAATTAATTACATGCTCAATAAATAAATTTTTTCTCATTTCCTTGGCTGTTCAGAGGCTGAATGGTTCTGTGAAGCCACAAAAGGCTGCACTTCATTTGTCTAAAATAAGATAGCTGTGTCCCACTGTGGTGGGTTGCCCCTGGCTTGATGCCAGGTTCCCACAAAACCGCTCTATCACCCCTCTTCTTATCTAGGCAGGGGAGAGAAAGTAAGGTGGAAAATGACTTGTAGGTTGAGTTAAGGCAGTTTACTAACACAAAACTGAAGGTCTGTGTGTGCACAAGCAAAGAGAAAAAGCCAATAATTTTATTTTCCACTTCCCACCAGCAAGCAATGTCTGGACACTTCCCGGGAAGCAGGGCTTCAGCACGCGTAGCAGTTGCTCTGGAAGGCAAACACTGTAAATAACAAATGTCCCCTGCTTCTTCCTCCTTTCTTTAGCTTTTATATCTGAGCAGATGTCACACGGTATGGAATATCCCTTTGGTCAGTTTGGTTCAGTTGGCCTAGCAGTGTCCCCTCCCAACATCTCGCCCACCCCCAGCCTACTGATGGAGGGGCAGAGTGTTGGAGACATCGCCGATGCCGTGCCAGCCCTGCTCAGCAGTACCCAAAACCCCGGTGTGTCATCAACACCTTTGTAGCTACCAATGCCAAGCACAGCACTGTGAGGGCTGCTGTGGGAAGGATTAACTTCACCCCAGCTAGACCCAAGACACCCTCTTACAAGAGTATGTGGAGTGACCAGTGGAAGCTAAAGAGCTCTTCAGAAAGTGTATTGAGCTAAACATTTCCTTATCCTTTTGACTGAATTAAATTGAGGCCTAAACTCTGTCCTAGGCAGACTGTGCTGCAGTGAAATGGACCTTCTGTGGCAATTTCTTTAACTTTCTTTTAGTTCTAGCATTTTAACCTGTGAAGACTTAAAGAATGCAGTTACATGTCTCAAAACACTGTTCCCATAAGATAAGTTGCCACAAAAGTGCTTGAGATAAGCACAGATGCCACAGCAGGAAGGACCTAATTCTTGACCTAATGGAGGTAAAGGTTTGATTAGCATCTGGACAAAAATTCCCACCATGGCAGGCAGTGGGAAGTGTTTATGCACATGCCATCTCAAATTATGGGAACAGCATCTACGTCCCATGGATACCCAGGACCTGAACTGTACAAAAGTGGAACCTGGAGAAGAACGATTTGAGGACCCCCACTACAAAGAACAGGGTGAAGAAGAACCAGCAGGATGCTGCAGGAATCCATGTGGCAGTGATACCTTTTGCTCAATCTCCTTCTCTCTTATTCTCTTTCCCATCCCCTCTATCTCTTCCTGCTTCTTTCTCTCTCGCTACCTCACATTTAAATAAAATCCGTACTATGGACTTTGGCGTATGGTCTTGTTTGCACCTTAATTTGGGCAGAAGTACCTCTTATAATTGGATCATAACACAGCCTTGCTTGCAACTGTCTATAAATATGTCTATTTTTACAGATATGTATGTGTATATAGATGTAGGTGTGCATATATATATGTATGTACACATATATACGTAGTGTGTTTAGGACTTCAAACAGGCAGAGACAGCAGAAGCACGACTCTGCTCTTCGCTATATTTTATTTCACTCTATTTCTTACTCCAGTGTCTCCCATTTTCAAAGTATTGCAGATTTTCTTCAGCAATGCATAACATCAATACAAAACATATTAAGAGAGCGAGTTTAGGAACAATAGAATCGTTCATCATATGTGAGTATATCAAAATTTATTTGGAAAGCACCCAGATATCAGTAGACAGAAAATAATGCATTATATTTGAATCCTTCTATATTTAGTTAAAAATAGAGACATCTAAGCTGCCACCAATATTTCTGCAGTGTTAACCACTTCTTGAGATGAATGGCTTCTTTCTGCATGAAAATGTTGTGATCATTTATACTCAGTTCTTGTTTTTAAGGTTATCTATGTCATCATAAGCAGTAAGAATATTTTTGCTTCAGTGAAAGCAGAGTCTCTAGGACACACTTAATACGATAATATTTATTTTGCTGGAGATTAGGGGCATAGAAATTCACTGCCACTAGGTTTACAAGTGATAATTTAAATAAGGATAATGTTACTATGTATATGTGCAAAATTATAGTTTAAGTCCCTGTCCCTCAAGAGCTCTCTCTAGTGAATATTTTCAAAGTAGGCAATAGCGATTCCATCTAGGGGTAGATATTAATTATACTAAACAGTTTATAACATTTATTTATTTTAAAGAAAATAGCAGTTTCAAAGTTTAAACCTCTGTCCAAAACAGAGGTGAGATTCTGGGTTTATATACAGACATAGCTAGTATGTGGTCAGCTTGTTATTTTAACTTGGTGTTAATTCTTATATTGATATTCATTGATATCTAAGATATAGTCACAGCTAAGAGGATTCATATAATCTCATTAGCATTTTTGAATTTTGGCTTTTTTTCTGCATTACTTAATAGAGATGCTTTTGAGCTGGGCTATTTATTTCTGGTTTTAATGTATCATTCATGTTCCAAGATATTTCTTTTCTCTAGTTAGTTCTTTCCAAACCTTGTTAGCTGGAAGGGTTGTGTTGTTCATGTCTATTTGTCACATTAGATTCCCAGAATCTCATCAGAACCATGTCAAATTACATCAATCCAAACTCTGGGCTTCTGATAGCAGAGTGCTATAAGAAGAGCATGGCTTGAAGGTTATTGTAAGACAAATAGCTTGTCATCATCACAGAAGTACTATAAGAGATGCAATAATTTATTGAGTGCTCATGCAATATGATTTTTTGTTGTACCACAGTAACCTGAGATTTTCAGCAGCCTATGCTTTACAAAACATGTGCACAACGCTGGACTAAATTTTAGAGGGGTGTTTGTAATCCCTGCCAGGGGAACGATTCTCTTTCTGCAGAGAAATACAATAATGAGGTAGTGATATCTTTCATTCTGACCCCAGAAAAGAGCCAAATACTGAAACAGGAAATTAAAAAATGCTCCCTGAAGTTAAATATATTACAAGATATTGCTGCCCTCACTATGAGACTAAGAACGTAGCAAAATTGCATCCCCTGGCTGCACGATCTCTACCAGCCTAGATGCCGATAAACCAGGCAGGGCGCCTTTCTGCTTCTGCATTATGTAGAACATGACAAAAGACAGTCTATCCCGAAAATGTACATTATCATATGCTGCTGCTACTGTCACGCTCAGCTGCTTCTAGAGTTTGGACACGCCCAGGCACACAGAGAATGAACCTTTCTCATTTCATCCCCGGACTAGTGAAGCAGAGAAACTAAGTCTGTCAGAACCTAAGAACTGGCCTGTTTCTAGAGGCGTGCTACGGATTTCTGTGGTAATGCTCATATCTTTCTGAGAAGACTGCTAAATTCCTTTTTTTTTTAGACTTTTGTGAATGATTGGAAAGATCTGGCAGGAGGTTTTATCCATGACCCTAAATCTTCTCTTGAGGAAGCAAGAGCTTTGAAGGAACAAGTCTATTTTTCTTCTCCCATGCCAGCAAAGGCTAGTTACTGTTGTGCCAAGCTTAACTTGCATAAATCCCTTAAATTATTCGATATCCTTTTGGGACTGAGATTAAAAAATTTTTCAGGCTGCAATTACCAGCTCATGGAGGGATGGAAAAAAAAACAAACCAAGTTATATTCCTGAAAGTTCTTCTGCAGTGAAGGGCAGCAATCTCATCTCAGCAAGCAGTTTCTATTTGCTAAAACTATTCATTCATTGAGAATGACACCTCATCCAGTGTGTATGATCTTACTATTCCTTTCCCATATGTCTTGCCCTAGTGAGCCTCTTGACCAATGGTACACAGTGTAGTATATTACCTTTTCCATATTGAAGTTTTATTCATGTTCCTGAGTAAATTACATTTAACTGCTGTTGCAAATTTGATTCTGGGAACATGTTTAAAAGACACTTCATGGGATTCCCTAGCAGTGGCACTACTTAACTCTGAAAACCAGAAGATTGCCTCCGCTGTATTTAGTAATAATAAAAATTGAATTTCCCATAGGTCGGTCCAAAATACTGGCCACCTGTACACCAAAACTCTGTTACTTTCTTTGAGTGACTCTCATTGGAGATTTTCTATTCAAGTGTTGTCAATTTTACTGGAGGTCTTACAAATATTGGTGGGCTTAACCCTCACAGTCAGCAGAAAAAGTCTAGATATACCCAAAGTACCAAAGGCAAAAAAAAAAATCTTGCATTTTTAAATTTTTTAAAGATCATGTAACTTTTATTCCAGTTGTGAATATAGTGGAACAGAATAATAGATACAAAACTAATAAATGTCAACCACATTGGATTCCCAGAAAAGTGTTCTTTTGGACCTGCATCAAAGGAACTCTCTTTGACTTCTGTGGTGTTTGGCTTAGGCTCAGGGAGGCGTGTGTATAAGGGTATTGGGAGTGAGAGATAACAATTTCCTAGCGTTCCTGCTTTGGGGCTCTGTCAGGTACGGCCTAGGTTTAACACGTCTGTGTTTCCTAAGTTCTGTTGCTGTAGAGTCACCACTGCTGCAAAATGTGACAGCAAGGTTCGACAGATTCTACCTTCTTAAAATATGTCTCTGAGGCTCTGCCTTTTCTGCTCATGTTCAGGCAACTCATCTGAGTGGCTGTGCAGCAGTGAGACAGTACTCGAACTAAAAGGTACAAAGTAGTGTCACTGGTTCACGTACAGCTGTAAGACCTCCTGGCACAGCTCATCATCTTTATTGTTGCAATAATACATTCTACATTAGAAATTTCTTTGTGCTAGTACAGTTCAAAAAATTCTCTGTCCTGTTGGTTACATGTGAGAGTAGCAAGAAGGCATTAGGAGTCTAATAGAATTTGATAACTTTCATCTGCATTGACATTTACTGTGGCCTTTTGAAACTATGGTGAGATCAAAATCCAGCTTGTGTCCCTGGACAGGCCAACACATCAAGTAAAAGAGACATATTTTCAAGGGTGCATGCATCCTAGCTAGGACCCACCCCCGAGCTGTAACTTGCAGCATCTCTAAAACAAAGACAAGACTTGAAACTGGATAGGTTGGGGGTGTGGATCAAGTTTTGTAAGGTATTTCTATCATGCTATGTGCTATGCAGTGTTGCCACGTATTACACTGATAGGGAAGGAAAAAATTAGTTTGTGAAACTAGCATGAGCATTTGGCTGATCCTGTGGAAACCCCAGCTCTTTAGTGCTCACTGTGAGCTTTTTGTCAGTCGGTTACTTGTTTTTATTGCAAACTGAAGTCACGAGGGACAGACTCCAGTGAAATCACTATCTCTGAGCTGGCTGCGAGATAACCAGAAATGCCTCAGCTAGGGAATAGAATTTTATTTCTCCGGTAACAATTTCCATAGTTTGCTAAATAAATTATGAGTTACGGGTTCCAGCAGTTCCCAGACCCTCGCACAGCTCCAATACCAGGAAATTCATGAACTAGGAACTAGTGTTCTTGGCATTGCATGTCAGTGTCAAAATTCCTATTTATTTTACTGGGAACAGGAGGCCTTTTTCAGTTGACCTTTCTTGCTAGTAAGGAAAATTTTTCTTCTAAGGCAAAAAATGTACTATCCATATTTTTATGGCAACAACAGTGAATAAATTGAATGCTGCAGTCCTTCAATTTTGCCCAATTGCCATCTAAAGCAACAGTGAGAATATGAGTCCACTTTGTTCTGCCAATTTCTGAAGGTATCATGGAGGTTAAATAACAAGTACCTAATGTTTCTGCTTTGGATGATGTTATAAAGGAAATTGGATAAACACGGGAATATAAATCAAGGAAAGGTGCCTAGAAAATGATGCCATCAGTTAGAAAAATGTGCCATACTTATACCTGATCTGTCCTCTTACTTGCTGAAAGTAGAAAAAAGAAAAGCATTTAGGACCGTGAGTAATACAGGCACTGATTAATTGCATCCCATAATGCTTTCTAATGTATCTTCTAGAATACCTTATAAATCATACGCAGGCCTTTTCTCTTTAAATGCTACTTTATCAATTCTCAATTGCTCAACTTTCAAAATAAAGGGAAAAAAATTAGGGCCTCAGCAGCTGGGATTTCTTTTCCTCCTGAGGGCCTGGATTCAGTTCAGTATTTAGGCACATGTACATCCTGAAGCAGGTGCACAGTCCCATTAAAGATGTGTGCTTAAGTACCTTCGTGAATGACAATTATTTTCGGCCTTTCAAAACACTGTGACATTTGATGTATGTTAGAAAATCATCCTACTTGAAAAAGGTCACACAAAGAAACAAGGAAAGCAGTTGTTTCCATGAGTATAATTGTGGGCTTGAGGTTCAAACCTGTGATAACAATGAGTTTTACGTGGCTCCACATTTCACTTCGTGTGTGTGTGTGTGTGTCCTGTACACATTTCTGTGTGCAAATTGACTAGAAAGTTGTACTTGCTCACCTTAATAAGACCCAAACCACGGGGAAGTTGCAAAACTCATAAACTGAAGATATCATCTGTGATTGTTCCACCCTATGTTTCAAATGTGGAAAATGATTCAAGCTTGGATCTACTTCTAACTTCTTGCAGGAAATAGATTGCAAAGCCTTCTTTAGGTAAGAGCTACTACAACTTCCATTTCTTTCACCATAGATTCACACGGGGTTTTGAAACAGATTTGGAAATATATGGTGATGGTAGAGTATGTTTTAACTCTGGTAGCAAGCATGGTTCAGCAAAATATTGATAATTACGGAGTTTTGCAAAAGCTGTCAATCTTGTTGAATAGGGAGGAAATTACTGCTTTTATTACGCATTCCTTTGGCCCACTTTTTAAAAGGATGTAGGAAATAAGGATGAGAGGTTATGTAAAATAGCAAGAGAGGAAGTCTTTATCTGAGTCAGGAAATCAAGTTCAGTGCACCAACTGCCATTAACCTCCTCTCCCACCTGCCAATGAAAGCAGAGCACTACTTCTCAGTTAGTATTTGGGTCTGCTTTAAACCAGCAAGCTGTCCTTCTGAAATACACTAGTAAGAAATTTATTCTGAAAATATTCCATTGTTACATTTTATACATGGTTATTATAATATAAAATTATATTATGATTTTCTATGGAGGTATCTTTCGGTGGTCTCCTTAGTTTCCTATCCGAAAAAAATTGTCAGTTATGGAATCAGAAGTCATAAAGGGAAACAACCTATTTGGTCACTCCGTCCATCTTATGTCAAGGGGAAAGGCTAATAAAAAGAGCCCGACTTTTTTTATAAATAGGCAGGAAGAATAAGAAGAAAATTGTAACCAAAGCAGGTCCATACGTAGCATGCTGTAGTTACTCTTTCTTAACTGTAATGAAGGGAATTTCAAAGAATTGTATGATGCCTATCTTAAAATTCTGCCCTCATTATCTAGCTAATGTGTGCGTGATTTTCCAACTTCAGGTAGAAATCCTCTTTTCTTCAGATAAGATATACTTTTCCTACCAGGTTTATTTTGGGGGCCTTGAAGACCAATAGGAAGTGGATTTAAATGTGCTTCCAGAGTATGACTTCAAACTGAATGGTCAGAGCACTTGTCATACTTACAGAGCAGAACCACCAGAGTTGATTTTCTCCTGGGGGCATTCCTTGTGGGAGCAGCCCATCACACCGTGGTTGTAGAGTTGCTGGTACTTGTGTCAGCGTCACACAATCCCCATATTTTTCCAAGTCTGTCAGTTGCCTCTCTTGATGCAAAGCCTTGGCACTCTGGATAGTTTTAGACACCACAGTGCAAAACCAGCATAATACTACTGGTTTCCTTAGGATAAACAGGGTCCTTAGGCATGAGCAGGAAGGAGAGGAGAAAAGAAAGAATTGGGATTGTTCAGCATAGTTAAAGACTAAAGTGCAGCCTTTTTAAGCACATCTGTCCAAAGTAAACTTCCCTTTGAAGTAACTCTGCTTTTCTGCTAAGCTATTGTTGAAAGGATTTACATTTAACGGGAACAATGAATAATCCTCCTCGTTCTTCACTCGTTTTGTCAATGAGCTCATGTACTATGCAGGACTTAAGGCTTATCACAAAATGCTAGAGGATCAGGGGATTGCAGGGATGAAGCGACTGTCAACTTCTGCTGAAATTGGAAAACACAGAGACGTGTTAAGCCAATAGACCTGCTCAGGTTACCAAGACTGAAGGCTGGCACAACACACAGCACTGTGTCCAGCCTCCTCGCAGCAAGGCTTACCACCTTGGTTAGTATGCTGTGCTTGCTAGCAAGGCTGAAGTCTGAAAGTGAGGTTGCAGAGTGAGAGGCTAATTCCTCTCCATATTGAACTGGGATGGATCAAGAGTAGTGCTTCATAAATCACTGGATGAACAACATAAAACACACAAGCTACAAAAATTGCTTATTTTCTGCTATGTCACGCTTTTTTCCAATAACTGTCTACTGCTGAAATGTCTGCATATTTGAGAAGGTGAGGATTACAGGACACATGTGGTGACTGTTTTCTCAAAGGCCAGGGGTGATATCAGATAGATCCTGTGAACGAGGTTTCATCTTCTAAAAGCTGTCAGATTAGTACCATGTGCCAGAAATAAATACACACGAAAATGTTAAGTAACAAAGAAAGCTGCTGTGCTTTTGTCTCCAATATATTGTTCCATATGCAATATTAGTCAAAAGGGCAGATTTCATTATTTTCCTAACCACTGGTTCGAGGACCATGCACCCGACCGCAAGTAGCGTGCGGTTTCCCCAGATGTATGGAATAGGATTTTTATTATATTTTCAAAGCCCTTTTTCTTTTTCTCTCAGGGACATTAAGGGACATTATGGTCAACTGCTTTTGATAGCCACATCTGTCCACATTGATGCTAATCTGTGACACCTTGTGACATAATTCACACACAACTGGATCTGTCATCTTGAAGGCCTCTGCCTCCAATCTTAGTTGATGGTTTCCAAGTAGTACCTTGCAGACAGATACCTTTGTCATAGCTGACGTTCTGGACAGCATTTTTAACAGAGAGACAAAGGATTACAACTGCAGCAAGAGGCTGAACTTTAGACCCTTTCTTTTCTATATGACATAATCTGTGAACACAAAGTTCCTCCTAAAAAATCCAAATAAAGTGAAGCCGTCTTTCCATGAAAATCCTCCCATCATGGAGATGGACTCACTGATCAGGGCAAGAGAGAGCCCTGTGACAACAGTAGTCCACAGGGCTTCCTGGTGTTTACAGCATCAGCACTCCTCTGCCCCACGTCACAAAGTCAGCCTCTCTCCTGCTGAGCATCAACACTATGACTGATTCATTGAACACAGCAGAAATAGAGGAAGAAGTCAGGGAAACTAAAATTGAGGAGATAGGACAAGAGAAATGTCAATACGCTCAGTACTATTCCTAACAAAAGAACTAGAGGAATAATTAGAGAGAAAAGTTAAGCCACCCTGTAAGGAAAGTTGTTGTGAACTACTGTTGAAAATCATCTGATCTTTGATATAAAAATGATAAGCCTTATGATGAAAGGTGCTTTTCAAAAAGATATTTAGATTTCTGTAAACAGAAAAGCCTGAAAATCCCCCTCATGACAAATGAAAATTGTATAGTGTTACTTGCACTTAGTTATTAAAGTCCTTCATACATTTAAACCTCTTTGCATGTATTTTCTGTACAGATTTTTTCTTTTAAATTATAAATGCATTCAATTATAATATCATAAGCACTGGAAAATATTTTATGCTTCACCGGAATTATTCGCAATATGCTCAGTTTGAAAAATTTTGGTTCCTGTGCTCACATGTTTAATCACAAGATCCACACTTGAAAACGTCCTCAAGGGTATCAAAAACATTGCTAGGTTGAAAGAAATATTCTTCACTGAGTGTACAGAATTTGTTCAAACAAACATCTGACAGAAAGCAAGACTACAAACTCAAGAGTGCTCTGATTTAGAAAATCAATTTTAAAAAATCGGGTAAAAGACACACCAAACTATAAAGTGATAACAGATTGAAAATATGGATCTCAGAGAAAAACTCGCAACAAGCCCCTAAGTAACCTGAGCAAGTACACAACTACAGATGATACAGCAAACTTAACCACAAAGGGTTCATCTCTGGATAAATATTTTTGAGAAATGTGTGTTATTAGAAAATTCAGCCATCTCAAGGAAGAAGCACAGGCTAAGAGTATCAGAAAAAAATAACCTGAAAGTGTAAGTGCTGAGAAAAAGCATTGCGCTTTTGACAGAAAATTAAAATTTTCTGCAGAAAATATTGTAGAATCACAGAATGGTTTAGGTTGGAAAGGACCTTAAAGGTCCTAATTCCAACCCCCCTGCTCATTTGAAATGGGAAAGTATCTGAACTTAGTTATTTTTTTTACATTTATTTTAAAAGACAGAACGAACCCTACAATTCATGACAGGAGAGATGTCATATGGCATATAAATGTCAGGTTGCATAAAATGGTAAACAGGTATTTTTTTGTAATAGTAAGCAGCCTTAGTTTTCAGACAGTGGTCTAAAAGTTTAAAAGTCAGCGAGGTACCACCCACTGTGCAGGATGAGGAGCAACAAAGTAATTCCTCTGTTAAAATTCTAGTTTAACCTGAGCTGTAGAGCTGAGACAGAAGCCTTACAAATAACTTTGGAGAAGGCAAGCTGACGTGCCCTCTTGCAGCAGCAGGTTGCAGGCAGTGCTCAATACCAGCTCCCAAAGGCTGGATGCAGGAAAGTTACTGAAGCTGTCAGGATGATGTGGAAGATGCAGAAGTCACAAGATCCGACCCAGAGAAGACCGTGAGGATTCAGTAGAACATACAAGCATTTGTCACCCAAACCTCTAAGGAAAGTCGCATCCAGCGTCCTTCAGTCCTAACTGAGGAATTGCCAAGCAAACTTATATTGATAAACACCAAGAAAAACAAGGTTTAATTGGAAGTCTGCACTTGCTGGTGCTCCAGTCCAAGAAAATTTTTGAAATTCATCTCTCAGCTATAGTGTTAAATGTCTCCTGATACATACCTGGCCTATTCATAAAGCAGCTTTTCAACTGTTCTGCATACTCTAAGCTTTCCTAAATTGACACAATCCCCTAGCAGTATCAGGACAGAGAAGTAAATGTTAGCTTAGTGGTGTGCAGGTGTATATGCATAGAAACTAGATTAAATCTATAATTATCTTACTAGCTTATACTTTGTCTGAAACATTCCTACAATGATATGGATTGTAGACAGCCTTTGAAATTATGCCTGACCACAGGTTTTGGACCAACTTTTCCAGCAGTCCATTGTATATATGAGTAATTTTGTTGTCTTAACAATTGATGAATTGTTAAAACAAGGAGAAAATTCACAGATTTCTGTTACTGCATTTGTTAGACATTTCATACAAGCTATCCCTATGAATTTTCTGTATATTGAATTTCCACTAATTGCTATGCATGGAGTGATCCTCTGTTTAAAATATGCGCCTGCAGGTTCTGGTGCTGGGTGGCACAGCTGCTGCGTGTTCCACAAGGCCCCTGCACGGGGTCTCGGGCGAGGTCAGCACCTCTGCTAGCCAGCTGTACCCGACCCATGGCAGCTATGGCCTGCACCTCCCTGCGAATGATGGCACAAGGCGCCCCAGAGGTGGGGGGGTGGCCCTCGGGCTGGCCGCCATTGCTTTTATTCCGTAGACCCCCCGGGAAAGGAGAGGATCCACATGGCGAACCCAGGAACCGAGAGGGAGACTTCCGCTTGGCACGGGGGTTATAAGGGACACCCGAAGGGGCGGGGTGATACAGAACAGCCAATAGGGAGAGAGGGAGAGAAGGGCGGGTGTTACAAACCAACCAATGGGGAGAGAGGGGCAGGCATAGGGATTTGGTTACAGCTTGCAGGGCACATGAATATGCATAAGTGGTTCAGGGGTACATGAATATGCATAAGTAGATGGGCAAAGCTTTCTCCAGTAAACCAAGAAGGGGTTTTTCTTTGACCAAATCATGGTCTAATATCTTTTTTGACCTCCCCTTCCCAGCTCACCGCAACAATCCTCTGAATCTGATAGTTTGTTTATGCTCCTATTGGAGAGACTGAACTATCTTAAACAGGAGAACAAATATTGAATGACAAGTATCAGACAATGCAATTCTCTTCTTCAATGCCAACTTTAATGGATGAAAAATTATTTGTGCCATTACTCTTGAAAAATTCTGGATTTAGCAAGGCAAAATCACTGCATGCTGTCTGCAACACCTTTTAAAAGAATTTTTTAAAAATATTGAAAAACTCTCATTTCAAATATAATGTCTTTTGTTGTAGAGCTTATACAAATCAATGCTGCTGACTGAGGGTATCCGAAAAATTGGAAGCACTTACGTGACTATTCAGATGTGATAAACTCTAGTTTCATTTCACTTTAATCACAGATCATTCTTTACAACGACTCCATTTTTTCACATCAAAGGATAAGATGAATGAACTGCTTGGCATGTCTATCCCTGTTCTTTGTTGCAAGCTTTGCAATCACTTGGTCTGTACCTATAGTTATATTGTTTAATTGATGTTACGAAAAGGGGCAGTTTTGATCTGTGTGTTGTCCCATTTGACTCTGTTTACCCTAAAGAGGAGAGATGTTAAAGGGATGAGACATGAATTCCAGTTTCTGCATGTGCACAGAAAGATCCTCAAAGAGGAAATCTCAGAAAAATCCAGTGGCAGGAAGAAGTAGGATATGCACAAGTCTGGGGCATGCATTTGTTCAAGATTCCCCTTTGCCACTAGGTCACAAAACATTTGGTAAATTCACTTGCTTGGAAGGACATCATCACTTTATCTGGTGTAGATAAATAACACAGATTGTATGATAAAATCTTATGATTTAATGAAAGAAAAAAAGCCAAGATACTGAAAAAAAAATTCTTAGCAGATGAAAATGATGTGGCAGTTGCTCTCATGGGGGAATTTGCCTTAACAGTCTTAGCCAGTGTGTGAGTTTGCCCCTGTGATAGCTGAAGTTGCTGTTTTGCCAGCTTCTTGAGCTCTCAGAGATGACTGAATCTTGATGCTGATGGAATCAAATCCAGTTTTTAAAATTCTGTAATATCATTTGGGTTGAAAGATACTATATACATATGATTTTCTTAAATAAATGTACTGTAAAATATGGGACAGCTTTGATTTACAGCTACTTAAGGGGTTTCAAATGTTTTATTTCATACAGTCACTTCGACAATTTGGATGCTACAAAACTTAGTAGTCCCAGAGCAATGCAAAGCCAGAGGGACAGAAAATTATAAGCCTGTGATTTTTTCTTTCTTTCTGTTTCAGGATATGGTTCACTAAAACCCACATTAAAAACAAAATGGCTTTTTCATTGGTCAGTCATTTGAGGAAATAAAAGCAATTAAATGGCACATTGATTTTCAAATTTCCTTCTTCCAGACTTCAAGTGCATCTTCTCTGGGAACTAACATTGAAATATTGCTGTTTTACATCCACTTCTAGCTATGGCACAGTACTTCACGAAACCTGCTTGCACAGCATTGCACAAGGTGGAGCCCAGCAAATTACGCTGACCTCATATTCCCTTTAAGCAAAGAAAGTAGTGAGGGCTGAGATGCCATTTTAGGAATTGCTGTGTTTAGGTTAAGCTAGGGACAGGCAGTTCGGGTGGCTTAAAAGTTGTGTTTAAAATCTGTTGGAACAGATCTTCTAAACAATGCTGAGCACCAGACTCTTGCTCTTCTTTTCCTGCAGCAAGGGCAGTAACTATATGGGCTCTGCCTGGAATAACCATAAGGTCAGAAGAAAAACTACATCCAGTAGAATATTCACAGTCTCTGGCAGCACCCAACATCACACACTTCGAGAAGACTCTAAAATTAAGCAAACTTCATGATGATATTCTCCCAGCCTCCAGCAATTTGCAGCTCATATTTGAGCCCAAGGTGGTATCTTTATATTTAATAGTTCTCAGTGGATTTTTTTCATGAACTTAAGCATTCACTTTGAGACCATATAAATATTACTAGCCACAGAATCCTGCAATAAGCAGATTAGTTAGCTAGTCCACGCATTACATCTTTAGGAAAAAAATGGACTTTTAATGTAAAGTTTTACTTCATGCAAATAAAATATAAAATCTTATAGAAAAGGTGTAAGGCCCATTTATTGGCACAAAAGGCACTTCAAAATGTGATCCCTTTCATTATGTTTTCTCAAATCAGTTTGGACCATAGGAAGAAACTGGTAAACTTCTTATACCTCACAAAGCAGAAATAAAATATATTGTTCAGCACAAAGTAGCTAACAAGGATACTTACTTTCAGGTAAGGAATCCTTTTTTCATTATTCAAATAATTTTTTTTTTAATTTGGGGCAATACTTAGAGACAAGGAATACAGTGTTGAATTTTAAAAGGACAGTCACTATTAAAAAGTTTTCAGATTCATTTTAATTATGTTGGTGGCTCTAACTGTAAAACTCTTTTTCCATGAAGTGTTGTTTGTCAGGGTTTTTTTAAAAAAAATCTAAAGCTATTTTGCATCTTTTGTTCTTTTTGTGATTGCACTGTGTTTGTGTGGCAGGGTTTTGGTAGTGGGGGGCTACAGTGGGCGGCTTCTCTTCTGAGAGAAACTGCCAGAAGCTTTCCCTAAGTCCAACAGAGCCAGTGCCAGATGGCTCCATGACTGACCCACCACTAACCCAGGCCAAGCCCATCAGCAACGGTGGTAGCACCTCTGGGGTGATGTATTCAAGAAGGGGGAAAAAACCCTGTGCAGCTGCACCCAGAGAGAGGAGTGAGAATTTGGGAGAGGAACAACTCTGCATACAACAAGGTCAGTGAAGAAGGAGGGGAAGTGTCCCAGGCACCAGAGCAGATTCCTCTGCAGCCCAAGGTGAAGACCACGATGAGGCAGCTGTGTCCCTGCTGCCCATGGAGGTCCATGGTGGAGCAGAGATCTACCTGCAGCCCATGGAGGAACCCGCACTGGAGATGGTGGATGCTTGAAGAAGGCTGTGACCCCATGGGAAGCCTGAGCTAGAGCAGACTCATGGCAAGATCTGTAGACCAGGGAGTAGCCCACGCTGGAGCAGGTTTGCCGGCAGAACTTGTGACGCCTCTGGGCACCCACTCTGGAGCAGCCTGTTCCTGAAGGACTGCATCCTGTGGAAGACACACCACCTGGAGCAGAGGAGGATGTGAGAAGTCTGCCCACTGAGGAGGAAGGAGAGTCAGAGACAACCTGTGATGAACCAACTGCAGCCCCCATCCCCCATTCCCTTGTGCTGTTGTGGGGAAGGAGGGAGAGCAAATAGTGAGTAAAGTTGAGCCAAGTAAGAAGGTAGGGGTGAGGGGAAGGTCTTTTTAAGATTTAGTTTTATTTCTCATACCTTTCTCTGACTTAATTAGTAATTAAACTAATCTCCCAAGTCAAGTCTTTTTTGCTCGTGATGAGGCCTGATGAGTGATCTCTCTCTGCCCCTTCCTTAACCCATGAGCCTTTTGTTATATTTTCTCTCCCCTGCCAAACTGAGAAATGGTGTGATAGAGTGGCTTTGGTGGGCACCTGGCATTCACCCAGGGTCAACCCACCATAGTGATAAACAAAATTTAATTTTCCTTCGGTAAAAGTGAACGATGATCTCCAGGTTATAAAAAAACAGCTTCCAACTCATTTACTTCTTACGTGGTGCACCCCCGATCTGAGTTCAGTTGGAGTGTAGTCATAATTTACAGACTTGTGATGGAGACACGTCTCTACATTTTCAGCCACGAAGGTTGCTGAATTTTGTTACCACGTTTTGATACAGCTGCACTCTTGACAGCCTACTTTGGGGTATTCGCTGCCACTGTAGATAGACAGCTCAGATGATTAAAGGAAACCTACTGTGTGTGAGCTATCAGTAATAATAGAAATATTAAGGTTGGAAAAGACCTGCAAGATCATCAAGTCCAACCTTTGACTGAACATCACCATGTCAACTAAACCACAGCACTAAGTGCCACATCCAGTCTTTCCTGAACACTTCTGGGCATCGTGATTCTACCACTTCCCTAGACAGCTTGTTCCAATGCTTAACCACCCTTTCAGTGAAGAAATTGTTCCTGGTGTCCAACCTGAACCTCTCCTAGCACAGCTTAAGGCCATTTCTTCTCGTCCTGTTGCTCAGTGTCTTTCTTGTACTGAGGGACCCAAAACTGAATACAGGAGTGGAGATGCAGCCTCACCGGTGGCAAGTACAGGGAGACAATCACTGTCCTGGTACTGCTGGTCACACTGTTCCTGATGCAGGCCAGGATGCCACTGGCCTTCTTCGCCACCTGGGCACACGCTGGCTCATGTTCAGCTGCTGTTGACCAGAACCCCCAGGTCCTTCTCCTGCACCCCTTTCTGGCCACCCTTTCCCCAGCCTGTAGTGCTGCATAGGGTTATTGTGACTGAAGTGCAGGACCTGGAACTTGCCCTTGTTGAACTTCATCCAACTGGCCTCAGACCCATTGATCCAGTCTGTCCAGATCTCTCTCTCTGCAGAGCCTTCCTACCCTCCAGCAGTTCAACACTTCCACCCAACTTAGAGTCATCTATTAATGCGCTGCGTGGATGGCTGGGTGGAGGAGCAGCCGCTGGTTCAAGAAGGTGTCCTTTAGCAAAGGAACCCTCTGCGGTGCCTCTTAGCACACTCCCTAGCTTACCCTCTCGCACCCGTGCGGTGGAAATGTGCAGCCACTCTCACGCAGGATTAGCGTGCCCAGGCGCAGCCAGAGGAGAGAGGTGGCTCCCATATTGATTTCTGAATGATGTTTTATTCAAAGGTATCCAGGTACGAAGAGAGGGAATTTCCACTCAGGACTGAGTTGTAAAGGGGTCCCGAGGGGGCGGGGTTATACAACGACAGCCAATAGGGAAAAGGAGAGAAGGAAACAGGGGCTGAGTTACATCCTTATAGGGGATCTACAAGATTCCATGACAGAAGCCATTAAACAGAATTGGGTGGGATCTTTAAACCCAGGAGCTGGCCCACCAGTGGGCCAACCCCGCACCAGGGTCTTCTGGCCCCCTGGTCACCTCAGCTGTTGGTTCAGACACTGCAGCAATCCATGGACTTACTGAGGGTGTACTCAATCTCCTCATCATGATCATGGATAAAGATATTAGACAAGACTGACCCCAGTACTTACTCAACCTTGAGGAACCCCACTAGTAAGCAGATGCCAACTGGATGCGTTACCATTCATCACCACTCTCCAGGCCCAGCCATCCAGCCAGTTTTTAATCTAGTGAAGAGCACACCTGTCCAACCTGTGGACTCGCAGGTTCTCTGCGAGAATGCTCTGGGAGACAGTATCAAAGGCTTTGCTGAAATTCAGGAAGACTATGTCCACAGCCTTTCCCTCATCCACTAGACAGGTCACTTGGTCATAAAAGAAGATAAGGTTGGTCAAGTGGGACCTGCCTTTTCTAACCCCATGCTGGCTGGGCCCCATCCCCTGGTTGTCCTGTAAATCAAATCTTTCATATTTCTTTAGTGAAGAAAAATATATTTTTAAACTTGAAGTTAGATAGAAGAAAATTAAAAAGAATCAAAGAAAGTCTCCATCTTCATAGTCAGAAATTCAAGTTTGAAACCATTAGTTGCGTTTTCTCTCCCATAAGAGAGAAGGAAAACATAGTTATCATCAATAAACACAATGGTAATCCAAGTAATTATACAGTACTCTTCATCTGAAGACCCTGAGCAGTTAATAATCACTAATTAATTAAGGCTTGCAGCATTTCTGGAAGGGATATGCAACTTGAATAATACATTTCTCAGGGGACCCAAATTGTAGGCTTTTTGTGTGACCCACAGGTTAACTGGAAAATTCTTGATCAAATATATCTCAAGGCCTAAGGTGTCAATGTATTTTTAAGCTCAACTCCAGTGAAATAGTCCCACTATGACGTCTGCTCCATGGAAGCAGAGGAAACAGACCACAAACAGGAGCGTGTGGTTAGAGAAACTGCAAAATAATGGAGAAGGGCAGCTATGGGAATTTAGAATGGATTACACTTTACTCCACACGCTCAAGATTTCATTTGAGGTTTGGTTATCAGGTGTGTTCTTCCAGAGAATTTCTTATCAAGCAAAGCAGGCTTGTAAAAAATTGTACAATGATTATACATGTCCCACTTTCATTAATGCCTTCCACAGACAGAAGGCTACTTTATACTTCAGGGCCAGAAGTTCTTCTGCAGATAACTGTATCAAAAGCCCAGGCTGGGGTAGAGTCTGCTGTCACTCATAGGATCAGTAATCTAGAACAACTTTGTTAAAGGCATTAAGTGGGTTCAGTTCAGCACATATGAAGTCTAGTCCAAATGTAAAGCTGATAATATGAAATAATAGTGGCTTCTGTGTGAGAGATAGAGGCAGAAAAAAAATGAAATTTTCTGGCCTTAATACCATTGAAGGCATTTTGTGATGAGCATTCATCAGCTGGATTTTTTCCTGTCAAACACATCCAAAGCACAAACATGCCTCTGAGGTTCCTCCAATCTTTCAATAAACCTAAATTCGGCTGGTGATTTCAAAAATATTTTCTTATAATTTACAATATTTAAAGAACTATAAATCCAAAAGTGTACAGAGACATTACTTAAAATATTATCTATTGTTAGAATTTTAATTAGATTATCAGTTTGTAGTATTGATATATAAAAATTTGAATCCTTTTCTCAGTACAGATAACAAAATGGAAAAATGAACCAAAATGGGAAACTGAAGGAGTGAACTGGGTTCTTCTCAATCTAGAAATATGGCACTTAAATGGGATTTTCTTGAAGTTAGGAGAAGGAAACAATATGCCTCTCATTTAACATCTGGTTCTCATCAAAACCGATTAACCTTAAGATAGTTTTCGTATTCTGAGGAAGTGGTTGAAAGTTCCATGGTAATAAAAAGTGAAAACCAACAAAAACCCCAAAAAACAAACAAAAACACCACAGCAAACAAATTAACCATTATTATTATTAATTATTATTTCATTATTTAACAGTCCACCTTTTTGTCAGTAGGTGAGAGAGACAATCAGCTGTGTTTGTTCTGTTTAATAGATATATCCTTTTTGCATGAATCCACCTATGATCTGTCTATCTTTTGGATTCATCCTGATGTCTATAAGCAGAATTCTCTGTCCCTTCCCTTGACCTTTGTTGTAGATGGAAGCTGATGGTATCATTCATACCTTTATCCCCTCTTTTGAATGCAAATAGATATTATCAGGTATGTTCAGCAGGTGTTGCTTAATGCTTATGGAAAGCTTTTGTTTTTTATATCCTGCTTGGCAATTGCTTAAGAAGACACATCTGGAGCTGCAGGTCACATCTCTTTTGCTGCACAATCTGACATCCTGAGACCACCAGAAGAGGCCCACATAGACACAGTAACAAGTATTGCACAAGGTTGCACAAGATAAATGATGATGCATTAGGTAGGAGGTAACCATGTAATAGATATGTGGGTTTGTGTAAATTTCAATTTATAAATTCTCTTCCTTTAACTCCCTCGTGTGCTTGATTTATGGAAAACTTCTACCTTGTACCTGTGCAGAACAAACAATGTCTCCTTCATAAACATGACTCTTTGCCCATGTTTAGAGGGTTCCCAAAATTTGGCAACAATCCCGTGATAAACTTAAGATTTGGCGTTTTCCTTTATTTTTTGTGCTAGCTCCATGCACGGCTACATCACTTGCTTTGTAGAAACATTTCCCTGAAATTAACCTAATGCTAGCATACTTTCATATTAAGTCTTTGGTAGAGAATTATTGCACGCGGTCTAGTCAAGCTATTTCATAATTCAAATGTAATTTTATTATTCTCAAATCTGATACCTTCTCTGCATATCCCAAATCACACCAGCTTCTTGACGAGTGTTCAGTATGCTCCTGTCCTCCCCTCTCACTTTTAAACTAAGACCAGAAATAGAAAACCATAGACATATACTTTGAAAAGGTCAAGCTCTGCTCTCAGCAGCAGAGGCATACTTGAATATAGATTTAGACCCTAATGGTTGCTGTCTGTCAGACTATCTGATGACTAAAAATGGCAATAATTTCTCCCTCTCAGTAGTTACCAAGTTATAAAAATAATATTAGAACAAGAAAAGTGCTGCTAATAAGAGAAGTTTTGATTATAAGGACATAAATATGATCTAAAATACGAAAAGTAGCAGAAAAATAGTCCTACTGAGTATATCAACACAGGTGATAGCTTGGGGCTGGCATAGCTTACCTTCTTGGTGTATAACCTGTAGCACTTTTGCATAAGTAGAAATAAACACGCATCATTTTACCTACAATTTAGTCTGAAGCAGAGCACTTAAAGGCCACCACATCATGAAATGGCTGTGGCTCAGTTAAATCACCATCATCACAAACACGTAAAGAAGATATTTGATCACTTGCTTTATGTAAATCTATTAACTGACTTGGTTGCATAAATGATTTTGTTCTCATTATTGTTGGTAGTTTGCAATTTTGAATATGATTTATTTATTTACCTCTCCTTAGATGGTTCTCATTTCGTAATATTGAGACAGATTTAGGCTTTGTTTATGCCTGTGTGCTGTAGAAGTTTTTGTTCTACAACAGTGCATTTCCACAGGTCTCAGAGCATCACCTAGACGAGAGAAAACTACACTGTCTGCTAAAACAAAATCATAAACACCCTCTGCTAAAACAAAATTATACAATTTCTCAATGCTCTTCCAATTAAGGTCAAAATAAGCAAAAAAACCCCTAAACTTTGAGATCCGTTTTCGTTTTTCACTTGGTCTGGCATATATGCATGCAAACCTTACAAAGTGTCAGCTAGGGAAAAAGTGTGAATACACAAAAAAATCAATGCCTATTTTCTTTAATGTCAACTAAAATAGTATGTGAGATCCATCTTCTGGAAGTTACTCACAACAAGTGAAAAGGGAACTTTCAATTCAGTGAAAAAATTAGTCATGTAATCTGAAACTCGTGGCTGTAAGATGAAACCAAGGGAAAGGAGGGATGCACAGAACTGATTCTTGATGGATCTAAATTAATGAAGCTCCTTTGCAGGAGACCTAGACCGAAGGAGATCAATGAGAAATTTAGTGAGTTGATGACATACAGAGTTTGCTACATGAGTTCTTTCCATGCAAGATATTGCTCTACTGCTTTGTATTCTCCTGTAACCTTCAAAAGAAATATTTTTAAAATATACTTGTGTTACTATCTTATTATTGTGATTTTGTCATTATTTCTATCATGTACTACCAGCAAGCTCCATTTGTGTTACGATATCACTGGTTTCAGGCACTTCGGGTTCATAAACTTGAACCGATTGTTTTTATTCATAGGAGTTGAACAGAAAAGGATTGCGTGTGTTTTGATAAAGCTGTTTAAGACATGAACAGAGCATAAAATAACGTGTTCTGCAAATCTAACTCAAATGTCATTACACTTGATAGTTTGGGGATTTTTTTACTTTCCACGGAAACCAGAGGAAAAGGGCAGTAAATGGTCAGTGGCTTCATTTGAGGACAAGGGACCTTGAAGGAGTGAACTGAAATGAGACTGTTGACACAACAAAGACTATACAGAGTAATAACAGAGTCCTGGCAATAGAAAACGTATCTTTCTCTGCTCATCCAGTCCTTGCTATTGCTGTGCTCTCTCCTCTCACTTCTAATGTTCTGACTGACAGGTTATAGAAATCTTTTCTGGGTGTGCAATCACACTACTTTTGAGGTAGGCTGGAAAAGCAGAATGCACAGTTTGAAAGGAATTTCTTCATTTTTTTTCCTCATTCACATAGATCAGGACCACTGGTAATATCAGAGCTGTGGATATGGACTCCTGACAATTTATGTATGATTAATGGTTTGTATTTTCCTCTTGCTGATGCGTCTACAGATTGGACAGGATGCAGGAATTGTTCAATCTGCAGGTAGTAGGAGCAAACATCAACCCAATACAGCTAGCTGGGTGCTCCTGTGCCACTGTGCATCTACCCAGAATGTGCACACAAGAGCATGATACTTGTTCTGCAACGGGTCCTAAGATGCATTAAAAGGACTTTTAGAGGCTCTTCAAAAAGTGAAAAAGAAGTCTCCCACTCATGAAGTCTTTGTTTCTTAGTCTCAATGGGATGTTGGTGCAGAAAGCTCAGAGAAAGAGGATGAATCCTGCTGCTTGAGGCTGCGTGTGCTTTGGGTATTACAAGGGAACACAGGGAGCTGCAGTCTTTAGTGTTTATGTGCATATCCTGACATAATTTTAGGTTTTGCCAGAAAATTCACAGTGCTGTTCAGATTTTTCTGTGTATTCACCAATGAGAATATTCTTTTGTTTGTGTTTTCACTAAAACGAGGAGAGTTTCTGTAGGGTTGCCTGCAGATCCTGACCAATCACCGGGCTTCCCGTGTTTCAGACTTTGGACTGTCTGCCTGGTGGCTCCACTATATATTAGAGCTGGAAATTTAAGATGAATGTAGCCTCAATATTTAAATGGTGTGATGTTGTGCATACACTGTCTGCAAGTCAGGGAGGAGGAGTTGAAGCAGAAAAAATATCACCAGTATTGCTAAATTGAGGAATTATTAAAAAAAAACAAACAACCAAAAAAAAAGACTGATATTCCTGAAATTGCCAGAAACACATTTTCTCACTACTAAGTAACTCAGCTTAGTTAGGAAAACCAGCAGGTTTTTATCAAACTTTGTTGGGCTTGAGAACAACAGATAAAGACCATATTTGAAAATTTAAAATTAAGCGAGTATACTGTGATGATGTTAGAAGCAATTAAAAGAAGGTTAATGATGGCTTCTTAATATATTTGTTACCACTAGTTTCAGAAAGCCATCTAAAGGCACTCAGCTGTGGTTTCCATCTAGGCTTCCTAAAAGTTCTCTGAGCTCTAACTGAGACAACAAAAAAATTGTGTTAGTTTCCAATGTGTCACTTATCTGAAGTCACAGAAACATTATTTATTCAGCAAAATGTACTTTGCTTTTGAAAATCAGTTCATTGAACCAGATGACCTGCTGCTGGTACGACTAGATGGAAAAAATTCCATGTGCACAGTATCTCATGATTCAAAAATACTTCTGAGCTCACTTTTTTCTATTGCCTAAACAGATCCAAATATCTCCTATTCACAATAACATTTGAAATATGGAACATAAAATATAAAGCTTCAGATTTTGCCAGTTTTCATAATTTGATGTGAACTTCCATATTGCTTTCCTCACTGAAAATAGAAAATGCTGAAATGATGTGCAATCCAGTATCCCATATTTGTCAACAATCCATAAAATCTTTCATTGACCTAAACAAAGGCAAATTATTTGTTATGGGTATTCCTTAGGCACGGTATTATTAGCCTAAAATTGAATCGAGCCTGAAATGCAATTGTATAGAAACAAGAAGAAGGAAAGAATTTATAATCATAATTATGAAGCCATACCTCAAAAGATGATCAGTCCTCAAAGTGAGATGGAAGCTGGAAAAAAGAAATATATGAAAGCTATAGTTGTTGATTACTTTCTTATTTATTTTAGATTGTGTATTAAATCTTACACAGAACTATCCCTTAAAGTGTATGTGACAGTGAGAGGTAAAACTTTTTTTGGTTTCTTTTATAAACTATATTTGTGATAAAGGCTTGACACAGCTGATATGAAGGAACATTGATAGGACCTTGGTACCTAGAAATAAATTCAGTCCTGTTGTATGGAGTAGCATATTTCATGTGGGAGAAATAGCAATCTATTTTTAGTTCTGCTGTACTCCTAAGAAATGCACCTTTCCTCCCACGGCAAGAACTTATTGTACTTTCACACCTCAGTGGACTGTTGGTAAAACATTTTAAGCACAAAATCCAGTAAGATGCAGTCAAGTGTACTACAGACTTGAAAGTCACTCACTGAAAATTGCAAATGCTCTGTGCGAGTTAGTTAAGTCCAATTTCTCCCTGATTAGTACAAATACTTCAATTCTTCTTTCTCATCCATTGGTCAAATCTCTCAAGTGCAATATAAATCCCTTTTTAGTTTCTTTCTTTGTTTATGTTTTGTCTTCTGAGATAAAAAAAAAATCATTCATTCCAATTCTGCTTTTTTAGTAAGTTGAGTTGCCAATGGCAATCTGTAGATAATATGCAGGTCAGTAAAGCTTTCAAAAATCATGTTATAACTGATGAAGTTTTTCCACCGTTCGGATTAATATTCAGCTACAGAACAAATTAGGCAGTTAGTCTTACTATTGAACAAACCCCAATAACTTCCAACGCTTTTCATCACATAACCTCCTTCTGAATTATTTAAAATGAACACAGTATATATTTGAAATGAGAACTTGTCATGATACCATTAAGTTGGCTTGTTGTTTATTTTGTAATGGATTTATTGAAAGTAGTTTTTCCGTTGTGAAGTTTACACCAACACCGTTCAGTCAAAGTTTAATATTTCCTTAGCTGTTTGTTTGAAGAAGACAAGTGACTCCGTGCTTTGGAAGATGTGCTTTTGAAGCTGGCACGAGCATGAGCTAGTGGATGGTGGTGTTCACAGTTATCGACAGAACAGCCCTTTCAAAGGCCCCAGTGGATGTCCGGGAACAGTAGGAATTCAGAGGTGCTCTGAGGTGTGTTGGCAGTGACAGTGAGCAGGGTTCTCAAAGAGCAGCCTTCAAAATCTTACAGGCAGGTAGATGTGTCTTGAATGGGACAAACAACAAAGAAATAGATATACCCTTAAAATGTGTAGAAAGTAGGTTCCAAGGCCAATGACAATTAGCAGAATTACAACAGGCCAGTTACTCCAGGAAATAATGAGTTGAATAGCCCATTGGGTGAGTTGTCAGCTGCACCATGCCAATTAACCTCAAGGACAAGGAGTGGTTTTAGACATGTCGTATTTACTACTGTAAACGTAGAAAAGGAGTTTCCATCCTCAGTGACTTTTCTTTATGAAAACGCTGGTTCAGGGCATATTACAGCAAAACTCACTTCGTCTTGCAGTTGAACTTTGGTTGAAAGCCTTGAGGTGACCAGTTAGTCTCAACGCATGCAGTACCTATTCTTTATTTTATGCACTCAATTGTCCTTTTTCCAATGAGCAAGACTTTACATCATTACCTTATAAAACAAATGAGAATGCTAATTAATATGGTAGAAAGAAGGTTGAAAATTAATAGGAAAGTAAAGTAATAGGTAGTTTTTGCAAAATTAGGCTTTCCGGTGTAGATGATCTAGGTCTTTCGTAGCCTTAGTGCTTTCTGGGATGAATGGGGCAAAATTTGGAACCAGACTCTGTTCTCTGGAGTAACCTAGTTCATTCCTTTCATAAAGTGGGGCATGTCCCCCTCAGGTGGTTAAAGGTAATGCTACACCTACTATGTATTTGAAGGTGATATCTGCTGTAAGTATAAGAGGCTTGTACTCCAGGCTGTTGGTATGAATGAGTTTGGAAAATAAGGCAAAAGAGACTTCCAAGTTCAGTTAATCCATCATTCTCCTATGTCTAGCAACCACGATGATAATTTGCCTCATTTGTTGTTGACAACCATTAAGTGAATTGATTTTTTAAAATTTTTTTAAATTCTTCCTGTACTTTTGATTTTGGCAATTCCATGTGAAAATAAGCACCAGAGTTTACAGTTAATGAATGGAAATTTTCTTGAATTGGTTTTTAATAAAAACTTTTTCATGTCATCACGTGTTTCTTTGCATTTACATTATGAGACAAGTAACAGAATTTCTAATTTCTGATGATTTTCTTATATAATCTACTTTTATTATGTCTCTATTTTCTGTTTCTTCAGTGGTCAGTCCTAATTACTCAGTTTCTTTTTATATGCAAACACTTCCAGTCCACTTTTCATACTTTTCAATGACCTAAGAACTAACCGAGTTCTGCCCTTTTGGGATAAGTGATCAGCAGTGTGGTCTCCAAATCAGGTAATATCATTAATTACAGAAACTCATCATATGGCAATGTTAATTACCCCATCATTCTTCATGTAACATAACTTGTTGTTAGGCTCCCAGCTACAGCTGCATCAAGTAATCTACAGCAATTTTCAGGTCTGCTGTAAGAGTTGCTTCCACAAATTTAGAGCCTTCTGAGATGCTGGAAAAATGTGAAATTTCCTTTTCAACATGAAATTGAATGTTTATTATGTTGATGAGTAAACTACTTGAATTAAGCATGTCCAAAGTTTCTTTCAACCTCTGTGACCTTTCCGGACTTAAATGCCTCAGTAGTGTCTGCGAACTTTGGTAAGTAGAGCCAGTCCCGTTCTATAGTTCTTTTAAAACTATTGATCAACATTAAACAATGAAAGTTTGAGTGCAGTAAAGTCTTTGTTGTGTTCAGTTGGTTGCTTTGGTCATTTCATTGTGCTCTTTGGCCTTTTCTTCATGACAGTGTTGCCATTCCTTTTGAGATTATTTTATTTCATGGAATCATAGAATATCTCAAGCTGGAGGGGACCCATAAGGATCACCAGCTCCCTGCTCCTTGCTGAATTGTCCTAAAACTAAAAGATATGACTGTGAGTATCACCCAGACACTTCTTGAACTCTGACAGACCTGGTGCCATGACCACTTCCGTGGTGAGCCCGTTCCAGTGGCTGACCACCCTCTCAGAGAAAAATAATCTTTCCCTAGTGTCACATATGAACTGCCCCTAAGCTTCATTTCGTTTGCTCGGGTCCTGTCACTGGTGACCAGAGAGAGGAGATCAGCACCTGCCCTGCCACCGCCCCCTTTGAGGAAGTTGTGGACTGCAATGAGGTCACCCTCAGCCTCCTCTTCTTCAAACTGAACAAACCAGTGACCTCAGCAGTTCTTTGTAAGTCTTGCCCTTGAGGCCTTTCATCATCTTGGTTGACCTGCTCTGGACACTTTACAATAACTTGATGTCCTTCTTATACTGAGGCACCCAAAACTGCACACAACACTTGAGGTGAGGCTGGGCCAGTGCGTGTAGAGGGGGACAATCACGTCCCTCAACCAGCTAGCAATGCAGTGCTTGATGCTCCGCAGGATATAGTTGGTCCTTTTGGTCTGTTTATCTTATAGAATCTTATTCAGGACCATGTCAAAGGCTCTGAAGTAGTTTTCCTAAATTATGTGAACTATTTTTCCTTCATCTATCATTTTATAGATATATTCAAAGAACTTAAATAAAAAACTAAGAAATTAGAGTCTCCTTTGCAGAAACGATGCTATTTTTATTCTACTTCATGATATCCTAGACACTTTAGTTTTTACCCCTGGTAACCATCATTTCAACTAACCTGATAGGTACAAACATAGGCCTTAAATCTCTAAATACTCCTTTAAGAGTAAAATTCTTACTATGAATTACATCAGGTGGCTAATCTGAGACTTCTACTAGAAAAAAAACCAGCTCTACCAGTATAACAACATTTAGTTATTCCTAATGAGTAGTATCAATGTTATGGCTTTAATTCACAGTAGAAGAAGACTAATTAAACGAGAGAGGGCTCTGTGCTAGTAACTTCACTAACTCAGGTACTGTTCTCTCTGGCATTACTTGAAATAGACATACCATGAGATTTCCACCAATTGAAATGCTTTTATGTTTTTGTTTGAAGAAGAGAAGAAGGACAAGACAAATAATTTTCTTGAAAACCGTCAATAGCTTTTGTCTAATATAAGACACACCAAAGATCTACTAAGCTGAACAGCCAAGACCATGGTCAATAGAAGGCACATAAAGTTAAGTATAAGAACAGGACAAGTAAGCAGTGATACTTCTTGAAAATACTCTGCAACCTTCAAAAATTTGTGCTTAGGGATTTCTTCAGCTAGACAACTTAACTGTCTGTTTAACAACCCTCCCTGGAATTTTCTATGATGTTGTTCAATCACTCTGAACTTCTGTAAACTTTTAGCAACCATATTATCCTTATTAGCTGATGATTAGGGGCTAAGATGGTCAATTCTGAGCATTTTAGTTCAACCCTTCAGTGAATCCACATAAAAGTGATCAAGATTTATGATTTTGCAGGAGGCATTCAAACCAATTTACTGATGTTAGAAATGGTTTAGAAAAAGAAATATAGCTTTTTTTGCAGCACAGAGAAGACTATAAAATTTACAGCTCAATTCTATCTCGTAGGAGGCATTCCTACAGCTGTTGTTAAGGCCTCTGTTGCACTTGGTATCAGAGCAGAATCAGTCCATTAGGCAATATGGCTTCTGCAGAGTAAAGGATATTATAAGATCCCATTATTTCACCATTAGAGCCAATGTATACACATGGGTGCTTATACTCTTTTTAGCATCAATTTGAATATATTCCTCCTGCCTGGTGTAGTTTCAGAGGTGATTCGTCTTCAATATAGGCCCTGGGTAATGACTTCAGCAAAGAAGGCTAAGGCCTCTACCACATTCACAAAGTGACCCTTGTGCAAATGGAAGAAGTACAAAAGAGCTCAAAGCTAAACATTATCCTGTGCTAACCTCCTGTATAATTTGATTGCAAAGAATTTTTCACATTATAGGTTCATATTGCCCTCAATTAGTACATGAAATTTCTGTTGGCACTTTCGTTGATATTAAGAATGCCCTCTTTGAGGTATCAATAAGAATTTCTCATTTATGTAGTGATGGCTTTTCTTGGCATCAAAGTTTTGTCAACCAGAATCTCTCCTGTCCTTGCCTGATAAGTAGACAATCAAATCAGCCAGGTCTAGACTTTCTGAAACTAACTGAGATGCATGAATTTCTGCATGTTTGAGGACAAGAACATCAGGATAAAATATGATATAAATGAATAAAATAGGATATAAATGAAGTCATATTTTAACCATATGTTTCTAAGATTTTCCTGCTCTTTGATGGAGGCAGAAAGGAACAAAATCAAATATTTAGTATAAAATAAAAGATCCCGACATGCTCTAGAGACGTGCCACCAACATGATGAAAAATCATTTAATCTCTTTTTCCTTCCAGTTTGAAACCTTCAAATTGGAAAAGCTGCTGTTTAAGACATATTTCCATGTAAATTGCTTTAAGGTATCTACATATAAAGATTCGTAGAAAGAATAAATAGTAATTATCATTGCAGACAGCTCAAACTGAAGAGAACTCTGCAGCATAGCAGCAATTAAGGAAAGCAAACTTGGTAAGATGGATAATGAATAGGATGTAAAGCACACAAGTATCCCATTGGAAATCAATGGAACACTCTTCTCAGAGTCAATCCGGAAAAGGATAAAGAAATAAAGAGTGTTCAGAGCTGAGCAGGGAGAACTATAAGGTGTGAGGCATTCAGTAAACTGCTCTATGAAGCAAAATTATGACATCAAGATCGAGCAATTTGGCAAGTTGATTCATAGAAGCTATCCATTAACATATATTACAGATAATCAAAGAAGAGTTTAAGTTGAAGGGATCTTTGGAAATCATTCAAGTCACCTACTCAAGCAGCGTCATCTAGAGCAGCTTTTCCAGGACCATGTCCAGTTACATTATAAATATCTCCACAGAGACTCCACAATCATTTCAGGTAATCTGTTACAGTGTTTGACAACCCTCAATGTAAAAAAGAGGGGTATTTGTATACGTATAAAGAGACGTAGATATGGGTAGAGAGGTAAAGATATAGCTACACTCATATAGATACATACACATGTATTTACCTTCATCCCGCAATCCCATGTGAATAGGAGTGGCATGCACGGGCAGGTAAGATGAAAAGAAATTTATGTAAGAATTCCTACTTACTGAGTTTCTGTTTCTTCCTGTCTGTGATATCAAAGACCTTACCAGAAACTGTGGATTTCCTAAGAATTCATTTTCAAGTTCCAGTAACCATAAAAAGGTATGAATTGTCTTAGATGTGCACTAAGTATTTGAAAATATCATTGCTTGTTCAACTCATTCTCAAAAGATAACTGAGAACAGAAGCTTAGTAGAATACTAAGCAAAGGTATTGGTGACGTTATTCTCATTTTAAATGGGCATTTAAATTGATAAAAGAATACGTCTTTCAGAATCAGATTTGGAATTCTATTCTTTTAATTTTGAAGACATTTTCGAGGAATACCTTCAAAGATAGAAGTATTGTAACCTTAAAGCATGTTTCTCTGTAACTGATTACTGAAGGATTTCTGAATCTTCCCCTAAAATATCAGCTCAGCTTTAGTACCAGAGATTTGTCACTGGATTGTGAAAATGCTGTCTCTGATCTCTCGTAGTCATTCTTGGTGTATCGGGTTTGCATGGCCAAGCTTTTGTTGCAGGGGGGCAACAGGGACGGCTTCTGTCCAGCCAGGGTCAACCCTCTACACTTGGGAAAGAACAAACATAATTGGATCTTTACAGAAAAAAAAACTTTTTCAATATTTTACTATTTTGCTTGATTTCTGTCTGTAAATAGCAATTTGAAAAATTATAATTGTAAATTTTACATAGTGTGAGAAATATCTCATGGCCACCTAGCAGCACATTTTCTCAGTAAATGACATAGAATAGTCATTTAGTCATAGACACATAATAAAGTGAAGGGATACAATTTTTTTTTTCTTCAGAATATTCAACTCCCCAACTTTACAAATTCCTTTCCCTTTTTGGTTTAGGTTTCTTTTGTATTAAATTTTTCTCACCCCAAATTAGTTGCTGCAGTCTGTCCTCTTATTCCCACATTCTATTCTGATCCCAGATGCATGAATAATTTAAAAAAAACCCATCAAACACTTTGTTTGCAGTGCAGAAAAATAAGACAGTATCCTGGGGCATTTCTCATATATTAATTATAGCTCTGGTTGATTTCCAGGAACAACAGTTTTAGAAACCTGCCCATGGAAAGTGAAACTGATCAAAGAATTTGTGTTAAAAATACTGCCTATTAAAAAAAAAAAATCAGAACTATTGGTTTCAGCCAGAAAATAGAATAGTGAATACAGGGATTTAGACATAAGAACCATCAAGAAAAAATAATGAAATAAAGAAGTCAAACACTCAAAGTATCTTTAACGACACGTCAGGAGATACATAGATATAAAACACGTATACATAGGCACATACAAACATTCACATGCACATGCATACACATATTCTTCCACTTGTTGTATTCTCTGGATATTGTTTATTATCTTGTTTGTCATCATCAGGAAAGATAATACAGCATTTTGTGTACTAACCTATCCTCCGGTCCAGAACTGTTCCATGTGGTTTGGTAGCATCCTAATCTTTTTACAAAGAAGCCTCAAATTTTTATATCTGTCTCAGATTTTCGTTGCGCTGTTTGAGTCTGATTTAAAAAAAAAAAAAAAGAAAACTTTTATCTGTAGCTGGAGAAAAGGCTCAGAATTCTAAAAGTAGATGGCAAGTAGACTTTGATCAGTTAAACACAGGTTTCTTGCCCCACTGTGTCACGGTATTTAAGGAGGACATGCAAAATCCACTGAGTTATCCATTGGTACCTGGGAGATAGGGATGATGTGGAATAGCTAGAAATAAGAGATTTCGCTCAACAGCTCTCAGAAATTTCTAGTAAAATGTTTATTCACTCGTCCCTAATGTAATGATCAGTTTAACTAGGAAAGGTTGTTCCTTTAAAGTGCTGCCCATACAATGACCACTAAGATGCACAGCTGCTGGTTTCAGTACTGTAGGATGAACACCATTTTTGTAAGATCTTCATTGAGGAGTCCATGAGACCTGTGGTGACAGAAAGAGAATGACCAGGAGGGCAGTGGGTTACCGTAGACAGCTCTGCTACAGTGGCATGACTCTATATTTTAGGCTAATGCAGACAGCCTATAGGTACTTATTTTCTGTAACTTGCACGGATTACAAGAGAAATACCAAGCTCCCAGCAGTTCTGTTTGTTTTTTGTCTAAGTTATTAAGAATGGCATACTTTTAATCACTTTATAGAAGCAAAAAGTTTTTTTTGAGGGAGGATGAAAAGGCATTCTGGTAATTAGTGTTTGCAAAGTTCTAAGAAGTCCTAAATTTCAGTCACTGGGTTCAAAATAATATGAAAAATTCTTTGTTCCAGAACTTCTGTGAATGTCCTTAAGTATACACAGCCTTTGATCAAATGATCAAGGTAGTTCTGATGCCTTTATTCATGTGGAGTAGATTAGTGCTCAACATAAATAGTCCTATAGAGATGCCAGCGAAAGTACTTGTGGTTTGCAGCAGTATTCAATGCAAACAACAGGGTCTACTACTAATTGATAATGAGTAAAGAGGGTCCACTTCAATTTTAATTAAATCAATAGGAGTGTTTGCATTTGCTTCGCTAAATGGGTGCTTTTCCTTTTTTACAAGATTTCTATTAGTCCATTTTGAAATATGTTTCTCCCTAGTGAGATCAAAATGAATCCTGTACTGTGGCAACCAAGAAAGATTTTCAATGCGATTGCAGTCATTGTGCTGTTTCACAGAGTGCAGCATTTGCAATGTTTGGTCATTTGTGCGCCACTGAAATAATGAGACAGACACACAATGTGGCATGCAAATAGAAAAGAATGCTTTCCAAAGCTATGGAACAGATAATAATATGGTCAGCTCATCTAAACAAAAAGCGTCGGTGTTCCTAACCATGAAAAAATAGTGGGGGGGAAAAATTGTTACATTGACCAAGTAACACAAAGGATGCAGCATTTCCAACCTCTATAGAGTTCTTAAATCCTGATAGCCCTTGTAACTTCCTTCCTTGTAAACTATTTAAGGACATAATGGTTTTTCTAACAAGTGAAAAAACCTTAGAACAGACTCATTAGGGGATTGCAACTGCTCAAATAGAACCTGCACCTAGTAGAGCTACCTCTTTGAAATGTAAATGTTTAATCACTTATGAGTTTACCAGTTTAGAAAAGCAAAATAAACCCCCTGAGCATTTTTAATAAAGATTTACATTATCTGAAAATTATTGGGATGTATAGTGCTCTAAAGAAAAGAAATGGATGGCTTGGGTAGATGCTGATACTCACACCATTGTAGGTCACATACGCTCCTGCCACCAGTTGTTTACATTGTCTTTTCATAGCAGCACTGAGAACCAGAATTGAAGAGGAGCCCTTTTATTGGTTTTTAGAGCAGTGTTCTGAAATAATGCCTTGAATTCTATTACAGTCCCCTGCAAAACTCTTACGGGATGGAAGTCTAAGGTTCCTTGAGAGTTTCAGGACTTTTTTAGTATACTCCATGAATACCAAATTTTAGACCTCTCTGCCTACTTTATTTTGATAATTTATTTTAAGAGAGGTTTTTTTAATTATATAAGTCTGAACTCTACAAAGATGCAGCCTTTAAAAATATGAATGCACTGATTGAGCTCAGTCGAATTAGATTACTGAGAATAGTAACTATAAATGCCTGCGGGAAAAACAACAACAACAGCAGCATTTCCTTAATGCACTTTGTTACAAATATGCTTTTTCATAAGTGGACCTAAAAGCAAAGTCCCGGTCACGTACTTCCCTTGAGCATTCTAGAAAGAAAGGCCAATAGATGTAAAGTGGACAGAGATAGATCACCTTTTTCTCAGGATAGCACTGGTGATGTCAGCAGTTCAGTGATGGAATTCTAGGACTTTGGATCATTTATGAAATCCTTTTGTAAAACCTGAATGGACTCTCAGGGGGGTGAGAAACACTCATCTCTGTTTTCTGTAAAGCCACAGCTAACCAAATTTAAAGCTAATATCTGTATATTTACAGATATTATATATTATATATTTTTATATATTATGTAACATATAAAATATATAATAGATAATAAATACATAAATATATATCAATAAATATCTTATATAAAAATAAATATATATCTAAATTATGT
>VZTA01022807.1:19208-34241 GCA_013398855.1 Mohoua ochrocephala | reverse complement strand
CCACCAGCCAGGCAAAAGAAGTGATTATCCTGCTGTCTTCAGAGTTGGTGTGACCCCACCTTGAGTACTGTGTGCCGTTCTGGGCCCTCCAGTTCAAAAAAGGGTGTGTAGGTCCTTGAATACCTCCAGAGCAGGGTAAAAATGCTGGTGAAAGGGCTGGAATTAATGTCTTATGAGGACCTATGAGGGAGGTGCTGAGCTCCTCTCCCTGGTATCCAGCAATTGGACATATGGAATGGTCACTCAAAGCTGTCCCAGGAGAGGTTTAGACTGAACATTAAGAAGCTTTTTTTTACCAAGAGGGTAGTTGAACACTGGAACAGACTTCCTAGAGAGATGACCAATGGCCTTAACAACATCCTTTAATTTTTGTTCAGTCCTGAAGTGGTCAGGCAGTTGGGTTAGTTGACCATAGAAGATCCCTTCCAACCAAAACTCAACTCTTCTCTTCTCTTCTCTTCTCTTCTCTTCTCTTCTCTTCTCTTCTCTTCTCTTCTCTTCTCTTCTCTCTCTTCTTTCTATTCCATGAGTGAGGTGAGGACCAGCTCTGTGTTTGATTATTACTTGACACAGTAGGTTCATTCATAGCTGGAAACCCCAGGCACAAAACAAATAAATAAATCATGGTTCTATACTTTCACCTCTCTATGAAGATAAAGGAAATTCAAGTCCAATCTCTGTCTGTTTCGATGTAGTATTTCATAACCTTCAAAAATTCCTTTCAGGTCTTTGCATTTTTTATAAACTAATATACATAATGAGTCATTCCAATTGCTGCCTTACAGTGATGTTATAAAGGTTCATTCATTAAAGCTTTAAAACACCACATCCATTCTATATACACACATGTAATATCTATAATTTATACAGAAGAATATGAGTGACACAGGGTCATAGTATAGCTTGATGAAGACTATGGCAAAAGTGAAAGTTAAATCCTATATTCCTATTCTGAGAAACAATTTTATGGCCATTAAAAACATTTTAACTTTAATGAGACAGAGAATAAGTTTTAATACTTTGAAAGTACTTTAATGTACTTCTGAGATCTAAAAAACTTTATGAGTGAATCCCAGTCAAAACTTAAAAAGTAATCTTGACTGAACTATTAGGCTTAAAAGTATAAAAAATAAAATACTCTGCCTGAAAATTACAAAAGATGCTGTTATGTGTTTTATTTCTGTGGATAATGGCCTTACAATACTGAGTACTTTATTTTATGTATGATATGCTGGGCTAATTAATTAAGCGGGACATATTTGAAAAAGATCCATAGTAACTCAATAATACATGTTTGTGATGGACGGATGCAGAGGTCATAGTAGAGTGTAAAATTTTCACTGAGATTCATTTTGAGAAAATTATATTCCTTGTAAATTGAATAGTCACAACTGAGTTCCATCTTTTTCGAAATATATGAACTGAACACTCTACCACGTAAAAATTCTGTGTATTCTCTTAGGATTTTTTTGTCAGAATATGTTTCTGGAATTCTTTTAAAGCTGTTTAAAACATTTCTATTTAGACTCTTATACAAACATTCTTTCAATTGGATACCTTTACTACAAAGAATCCAAGCTGACAGATCTTTGAGACAGAGTAAATAATTAAATATCAAAATCTCAGACAAAACCAAAAAAACCTCTGGTGACAGTAAAATATGCATACTAGAATGTTCTGTCCCTTTCTCCCACTTTCTATTTACTTGTATCAGTTTTGAGACACCAGACCATATATAAAATGCTCTCTCTTTGGAGGTCCAGTGTTCAACACTGACCATGCTGCACTGCAGGGATTGTGTCTAAAAAAAAAAAAACAAAAAAACCCAGAAAAGATTAGATTTTAGTGATTAGATTTTAATATTAGTGAAATTTACACACTGGAAATTGTGTTTGAGTAGCTTGAGAAAGAAGCCTTTTAGTTAGTGGAACGCGAAGCAGATGCTCAAACAGGAGAGAAGTTTACATCATTGCATGATCCCATTAGGAAGATAAATGAGGAATGCTCTAAGTTGCTTTATACACTATGAAGTCTCTTCTTTTTCCTTCTGCTTTTCAGAGGATTTCAAATATGATATTAAATGCTCGGACTCTTCCAGAGAAGCAATATTATGGAAGACAGGAAGTTAGTTTTCCCAGCTGGTTTTGAGTTATATAAGTAGAAAAGGTTTGACAAAACACTTTAGAGTACTTTTCAAATATGGATGCTGTATACAGGAATAAATAGGATGCATTTTTAGGTTTTAAATCCCTGATCATTTTTAGATGTCACGCAATCTAAGATTTAAGGAATTGATAAAGAGGGGAAAATTCTAGGAACTTAAAATACTGAAACTTTATTGAAATTAGATAAATTCACAACTTAATTCAGTGTGTGCTTTAGGGCTGATGTGTAACAATGGATCAATTATGTAGATTTATATTTATTGTCTTCTTTTGTCATGTCTGATTTTGTTCATGCAAGTTTATTGTAAAGTTGCAAAAGAAAATGTAAAAGGGAGAAATAGCAGGAGATAGAAAATTGACTACTTCAGTTAAATATTAAAATGAACAGCAATCAAGAGGATTTTTAGGCACCAGAATAAAGTACAGAGTGACAGATTTTTGATGCACTAAAATTCAACTGCATGCCTTTCATATCATTCCATTTTAGCCAGATACACATTAGGAAGCATAGTCACTAGGCTGAAAATGGAATATGTTTATTTGATAGCTTAAAAGGCATATGGATCCTAGAAGCCTTTCAGTTTATGTAATAGCCTGAATCTTATGATATTTAATCTCTAACATAAGTCAGAGGCCAACATCTGATCACTTCAGTATCTACAAATACAGGTACAATTTGCACACCTATTAAGATTTGGGACACTGAATCTGTTTTCTACTAGAGGCTATAGATGCTAAGCAAATACTGTCAATTATGAATTAAATTTTGTTTCTGTAATGTCATAGAATGAAAAAGGTTTAATGTGAGTTTTGGAGATTTTCTAGTTCAAAGATACCTGCTTACTCTCTTCACTACAGCAAGCTGACCAGCATTGTCACTTGGCTTTTGAATATCCCCAAGTACAGGCACTCCATGACACTTCTACCTATCTTGTTCCAGTGTTTAACCAACATGACATTAAAAAACAAAAAAAAAAAAAAAAAAGAGAAAAAGGAAAAAAAAAGCCTCTTCCTCTGTTTAAGTGGAATTTCTTGTATTTCGTTTTTTGCCCATTCCTTTTTGTCCTGTCACTGGGCACTCTTGAGAGGTATGACACTGTCTTCTCTACTCTCCCTCTCAGACATTTATACACATTGGTAAGATCTTCCTGAACCTTCTCTACTACAGACTGAACAGCACTCTCACTGTCTCCTCGTGTGTCAGATGCCTCAGTCCCTTAATGGCTTTTGCAGCCTTTCACTGGACCTGCTCCAGTATGTCCAGTTTTCTTGTACTGGGGAGCCCAGCACCGGAAACTACTCCAAGTGTGTGTCAGCAGTGCTGAACAGTGGGGAAAGACAACCTCCCTCTACTTGCTGGCAATGTTCTTCCTAATGCAGCCCAGGTTGTTACTGTCCTTCTTTGCTGCAAGAGAACACTGCTGGCTCATGTTCAACTCAGTGTCCAGCAGGACCCCGAGTCATTCTCTGGAAAGGTGATTTCTGGCTGGATGACACTTGCCCCCCCAGCCTGTCTGTGACTCTATGTTCTCCAGATGCAGGAGTTCGAACTTCTATTTCTTGAACTTCCTGATATTCTTGTTGACCCATTTCTTCAACCTGCAGAGGTCCTTCTGAATGATGGTGCACCTATCTGGTGTATCGACTCTTCCATCCAGTTTTGTATCACCTGTGAACTTGCTGAAGGTTCACTGGGTCTCATGACCTAGATCATAAAGGAAGTTGATAAACTAAATCAGCCTTGCTGTCATTCCCTGGGGTTTGCCATTAACGACTTCATGCTACTGTTCATAACCCTTTGGCAGCAGCAGTTCTGTCAGCTTTCACTCCCATAAATGCTCTTTCACGTAATCTGCAATCCATCAGTTTTTTAGTGAGGATGTCATAGGGAAACATTTTTAAAAGCTGTACTACAGTCAGTATAATCAACACTCACTGTTCTCCATGCATCCACCAAACCAGTCATATACAAGGCTAGCAGGTTCTTTACCACTCTCTTAAATGAGTTTTTTCCATAAATTATTGCTGCTTTTCTACTGAGATGCACAGACATAGCCAGGTCTTTGCTTAATTATGTGAACAGACATTTAAAATGCTTAAAGGTAGCATGCATATTCGAGTAGGCTTGTGAATCTGAGAAAAATAATACCTAAGAGGACACTTGAAATGGGAGCTTGGGAGCAACTAGGAAGTAGTTTATGCAAAACCAATTTCCCATAGCATAATAGATCCAACAAAAACACTTTGTGGGATAGTTCTGGAAAGGAGAATGTGAGCAGTCCTTGGGCACCATCTGTTATTGGCAGGGAGCAAAATTAATTATTAGGCCAGAAAGATGGAAAGAAGTACCTTAAATATCACCCCAAATCAGAAAAGATGTACTATGTCAAAGAAAAGGCATATTCTGTAACAAGTTGCCATCAATTAAAAAAAGAAAACAAAACCAACCAGAACTCAAACCAAAACCCAAACCAAGATCAAGCAAGCAGAAGAAGGAGCTATGTCCAGGAAACAGGAACCAAGTCAGTGGCTGTATAAAACCAAAGAACAGTACTGTTTATGTGAAACTCTTTCAATGAAAAAAAAACCCCAAAACCAAAACCAACCCTGCATAAACCGTTACCCAGTTAAAGAAGATTGGAAAGCCATTCCAGATAAAGACAGTGAAAACTGCTTGACCAGGCTCATATACATAACATAAATATTAGCTGTTTTGCTATGGTTGTACAGAAGTTTCTGTGCATTTACAACCTGGTAGATTTTTAGTCCAACATTAATTTCAGTTTCCTAACAAAAAAATAAAAATTAGGTACATGCTTGATAGAACAAAAAATAGTAAGTCTTGAGGCTTTTATTTCATAAAAATAGAAGTTTTTATATAGTACTCAATTTTTTTCCTCTTGGAAACTTGGCACAGATACAGTAATGATACAGAGAAGAGTAGAAGGGGAGGTAATAGAAATATGTAATGCATAAGAGTTTGATGTGTTATCACTGCCTCTTATTAGACCACCATGCCAAGGGATGGAATCTGATTACTATTAATTCTCTCTTCGACATGGTATGGAAAGTATCCACAGGTTGCTGGATTATTCTGGCAAAGTTGGTGAAAATTTGGCATTTGCTTTCTGTATTTTTTGCTTCAGCATATATAGAGTCTTCTGAGTTAGCAAGGGCAGTTTATGATTTTTTTTTAGAAATTGTTTCCTTGCAATTTTCACTGATAATGAAGACATTTGCAATGCAAGTTATTTGCATGACGGCAATAACAATAAAGAGTAGTAAAGTAATAAAAATATAATGGCCAAATAAAATGGAGTAAATAGTGGTAAAGTTATCTATTCAAAGTTCATAACAGTAACAAGAAAATAAATAATGTATGATAGTAATTACAAGCTCAGAGCATCCAGACCAAGTTAGTAATAATAACTATGCCCCTAGTTGTAAATGCATCTTCTGTTAGTGTAAAGATTCTTATCATATTACTGTATTTGGTGGACAGTTTTGCCATAAATTCTGCCTGGCAGTCTAAATGCATGTATAATCCATGTACCCCATGTATTAAATCTTACAAAGCATATCCAAAATTTGTTTATAGACATAAAATAAAACAAACACGAGAAACTGCATGAATATTAAATATCTCTCAACTTTCATAGTTACATCAATAGAAAGATCTAAACACATGACCTGCCCGATGAATTCCTAGTGAATCCTTGTGTCTTGTTTGATTATCAAAAAGGTCTGAAGCTTGAGAAGTTTTCTACTAGAAATGCGAGTGAATTCTAAAGAATGTGATCTAACACAATTTAGAGAGATAAAAGACATTGATGTCTTGGAGGAATGAAAGAAAATACGGACAGCTGCCAAAGAGCAGGTGGGAAGATGGCAACTGTGTCTAAGTGGTTGCGAGCTGAACTTCTGCTGGACAGCATCTGGATGGACCTACATAAAAAAGCACTGAATTGTAGGAACTGTCACAGCAGCTGGGAAGAGGCATTGGCAAAGATCAGAAAAACATTTGAGAAAGGAACTTCGCTTTGGGAAAAAGATTGAGTTTTATAGCATTTCTTCAGGACATGGCTGAACTGAAGCAAGTGCATATAAAGTGGGGCCTCATTCTTAGAGCAGATTCATGATCTTACATAGAGCATTGTGCAGACACAGGTAACAATTTTCTAATCCACAGTAAACTGCAGGAGCAGGAAAGACAGGGCACACTCCTTGTCTACAATAACCAGTTCCTTCTCTATCTCTCCATCCTTGTAATACAGAGGGAAGAAGCTGAAGAGGAAAATATGGCAAGATGGAAATCCAGATAGAAAAACCGATCATCATCGCCAATTTCTCCAAACTCTTCATGCCATTTAGTTTTTTCACAAAATTCATAGTGTTTTAGGGTGCTTATTTAACTTTTTTTTCTTGTTTTAGTTAGAACTGTGTTTCTTTTTTTAACTTTGGTTTGCAAATCGTTGTGATGTTTACATGCTCATCCCAGTTAGCTACTCTTCTTAAATGGCTTAATGAACTTTCCTCTTTTCTAAAGGTCTTACTTTTATCCACTAAAATTTAGAGAAAGGGAAAGGTAAAATATTTAGTTGAAATACAATAGTAAATGAAGCGCTTCACGAATCCTACTGAAGTGATGCCCAATTAGTCAAAAGTAGTTAGCATAAAGAGACACAATTAAAATCATTACCCATGTCTGCAGACGAATCAATATGGTACCTATATAATCAGTTAGTTCCTCTCAATCCATAAAATTAATCAGGGACAGAATGGCACTTACTTCACTCAAGAGATGCACTGAAGGTTTAGAGAAAGTAATTTGGAAACAGCCAGAGTGTCCAAGCAATTACTCTTCAAGACTGTCATGTGTGACATGGAGGTAACTACTTGTCATGCCTTTTCCTTCAGCTTTCTTCTCTGCTTGTGGGTCGAGCTCACCAGTGTCCATTTTACTCTAAAGCCTTTTCTAGCTTTATAAATAGGTCACAGGAATAATGTTTTTCATACATTAGCTTTCGAGCTATTTTGAAAGCAAGATTTTTGTCATCTTCTGTTTTCCAGATCCTCATTTTCAGCCATTACAAGGAAAATGAAGGGTTTATAGCTCTTTAAACTGTAGGAAGTTATTTTCACATGTACCAGGAATAATGTCTGCTGCCAAGAAAACTGAAGAATTAAGGGACATCTGGTGTCTTTGGTTCTGCCTTTTCAGTGTTTCCCATTATAATTACCTGGCCCTACTGCTGAATGCAGAGGAATTAAGAAGAAACAAACTCATATATAATTTTGGTTCTTCTGATTCATCCAGAGAAATATATCTTGTCTAGAATATAGGTATAAAATAGAGTTCAGTATGAAAATCTTGGATTTAGGTTGAAACAGGAATCCAGAAGTGGTACTAATTCCAATGGCCAGCATCTTCACCAGAAGGACAGGCACTGAATCACAGAATAAGCTGAGTTGGAAGGGACCCACAAAGATCATCAAGTCCAACTGCTGGCCCTGCACAGGACCATCCCCAAGAGTCACACCATGTGCGTGAAAGCATTGTCCATATGCTTCTTGAATTCTGCCAGGCTTGGTGCTGTGACCATTGCCCTGGGGAGCCTGTTCCAGGGCCCAGCCACCCTCTGGGTGAACCCTTTCCTAATATCCAACATTAACCTTCCCTGACACCGCTTCAGGCCGTTCCCTCGGGTCCTGTCACTGATCACTACAGAGAAGAGGTCAGTGTCTGCCCCTCCTCTTCCACTCACAAGGAAGTTGTAGACTGCAATGAGGTCTCCCCTCCGTCTCCTCTCCTCCAGGCTGAACAAAAGATCTGATCCATGTAACATTCATGTAATGCATAGAGTAGTGCCATGCGAACTGGGGACCTGCGGTTTGCTGCTGTTATTCTTACTTGTTGAGAGCTGGTACAGAGGGATGCCAGAAGGAAGCTTGCACAAGTGAGGTTCACAGTTTTCCTATGATAAAGGCAGTCTGTATTTTTCTCTTGTGCCCCACTCCACGCTCCACTTCTTGCTGATGCAGTCTCTGCTTATAAAATCTGAAATCTGGAGCTCATATGTGTGACTTCCATCCTTCCTGGGCAGTCGGCTCACACGAAACTGTGGCCAGAGTAGGGTATCTGTGGCAGGGGAGATCTCTCAGAGGACTACCAGCAACACTACTAGAGGAAAACTCAAATGGTAACCTAGAAGGAACCCATGCAATTAGGTTGCACCAGTTGCTGGGACTGCTAGAAAAAGCAAGAGCAGCGTTTCTGTCTGATTCCTTGGAGTCACCATGAGGCAAGTGATGACCAGCATGTTTAGAGTTAAGAACCATTCAGCATAGAAATTCCCAGCAAGAATTACTTTCCTGTTCTACTCTTCTCTGTGCCATTGCAATGTGGCAGGCTGGCTAGCTCTCAATCATTGCCTGGCCACGGGGAGCACAGAAAATGGGTAAAACAAGATGAAGCATTGCCTTCAGTGAAATCTTTACTTGAAGGAGACCAATCATAATATTAGTCTGCATGCAGGGTTCTTGCTTTATTGTCTTAACAGAAGTACCTCTTAAATTAACTGTTAAACAGCAAAATATATATGTAATACTGAGGTCTTACAACAAGTCTATCTACTATTCTCATCGGTGGTTGTAATATCATGATAGGGGAAGGCATTAACAAGCACCTAGGTAGTTTAGGAACACACATTCCATTGCCTTTTTCTTCCTTTGCTCAATTCTTGTCTAAATATTTTTTAAAACTACGTTCAGTTGGGCTACAAGTAAAAGTGGGATAGAAATAGTAAAGAAAAAAAGGCCAACTAAAACTCAAAACCAGGATAATAGTAAAAAAAAATGAAGTGGCAAGCTTTTAAAAGTCTTTGATAAAGAGACTGTATAACTATGGCTTTGCAGGAGTCAATGCACATACCTAAGGATACTAAGGAACTGTCTTAGGAATTACCGTTCATTTACTGTGAGCATGGATTAAAATTGCAAATGTTACTGTGTCAAATGGCTTGTTTAATAATTTACCTTCCTTGTTTCACAGTGAAAAAGAGACATTTTCTGAGAAGATGAAGGCTGATAAAAAGGTTTCATTATACAGAGTGGTCAGTATAGAGGAAATCAATATCTCTGAGAAAGTAGACAGATATTTCATTATTTATCTACATCTCCTTTTTGACAATGCAAAATCATATGCTTTCATAACTGTTGTTCATCTTTTTTTGAAAGATAAGCATATGACCTTTAAATCTCCAGACTCGGTGGGAGAGGACAATTTAGAATACAGTACGAAAGAAATTACTAATGTTATATTTGCCATATTTCTAACAGGACAAATTGCTCAAAGAGGCTTGTGCAATTTTTGCCCTAATTTTTTAATCTTACTGAAATGTGTTTATCCCACCAAATTGGATTAATATGTTTTTCTTTTGTTTTTCTCTCTACCTTGTGGGCCAGAATAATACCACATTCATGTAAATAAATTGTCTTCCTTTGCATTAGCACTGGGTAGCTTTTTTTTTTAAGCAAAATTCTTCTTTGGAACAAGTAGAGATCTACATCAGTGGCCTCAGACCAAAAGTAACTGTTAACCACATCGTTGACATGCTGTGTAATAACAGTGGTGTCTCTCAATGGGGATATTTCAGAAAGCTGTAGGCTACATCACCCCTCCTGCATACCAAGCATATATTCATGTGGACTTAGGGCAAAGAGAGTAGTGCTCTTTAAATTCATATCCTACCTGTCTTCATGGTGATTCTCCCTGCATATTTCTCTGTGAAGACTCAAATCCTCTTTTCTGTGGAGTCCCACAGCAGGTTTGTGTCAGCTTCAAGTGAAGTTACATGACTGATATTGAAGACAGTTAACTCGATGGAAGGAGATAGATGTAATTTGAACTTAGAATAGAAATATTATTAATGAGAATTAAATTTCTGCCTCAAAACCCCTTGTCATATTTATTTTCTGTAAATATTGTCTCTACTCAAGCAGTGAATTCTGCTGATTTAACATCTTGAAAAAGAGAATATTGAGGGGACAGAGGACAGACTCTGGAGCATGAGAAGGAAAGAGATGAAACCAGGTTCTGAATAAATTGAAATTAAACAGATTATCCTAGAGAAGTTTTGAATAGCCCTGAAGACTTCTGTTCCTTTATCTCACTTGTCTTGAACTCATGTAATTTATTGGTTGTTTAAGCACTGTCTGGAAACAAATCACTGCACAAGAACAAACCTTAGACATTTATGTGTACAGGATTTGCCTTATGGAGTGTGTTGATATATGTGTACATGCATACATACACATGTATAATGATCTACAGATGCTTAGCTTAATTTTTAGTTTGGCTTGAGCATCTCCTTATGTATCAGTTAGAGCACAGGAATATGAAGTGTTGCAGAGGAGGAAAGCACCACAAATTCTCTCTGAGCTTCAATAGGATGTCTGTCTTCTCTAGGACTAAAAACCTTTCTGCAGTGTATCAAACTGTGTCATCTATTCAGCGTGCTCCTCATATTGGCTACTTGCAGTACTAAAATTCCAAGACACTGCAGTCATGCAGTAAGAAAGGTTGGGGTGTCATGGTTGTTCTTTTTAATTTATCAAAATATTTGTGAGTCTGACACTGATTATTATAGTATGTGCAATCCTCATAGGCAGCACAACGTTATGTACTGCAGATTTTTTCCCATGGATAGTACTGATTGATTTTTCATCATAAACAAATTAATGATAGATTCATAATTCTCAAGAGATTTGTTCTTTTTGTTTGCTGCTACATTTTTAAATGACAGTATTTTGTGTACTTAAACTGGTACTATGCCATAATAGTCCTGTTAGCACTTCTTTCGTACAATCGTGTGGTATCCTGAATTTCTTATCACTGGAAAAATTGACTACTTAGGCACTGACAGATGAGTTCTCTGAGTTAGAGCTTTGGTCTTATACTAGTTCGAAGAGTTTTATTTCCACTAGGTGGAGCATTGTTATCGCACCAGAATTTTTTTACGTTAGAAAGATTCTTTTGAAGTCAAGGAAGAGAAAAAAAAGAGATTGAACAGGACAATTTGGATCCAGATCTATGTAAGTTTTTGTGAAGTACGTGAGGGTTAAAGTATGCAAAAATCTGTATTCCAATCCAGTTTGATTGGTCTGCCTCCTTATCTTGTGAATTCTGTCTCCCTAGTTCATCATTATCCTTTCAGACTTTGATGAAAAACTGAATAATTTAAGGTAAAAGACATGAGGTTCTTTGAGATTCTCACCAGGGGAAGTGGAGGGGCAGGTACCAATCTTTTTACTCTCATGACCAGTGACAGGACTCAAGGGAATGGCACCAAACTGAGTTGGGGGGAGGTTTAGGTTGGAAATCAGGGAAAGGTGTTTCGCCAAGAGAGATGGAACAGGCTCCCCAGGGAAGTGGTCACAGCACCAAGCCTGTCACAGTTCAAGAAGCTTTTGGACAAAACTCTCAGGCACAGGGTGTGATTCTTGGGGTGTCTGTGCAGGGCCAGCAGTTGGACTAGATGAATTTGATGGGTACCTTCCAACTCAGTATATTCTATCATTCTATGATTTCTATTAAAAAAAAAAAATCAAGGTGTCTGCTATGGTGCAGATTTCTGTGTCTAAAGGGTGGATTGGCAAATTATGAAATTATGATGTTTTAGGAGACTATATTTAGTGATTAGTTAGTAAAAACATAATGAATTGCATACCATTTGGGGTCTAATCAACTCCAAAGTGAGTAAATTCAAAGAGAAAAATTCACTGCTAAGAGGTGTCTTTTTTGAAACTGGGGAAAGAAGAAGAGTTTTTGTAGAAGAGTAGCCTGGCTGAGGCTTTTCAGTTAGTCCAAAATATGGGTGTTCAGAGGCTTAACAGATTGCAATCATCGTTACCCTCACTCAGAAGCACAAAAGTGCTAAGAAAATTGCAACAAATATGTGACAAAACACGGATGTTATATTCAGTTGTAGCAAGAATTGTGTATCCATACTCATGGTTATCACTGTCCTCTTATGTTTTCAACACTATTCTTAGCTGAAATCCCACAAATAAAAGTGGTAGATCAGCTTTTTCTGAGGTCTCTGATGAAGCTTCATATTCTCGAGAAAGTCTTGTTTAGGCTTGTACCTTGTCCTGCTTTTTCTTAATTGGTTGCTTTTTTCTTAATTTTTAGCCAAGTCTACAAGAGGTAAAACGCTTTGCAGATATGTAGAATTCTTCAGGTGCATCCAACCTAACACTTTGTCCCACAGGAAGGTACAAAAGGGTCTTCAGTGCTGTAGTTGGGTCAATACAGAATTTGAAAAGGGCCTGGCCACAGAGGCACTTTGAGTTTCCATTAGTTTCCCTCAGAAATGGCACATGTGGCAGAAGAGCAGTCTAGAGCAGCTGTTTTGAGCTGTGCTTGTGTCTGAGCAGTTCTGCACGCCGCAGCTGGTGACAGGTAGGCTGTTACAGCTGGAGCTGGCTGTGTCTGCTCTGCAAGTGAGAGAACAGGTTTCTGCTCGTTAATCCTGGTCATATATATGCAAGCATCTACACTGCACTAAAATATCAGTGAGCAAATATATGTAAATTAGCTTAAAGGCAGTTAGTTCATCTGTCAATGGCAGTATAGACCTCAGCCTTGTTTAGCTGGATGAGTGCAGTGTCACTGGGGTGCATCTGAAGGCCGGTGCTGTTAAAGATTGAGGGCTCTTATTCTTTGACCTTGTGGCTTTCTGACTCTAAGTTAAGACATAATTTACTCTGGTGTCCATTAGAGGATAGTTTGTTGTGTTTATGAAGTTCTATGTTTGATGTAGGTTCTAATGTTAAAACTGAGTATCCTTTTGAAACTGGCTGTGTATGGATCTTCTTAAGGTAAACGAATAGTAATGAAATAGAAAAGTGCACATTAACAGACCGAGATGGAATGATTTGTAAACTCAAGAAATACAATTCACTAATTATATTTCTCCTGTACATTCTTGTGTCGGTGGAAATGCTTCAAATATGTCTTAGAACAGGCAACTTTCACCTGCATTATGACTCTATGCATAACACAGGTCCACTCTGAGGGGTGACTGACTAGATTGTCAGTACTGTAAATATAACTTCTTTAAAGACAGCTATGTATTGTCATCAAAAGGTTGACACAGTAATAGATACCAGATTAAAAGTCTTTTTTAAGCTCCATGTACTTTTTTGGGATCCTAATTTCTACACTTTACCTGACAGCCTAGCATTAACAGAGGGCTGTCGAAAAGGAGAGCAAAATTTTCAAATGGTTTCTTTAGTTATGGTTTTGTAGCTCACCTAAATTTTCCTAAATTGCAGGAAAATATCTATTATATATTTTTAAAGTAGTAGCTGAAAAAAACCCAAACAAGATATAGATGGAATTCAAAATTAATGTTTTGCCAGATGAGAGAAGCCCAATGTGAAAATGATTTTCTGCAGCAATCCACAGAATAAAAAGGTTAAGAATACACAGCACTCCAGAAACTTGTTTAGTCCCTGGCTTTCAAATCAATCACGCTATCAAATCAATAATATCATTTTTCTTTTTGTGAGACCTAATGAATAACACATAGGAGGTTAAGGAAAACACTCCAGTTTCTGTAGCCAGTGGGCTGCTGCATGCATAGCATTTTGCTTGTTATCTAATGAGAATTGAGACCTATTTTTTTTAGTGACACGGAATACAATTAAATCAATAAAATGTTTATGGGCAGTGTTAAAAGAGTGAAGTACCTTCCAGCTGTTGAAAAATAACTGACAAATTAAAAGTTAAGTGTGAAAGACAATAACAAAATACACTGCCATTAATTTTTTGTCTGAACCATTTCTAAATGTGCCTTAAAATGTGTGAAATTTGTGTCATCTATCTGTTACCAGGGCAAGCCATATGCTAATTTATATCATAAAGATACCATACAAGAAACCACATCAATATATAGTCTAAAAGACTTAAGTCAAACCCATTTCTTACATAGAATGACTAATCAACTACAAATTTTACTATGAGGTTGAAAGATCAGGTGAGACTGCTGAAAAGTGTTAAGCGTTGCAGTTTTGGGGGGACCACAATAGTCCTTCTTGGCTTTAAAACATGACTTTATAGGCTGTCTTAGGTGTGACTGAGTGTTGCGTATGGGGCAAGCACTATCAGTAGCAGTGGTTTTTTACTATCCTGGACTCTAAGAGTACTCTATTTCATCCCAGCTCCATGCTGGAAGGAAAAATTGTCTTGTAGGTCCAGCTTCTCTCATAGAGACATGAACTAGAACAAGTGCAACAACAAGGGAAATGTGTTGCTCAGGTAGATCCTCTCTGGGATATGACAAGAACATTACTATTTCAGGACACCCTAGAATCTGGTGACTGAATCATCATTGCCGTTTTCCCTTTTCCTTCACCCATAGTTTATATAGATTTGTTTATATCTTGTATTTCTGTTTCTAATGGAAAAAAAAAAAGTTACTCAGTCAAAGCCATTCTCTGTTTTTTAAATTCTGGGTATTTAATTTCAGAATTTTTATTCTCGAGCCCTTTACATTTCTATTTCCCCCTTTACCTTAATCTTGACCAGGACTGTTTTCAGCTTTTAAGTGATGAGTACTTTAAAGAGCAGAGAACAACTTAATTACCTCTGAGTCCCTGGTCAGGGGTCCCAGCTCACTGGCAGGTAAAGGAAACTGGCTGACAATGAATCAGACATTTTTCCATCAGGTGCTTTTGAGGCTAGTTGAGAAAGACATGAAGATGATCAGAGAAGTCTTTCTACCTTAGTGCCTAAAACATGGGACCTATTGTATTTTTTTCTTTACCTTTTCTTCTGGGAAAAAAAAAAGCTCCTCTCCTCTCC
>VZTA01022807.1:0-14270 GCA_013398855.1 Mohoua ochrocephala | reverse complement strand
AAAAGCAGCACTCAATGCCTGATATATTAAAGTCTGGTTGTTAAATGCCCAGATATTTCACTTCTGTTTTTAAAATGTGACTATCACATTGAATCAAACTTCACAAAAGTGAATTTCATGCCTGTCCAGAGTACCGAAATGAAGCATGACTGATGTGAATATATTGAAAAGATTGCAGTAGCAACTGTTTTCAGTGTTGGAAATGATCAGTATTTCAACCTCTACCTTCCAGTGAATGGTAGAGAATCTTCTTTGCAGTCCAGGAGTGTCCAGGGACTGCCTGATTTCTTTGACTTGTCTCAAAACTGGGCAGTGGAGCCCACTTCACTTTTCCTTCCTTTCATGACTGTTATAGAAGCAATCTTTTCACTCTCCTTGCTTTTGTCACAGTGAGGACTAGGAGACAGAATTCAGCAATACACAGAGGCAGATTTGTTTTCCCAGGACCTTTAGACTCACTGTGTCCAGAGGGAGGTGGAGCTCTTTCTCGGGGCACAGCAACGTGTGGATACTGCTACTGCTGCTGGAGCAGTGCAAGCAGCACTTGCTGTGGGTGCCTTTTGCCGTGATAGAGACCCGCACGGGCACGTGCTGTACACCTTCCTGCAACATGGAAATTGTTCCCTTTGCCACAAATTCTTTTCATCACTGGAGCTTCTCTTCATGGCAACCACCTCAGCTGAAAAAAAATCACATCCAGTATAATTCCTTGTAACCTTTTTTTCTCTCTTTTATTTGAATCCTAAATAAATTGCATGTATAAGCAGGGAGCAAGAACCTTCTTTTTCTTGTACTTGACAGAATGTCAGTAATGGCATGGACTTTCTCACTGCAAAAGTGAACTACATGTTTATTTCAAATAGCCCATAAAATATGATAAAAAAACCCTGATAAACCCTTTGAAAATATTTTAATTGTAGTTATCAGTAAATCATAAAAGCTGTCTATGTACTGTGAATTTTAGAAGTAAAAAATAAAAGCCTCACAAACATGCTGCTTCTGAGAAAGGATAGTTCTGTATTTTTACCTAACAATGGATAGTTCCATGTTTTTATACATCTGTACATATTCAAGCATATTGTAAAATTCAGATGAATGCCCTTGAAATGTGTACCTTTGAAATTGTTGCTGCATGTAACATTGCCAAGAGAATGTCTTTGTGAATGCTTGACTCAACATTTTACTGAAAAATCTTGCTCCTTTTTCTAGAAATGAGGCCTGTTTTTTTAAAATTGAAGTGACTATAGCAATAGAGTGTTCTGCCCTGTCACTTGGCTGGGGTTCATCTAACTTTATAATCCACTTAGAATTAAATCCTTTTGTAGAAACATGTATTTATGTGGAGCAGACTGATAAAGCCATGATATGGAGATAAAAGTATCTCACTTATAAGAAGATACTCAAAGGAATATGAAGTGTAATGCTGGCAGAGAATGTCTTGCTTGTCGTAGAATATGTTTTTTCAAAAATGGATTTACAATGTTATAGGAAGCAATGTTACCATTCCAGGTAACAGGAATCTTGACTATGAAAAGAAAAACTTATCATCTTGAAAAAACCCCCTGCATTTGATTTTGTAGGTGAAATTCTAAATTTTCGTGACATATCAAACAGAACAGCAGGTATCATCGCTCTGTCATTGAATAACAAACCCAAATTCTGTGGACTAGGTTAAATCATCTAAAACCTAGATGTTTTGCTCTTTGTGGCTTTTTTTATTGCAGTTCACATGCTCTTACAAATTCTTGGAAATATGTTATGGATTTAAGGAATGGTTTCACTGCAAAAAAAAAAAAAAGAAAAAAAAAGGAAAATAGCCATATTTACATTTTTTAAAGGTATTCAGTTTCAGTTTATGGTCTCTTAATATTAATTGTCTCTGTATTGAAAGTAAAACCACAATGCAGCTAGCGTGAAGTCTTTTTATCTGTAGGCAACAGTCTGTAATCTTCTATTTTCTGTCCCCAGTTGTCAAGAATAGATAGAAAAATATCAACAGCTTCCAGTGATAGTTCAGCCAGGCGAAAATCAGAGCATAGTCCCTTAGGAAGTCCTGATATTGTGACATTTGTGTCAGACTAAGTCAACTACTCAAACTTTTTTGTAGGACAAAGTATTCAGAGAGTTCAAAAAGTTTTCAACTTAAAAATGACAGAATTCCTTGTTTTAATTGGGTTTGTTGTTCAGCTGAATATCCCTGTGCTGCCACATCAAAGAGGACATTCTTTATGCTTTCTACCTTCTTTTCTTGTTCTACATGACTTGACTTTATCAGACGAGGCATTTATCAATGTCATAACCTGTCCAGGAAAGTACGGACCCATAGGAAATCCAATCAGCAGTGTATGCATAACACCGTAGCATCACTAGTAGAAACAGCTACACAATGAACTACTCAGGAGGTAACTGTACTTGAATTGGACAACTTAAAATGTTTTGGTTAGATTCAAATTTATTAATCTAAAGAAATTAATTAGTCAGTTTCAATGAGAAAAACAAATTAAACCTCCATGGGATTTCTGTAGAGAAATTTCATTTAGAGAAGTCTTTATTTACTGTTCCTTACCTAAGTGCAATTCCTTTGTCCAGGTCATAGGTATCATAGCACCTAGCTGTAAAATAAAAAATAGTAAATTGAAAACTGTGATTGGAACTGAGGTTTTTATGCAATCTATTGAAGAGAGGAGGGAACCTCATCCATTTCTGGCATCAGAGTCTGCTCTGTGCTGGATATCAGAAGAATTATACTGGTACCCAGGATAGAAAGGGAGGCAACTGCCAAGCTGAAGGGACTTCAGGGACAGCCAACTACAGTGCATCGGGGATTGTGGTCTGTAAACATGCTGTGGGCCAGCCAAATCCATGCCAAAGCAAAGGTCGAGATTCTCCTTCCGTGTAAAAACACTGGCTGTAATAGGCCTCTATAGGATTTCCTGAGGACAATACCTGTGCCAAATTACTTAGCAAAAGGATGGTTGTTGTTAATTTTGCTGGGAAATGGTTTTAGCTTCAGTCCATTGACCAGACCAAAGAAAAAAATCAAAGTTGACTGTCAAAACTTGACTCACTGCTACATGTGCTGTAAATTTATGCTGTGTTACTGAAATACATCTTCTAAATTAGCAATACAGTGTGTTGCCTTTTTAGTCTTTCTGTCACAGATATTTCTTAAGGAAAAAAGATAGAAGAAAGAAAAGATATTAGCTGAGGAACCTTGATTTGCTACTGTGATTATTTTAAGAACAACAGAAGGTTTTTAATTTATTTTTTAGCTGAACAATCTGAAAAACTCATACAGCTCCCCATCCTAGACTTGCTCTAGAGCCATTGACTTCAAGTCCAATTGTTGATATTTATATGGAAAATTGTAATATGGGGCTTAATTTTGATGGGGAAATATTAACAAATATATTTTAAAAAAAATCATCCCACTAGATAGAAGTACCACACATTTAATAATAACCAAGTACGCAATAAGAAAAAAAATTGCAATCAACTCTATTCTTCTGTAAATATTCAAGAAGGCCATTATTTTTAAGCATGATTTGGTATTATCTCCAAACCATTGACAAATAATTATTGAGCTCAAAACACCAAGGAGAATTTGCAGTGAAATGCTGACAAACATCTTAATTGTAAATCTCTGAAGATCTGATTCATATTAATATGGAAATTAAATATTAAAAGGCTAATGCTGGACTTTGCAGTCTGTTATCTTGCATCCTAAGCACTTGCAGTTTCACAGATCAAATGTTTTTTCAGTATTCCAGAGGAAATTGCCTTTATTTTAGTTCAGAAAGTAATGACCTATTTGCTTAATATATGCATATCAGAGGTATTAGAGTTTCAGTAAAACACTGGAAATTGCCCCTCTGCTTCAGCATCCCTGGGAACACTTCCTCACACCTGAGGCATTACTCAGTGTGGATGGGTCACACAGGGCTCACTGGGATTCCGGCAAAGGGATTACCTGTGCCTATGGTTAGCTGTGTGCCACTGGGGTTTCTTCCTCTAATTCATACTGGATTTGGCTACTCTGAGGGCAGGGATTACTCTGCAGTATCCTCCTGGTCCCTTCCTTAGCTGAGTTGAGTACTTGGCCTGACAATGCAAAACAGTGGTGGCAAGACCCTCCCACCCTAAATCTGTGATGCACCTGGCAATTAGGATGCCCTCCCAGGTCCCACTCTTACAGTTGCAATGATTCATAAGTTGGAATAATCCTGATAATTGACTTTAAAAATAGGAATATTTTTATGCAAATCTGTTAAGTGAAGCTTTCACCAAAGTAGTCAGTCACCTGCATATTCAGGAAATAGTCTAATACAGCCTTCTTGCACCAAATTCTTTGCTAAAAATATTAAGATACTTTGCTAACAGTAAGATTCTGGTGTACTTGGTACTTATGTCATATTGAGACCATTACCATCAATGTATATATTGCAACATGCAGGATCAGAGGTACAAATCAGTCATGCAGACTTAGATGGAAATGGCCTGCATAGTTTCACACTGGAATGGAGAATTGCTAGAGGCTAAGATGTCTTCATGTGGAAACACTGAGCAGGGAGCTCAGACCTTCTTTGTCAGAAATGGTGCTAGATGAAAACACATGCATGCCTCAAATGAGTGCCAGGTATTTCATGCATCACTATTATGTACCAAACAATGAATCATATTCCAGAACTCTTTCTGTGGGTTAAGGAGCAGATGATATTTTTACCCTTAAAAATACTCAAATATTCAAAAGCCATATCTTCTAGAAAGGACTAGATTTTACTTGGAAATAAAAACCCTGGAGAGATTTATTTTCGAAAAGAGAAGCATTGTCATTTGCCTTCACACCTTCATGAGGAGATACATATTTCAGAAGGATATGCTTTTAAATGCTCCTCTTTGACTGAAAATTTAAGTACTCTGTAGGTTCTAAAAGAAGTATCTCTAAAGAAATATCAAATACAGTCATTCAGGCAGGTAGATAATATACATACTTTCATGGCATATGTAATTTTCTGCCTCAAGCCAATCATTCATTCAAGATAGATATTATATTACAATTCAGGAAATCCTACTTGAGGAGCCATTGTAATTAGCAATCCTAAGCTGCACATTTGTCAAAAGAATAGTTTTGCATTCACCTAAGTCAAGACAAGATTTTTTTTCTCCTCTCTTTTTCCTCAGCTGAAGCCAAAAATTTCCAAGCAACTTGTGATCAGATGTGTCTAAAGAACAGATATCCCTAATGTATGGCATCTGATAAATTCTTTTCAAATATCTTACAGTAAAGGGCAGCTACAGCAAGCAGTTGCAATTTGTTTGATGTTGTTCATCAAGGTTTCATTGAGAACAAGTGGCTCATACGCAGGATGAGTGTGTATTGTCTGTCTTTAAATATTCTTGATAATAGAGCATATTTATACTGTTGGATGACATTATATATAAAGGACGATTGTTTGACTGGGTAATAGGATTTATATAAAAATATGCTAAGCTACCTCTCCAACTTCAGATTGGTCTTGGGAAGTTTCTTTAAATATTATCAACTGAAGTAAGATTTTCTGTAGAAAGACTTAAATAAGCAGCCAGGACTTAGAGGAAAGAGCTTATTTTCCTAATGGGAAGCTTAATAAGAATTTGAGTTATCTTGGTGTCTTAAAAGCTTTGCAACCATTATTAATGAATGCTGTTAATCAGATTTTCCTGTCTGTTTGCCTGTATGTGAAGGGACCAGGAAAGGTGCACGACAATAAACACCTACAATACATAGTAATAGCATTCTATAGGTTTTTTTAAAAAATAAATCAATAACTTGAGAACAGAAATTTTACTACCTGAGATGGTAGGAAATGCAGATGAAGACCTACAAAGACATGTGCCAACAAACTCTTTAAAATAGATTCTTTGATCTGAATCATTGCTTAGAAGCAGATATCTTCTTACCCTCCTGTTTGATTTTTTTTTTTAATATAATGACAAGCTTAATGTACTTATTGCTCAAAACGTAACACTTAAAATTAAAAACTTACATAATTGGCTTAAAGGTATCATCAATAAGGAAAGCAAGCATTCTTGTACTTCTAAAAAGTATGTTCAATGGACTGGGTGTTTCAGACAGAATTACTCTTTTCATCTTCCTCTCTCTGTTCTCCAGACCTTTACTTAATCAGTCTCTCACACTTTCCTCTTCATTATTCCTATTTTGGCTGGCACACAATTCCCACTTGATATTTCTATCACTTAATTACTTTACTAGTAAATAATTATTCGTTATTAATCAGCACAGATATGTTTCAGAATAATACTAGCTATGGATGATGCAGTTATCCACTGTAAACTGACATTTCTTCTGGCTTTAGCCATGACTTCTTGTTGTACTCAGTATGATGAACTCACATCATATCTGTCTCCAAGATTCCTCTTGACAATCCATATGGGGCAATGAACTCTTAATGGTAGAAATTTTCCACAGTCAATTGTGGCAGTTTGTCACAGAAAATCTAGCAATAGCATTTATGGTTTTATCCATTGCTACGTTTCTAGAAATAAAAAGATGAGTAATGATTTCCTAATTCTTCCCCTAAATGTTGTCCAAACTTGGAAAGGCCTGTTTTCAAAATGTATTCTCAGGTTTTTTATTTTTCCCTGCAGAAGCACTCACAGTATTAAACTGGAAACATGTGCTCTGTGTACATCAATCCTAAAGGAAGTCCTCTGTTTTGTTAACGTGAAAACCTTGTCTGGGTCTGTGCTCTAACATCATTACTACTGTCAAGTTTAAAGCAGTAATTATGATTGATTTACTGTTAGCATTTGTGTCATGATATATATGCAAAATAACATGAGTTTTCCTCCGCCTAAGATTTAGAAATTCAGTTTTCCAAGATTAGTCTTTTGTCGGTCTGCAAGTCATATGTGAAAGGTCTTTGACGTGTAATTTATCTCTGTAATTTATTATTTTTTTTATCAATCAATAAATAATTTGATGAAGCCTGCTTTGTTCATGAAAATACACAAATTATTTCACTATTTCTGGATCTTTTGAACCACAGTTTTTTTTCCTGAAAATCAATGGCTGTGCTGGCTTTTTGTTGCATATCTCAGCATCTTCTATTAATATCTCTCAGTGCATGCTGAGGTCTATACTCATTGTTTGACCTACAGCATGTTCTTGTCCTGCTAGTCACCAGGCATGTTTCAAAAGTTATGGAAGTGTTTTGCTAGCATTCCACAGCTGAACAAAAGGCCAGGGAATGGTTTATACAGGGTTCAGAATCCATATTATCTCTTTACCCAGAAATGTCTTGTTTGTTTTTCAGTGTTTCGCCTAATATTGCTGATGCCTAGAGAAAAAGATAATGCAGTATTTCTCAAATGTCCCACCATCTGCTTTGAGCACCAACAAATGTGTTTCTAAGTATATTCTTGTCTGCTTTGAGTATAACTTTCTTTCCTGAGGTATTTACGACTCTTTTTTGAATCGATGACTGAAAGCATTTTAAGGACATCTGATCATGTAGTTTCTGCAAAGAGGATGAGAAGCATCTCACACTTTAGATGATTCTTTTTAAAATCATTTTATGTTTATATCTCCAATGACTTCATTAAATCATCAACATCTGGTGAGATTAGTTGACCAGTTGATAGACTGGCAAGGACTTTCTGGTAATTCTCACTGGATTATTTCATTTTCTCAGGTATTTCATATAAGATTTGAAAGTGTCCTTGAATTTTTTAAGTTAAAAAAAAATTATAATTATTGCAGAAATTATTAAGGTGTTTTTCAGTTATCTTAGATTTCCCAGCAGTCTCATAAAAGGACTTCATTGCTTAGGAATTGAGGTGCACCTATTACAAAATTCTGTTTAAGAACTGTAGTCTGAGTGGTTTTTGTTTGTGGTCTCTTCTATTGCCAGATGTACTGTGATTCTCCAGTCTGAGCCAACAAGCTTCCAAACTTAAGCTAACAAATACATCCATCATCTCTTCATAGATGGTACATTGTTTGGATTACATGTGAAAATTCAAGCAGTCATGACACAGAGCATCCACAGCCTTTTCTAACTTCTCATGAACCTAAACAAAATGTCAAATCAGTGTAAGAAATCCAAAATAGTGAAAGACTTTCATTAGCATACTCTCTTTGATAACTGAGGTGCCCTTCAAACAGACACATGCTTTGTGAAAATGAGTAATTATAAAAGACTTAATCAAAAAGCACTTAGCAGATGTTATCTCAAGCACTGCTGATACTTTTAAGTGCATCTCCAAGTGGGCAACATCAGAAACGTAATTATCTTGTAGGCAAGGAGAAAATTCACTAAATGTTAATCTAAGAAGTGTTTTTTATACAACTTCAGCACTTACGTGTTCTCCAATGACTGGTTCATAACAGGTGAAGAAGGACAGATTTATTTTAGGGGAATGAATAGTGGAACAAATAGAATCTTTCATCAAAGTTCACTTAAACAGTACTGCAAACCAGCAGCGGGATTATTCCATAAACTAAATCTGGGATTATTTTAGTTTGGAAGTAGGTAAACAGACATAGGAAATAATATGTCAATTTTTTTTTCCCTTTATTCCATATATTATGCTGACAGTGTTATTTACCTGTACTGAAAATGGAGAAGGTTCAATCCTTTCTGAGCACTTTAATAGGACAGAAACAATTCAATTGCATTGATTATTTTGTATTTACTTCTTGCGCTATTAGCTAATGTCTTTGCGGATGCTGATCTAATAAAAAGAGACAGAAAAGCAACTTCCCCTAAATGAGACAGCATTCTTTCCTCAGATCTGACAATTTTAATACAAGATGGAGTTTCTCCTCTATAGAAAAGTTTGAATATTTCTTGTGGAATTAATATTTCTTGTGGAATAAAAATTTTGTATCTGTCCCTGTAATAATTCAGTGACACAAAAATGTTCCAGATGTCTGAATGTTCACAGTGCTCAGAACTGGGCACTTCCTCTGTCTTTCCTCTGTCCTTACAAGTTCCTCTTTGTCTTTATGAAAAAGATTCCCTATTGAATCTTTGTTGAGTTTTTAGAGGGAAGGACACCATGACTCCTTCGCTCTTTCTACTTGAGCATCATCTTTCAAACATAAACTTGTTCTAACTAAAATTTCTTGCATGTCTTCTATTTTTTTATTTTTCCTAACCTCAACTCCATATTTCGTACTTTCAGAAAGCTTTCTTGGATATGCAATAAAATCCCTTCTTTTGAACAAAAGAATGTGAATGTGAGCAAAAGAATGTGAATGTGAGGCATGCCTGTGACCTTCCTTTTGGTTTCTGATGTGTATTCTTGGATATTTTTTTAATTCGCTGACTTTCCATATGTCTTCTAACCAACACGAATCCTTCTGTAAGGATTCTTAATGTTTTCAAACTAGCAAAGAAATTATTTCTGATGAGCAAAACCATTTCTTCACAGACAGTGTTTTCCAGATTGTTCACAGTCTGGATTTTGTCACTCTCTTCTCTGTTGTTGTTTCGACTTCTTCACTGCTGCTGCACAAATGGGCCTTTTTATGAGGAAGAGCTTCTTCACCAACAGTCTGTTTACTGTGTAAGTTGAGGAACTCACCTACCTTTTTCTTCATGAGATAGATTTGTCTCTCTTCACCTGCACATGAAGTATTTTCTTTAACTGGGTTCTTGTTTCTTTCTGTTTTATTTAGGAACTTGCTTTTCTTAGCCAAAACGTCTCACTTGTTTTGAATCACTTGGAGCCTCACTGGCTTTCTCTAGGCAGCGTCATTTTCTAGTTGCAGTTTTGACAGAAGAGTATTCAAAAACTGGTTAACGTGAACATGCCTTTGCTTCTGCTGATATCATATCTGCATTATTTCTCCCCTGCTGAAGTTTTCAGTAATGCCAAAACTGGAATATGACTGAGAATCTCAGAAGAGGATGCTGTGAATTTATGTCCCTAAGTGACATTCACTTGACATATTAATCTTCTGAATTTCTGTCAGTATTCATGTCTTTCATGCACATTTAAAAGGATCTATCTTTGCTGCCTAATTTCATAAATGAGACACTTATGTTTCAAATTCGCAATAAAATATTGCATTGATTATAACTTACATTATGCAAATGAGAGAGATACTCGCAGTATATAAAAAGCCCATTCTAGTGTTGTGACACCAAATTTTAGTTCACATAAAATAGAAACTGTGTTCATACATAGAAATAATCCTGCTTGACTCAGAGTTTGCCACCTCCAATGATAGTTGTTTTGATCGCTTCATTGCCTATAGCTCCGAGTGAGTTAGAGAGCTAGAAATGGCATAACCATAATGAAATGATATTAACATATTGAATCCAAAAACATGTTAACAGAAGCAATAACCCTCCTTCTGAACAATTCCTGGGATAAGGTTCTCAAATTCAATTTATTTCTCACGATCTAAGGACATATAAAAAACCTGGAAAATCTGCTTATCTGAATCTGAGCAAGTATGGTTTCATTATATATTGGAAAGAACACAAGCTCAAGTAAGGTATTTTTCCCTTTTGCTTGTAACTTGTATGATGAAGGGATAGGTTTTGAGCATTGAAGTAAGAGATTTTTTAATGTTTGGCCCAATTACAGTTTGTCTTGGCAGAACACTTCTATTTGACAACAAATATATGTTTTCCATGTCCTAAATGATTGGTTTCCACCTTCCAAACATACTACTTCACAAGACATCATTTTTCTTTGCACTAAAAATTATAGGAAGTAGAGATGTTTACATGGTACAGAGGAAAATAGTCAATAAAAGGGGGCTTGCTGGCTACCAACTTGCAGACTACAATTGCCTGAACAAAAGACTTAGGCCTATTACAGCCATCTGCTGACCCATTATGTAGCAAGGCTTTTCCTAAAGTGTCCAGAAACATCTTTTAGTTACAACATTTCTTTTCTTGGGGACCAAAAAAAAAAAAAAAAAAAAAGCAAAGTTCAGAATGTGTTTGTAGTACTTTCTGTTTCTCTGAATTTCATTACTCTGAAAGCCACACAGTGAGCGATGTAATTCTGGTGACAGCCCTGCCAAAGCTTTAGGCTTTTGCTGCTCTAGGTAAGAAAAGTAAGCCCACAGTGAGAGCTGCCAGGGGCATCAGGCCTCCCTGTGGACAGCAGCTGACACACAGCAGTTCCCTCAGGAACAAGAGCCACCGCAGTAGCAGCATGCCTGTTTTCTCTCAGGGCTCTGGCATTAATATTTTTGCAACTCCTGTTTCGCAGTGTCTGGCCGCCAGCTTGCTCTGATCAATTACTTCTTATTTTCCCTGTGTGTAAAGCTGGCACTGAGGTGGATCTGCACATTTCTGGCAGGATAATAGCAAAACAGGTCTACTTGGTTAAGATCTAGTCAGGTACAAGTCACAGACAATGGGGATGTTCACTGTGTAAAGTAAGTGCATATGCAGGGTGATGAACTTCACTCAACTAAGCCACAGAGATTTTCCCTGGCAGCCTTCTCACGGCTGAGCTTCCAAGTTAAAAGACATCATGGGTAGCTGCTAGGGTTAATGAGATCATCCATGGGGTTTTTTACTTGTCTCAGGATGTGACAGCAAAGAGCAATCTGAAAGTTAGTTATGAGTACAAGCCCGGGCAAAGTGAACAGGGGAAGAAATTGCACATGGAGATCATCGAGAGGTAGGTGGGCACCATCTCTTTCGTATTTAGATCTGGCACTTACTCAAAGCTTCCACTGCAATCAATGGAACCTAAGATACTATGAATTTGAGGACAAAAAAATCCAGTCAGTCATTTAGGAAACCAATTAAAAATAATGATTACACATACTCAGACAAAATGTGGTAACATGCGGCCTGCCTGATTAGTGTTTCATAAACCACTGCTGTATTTGATCATAAATGACACATAAAAAGAAATGATGGTTTAATACTTTGTTCCTACTTACATGCTGCATATGAGGTTCCTATGAAAGAAAGCAGAACAATAATGTCTGGTTACTACCTCCACAACAAAACGTGAGCTCATATGAAATTCTAAATCAAGAAAACAGATTTTATCGGCAGCTGTTTGTATGAAGTAATATACTCCAAGAACATAGAATTCCTTATTAAGGATAATAAGGAATGTAAGACTGTGTCATATTGGTCAAGAGAAATGTAAATGTATCTGAGAAAAGGATGAAAAAAAGTTAAAACAAATGGATCAGTCATGAAAAATTTGAATATTATTTGGGTAAACAAAGCTCTTGTAAGTTAATTCAGGTGAATGTTCTTGCCTTTACATATTATTGTAGCTTCTTAGCTCAGTCTTCAGAGAACAGGCTTAGCTCTCTAGTGGTGACTTGCATTTGAAAACTAAACTAAACCATATGTTTAATGCAGAAGCTTCTTTTATACAAGTGAGATTTTCAACTTTTCACATGATATGTTTGAATCACTAATTGCTAATTGCAGATTCCCTCACTGTTCTTTTTAGTGACATATTTGTACCAACCACTGAAAGATTATATCGAGAACATCAATTGGTGCATAAATATTTATGAATACTTAAGTGGAATAATCAAGTGTAATAAACTCTCCAGAGATACTCCTGGTATCTGAAGTGAATTTTAAGAATCATATAATGTGTACATATGTGCTATGAAAAAGGTTAACATTTGCCTTGCCAGAATCCCTCTGTTATTAAAGGAATTTATTTGCTTTTGAGCTTTCCAAACAAACTTCTCACTTAAAACAGGTTTTTTTTTTGGTGGGGAAGAGATCTCTAGGCTAGTAAGAATAATTTTATTCCCAGTTTACTTCTCAAGAGACAGCAGTGCCAGATAGTTTGTGACTTAAAATTTTATTAGCACTGTAGTTTTTTCTCTTCAGAAGTACAGAACTTCTTTAATTTCTTATGGCTTTATTATCAGCAGAGGCTGAAAGGGAGCCCTGCTCAGGAAGAAAACTAAGCACAGCAGTAGGCACCTACAAGGCACCTTGTTCCACCCTGTGCAGCTTTTCAAGTGGAGAAGCCTCAAGAAGTGCAAAGGGAAGAGAGTTGTTCCCCTTTCCTGCTTCCCTTTAGAAGGACAAGATATTGCTGCTGGAGGAATTTGCAATTGTTGTTGCAAATTTTGTGATTTTGTTTTTCTCTCCTTGGACTGAAAAAGAAGTTTTGATTACGAAGTTTTACATTAGAATGTCTCTGAGAACTCATTGGCTGCTAGGAAGCATAATTACAAGTAATATGTGTAACATAGAAAAAATTGATTCTTCATAATGGCAACATTTATGGAGATTTTTATGGAAAAATTGGGTTTTTACATATTTTGACAGAAACTAAGACCTGGAATGCAGATATAGCCAATCTTACATATTCTCTCTTGCTGTCAGGATGCTAAGCCTCTGCAATTTATTATTTTAATACTCCAGTCATTCCAAAATCTTTCTATTTACTCCTAACTTCCAGTCAACTTAGTCTCGACAGACAAAGCTGCATCATGTTGGCCTCACTGGAAAGAAAGCATTATCCAGGAATCCTTACTTTAGGTTTTGTCATCATCATTCCTAGACCACAGCTTGGTCTAAGGGTTTGGACTATAGCCCTTTACATTTCTTGTCTTAGCAGAGTGATATGCTAGACTTTAAATCTAGAAGTAAGATATTTAAGAATTAAAATTATTATAAAATATTATAAAATTCTTATAAATGATGTTCTTAATCTAAATTGTACAAGTGATTTCCTCCAGCCTTTTGTTACAGCAACTGGAATTTTGATTCCAGAAATGAATCCCCTCACCCCTTAATGCACAAAAACTTCCCCGAATTAAATAGAAAACTAGGAATTCATTAAAATTAATCCTGTGTTACTTTTTATGAATTCTATTTCACTGTGGTTTCAAGGCTTCGAGCCTTGAACATTATTTTTTTGATGGCACATAACAAACCTGATCGCCCAAATACCCTGATTCAATTTTGGCAGTTCTAGACTGTGATCTTGCAATGAATTCAGTGACGACATAGATCATTACAAAAGTCAAGGATCAAGACTTGACACAAAGAAGAAGCTAAACAGATCAGGGTCAGTGGTGTGTATGCACTGAAGAACTGCTTCATGTGCTCATATCCTATTAATGCTTATTTAATGCTGAAGTGATTTGCTGAGTTTGTCCCTGGAAGATTTGCATTTCAACTCATGCAAAATGAGAAGCACCACTGGATACTTCCAATAGTCTCACAAGAAACTGGCAAAATATTGTCATTCTAACTGAGGCAGATCATTAAATCAAATGAAACATAAAATGCTGAGGG
>VZTA01022805.1:0-33350 GCA_013398855.1 Mohoua ochrocephala | reverse complement strand
CTGCCAAATGCTGACGCTGTTATGAGGTCTGCTTAGAAGAATGTGCCTGCTACGTGCTGTGATCAGAACAGGCCTCCACCATTCACATCTCCCTATCAATGGCTACTATTCTTTCTCAACAGCAAACTGGTATCAGCAGTGCCAACACAACAGAGAGTTTGAGAGTAGCAATCCTTACCATAATCAGAGCTGTGAGGAGGAATGTGCTCAGAGCCATCATGAAAAAGCTGTCTAGGAACCAAGTGCACCAAATCACGCCATTGGTTATACCCCTGTTCTTCATGGCTTCTTTCAGACGCATTTCCTTCTCCAGCACTATACTCTTCACGGTCATGGAGACTGAGTAGATCCAAGCTAGCACCATGAAGATGGGAAAGGCGCGGTTTAAGGTGATCATGAAGCTACCAAAGCAAGAAGGAATAAATTAAGTTTAGGTAAAACAGAGAAGTATTAGATGAAAAGCAAAAATGAAAAGGAAAAGGAGTGGGGAAGAATGCATTAATTAAATATGGAACTGTAAATTCTCAGTCTAAACATCAATAGCATGTCGCTAGTAAACGTCACAAGCATCCTAAATATTAATGAAGTAATGGTTTCTGCATTCCCATGAGACAGATAAATGTTATTTCTATTTTACAAAGAGGTTCTAAGGGTTACTGAAGGCTACAAAATATTTGATGCCTCATGAAAACACATCTCTCTTCACAGTGAATTACCATAACGCTTTTGCTATGATCTACAAAGAATACTTTAAGACATATGTTAATGTGAATGATTTGGGAGTGTCCCTGTCTTTCTGCTCCCAAGATTCACTGACAAGAGAATTAAACAAATTAACCATTAAAAGCATCAGATGCTGCCAGCAAGGCTGCTGAAATTCATACAAACCATGAGTTGGATATAGCTGAGATAATTTTCCCCATAGCAGCCCTCACAGTGCTGGGCTTTGCATGGGGAGCTAGAAAGGTGTTGATAACACACCAGTGTTTTCCCTACTGCTGAGCAGTGCTGGCACAGCATCAGAGCTGTCTCTCCAGCATTCCCACTTCACCACTAGGCTGGAGGTGGGCAAAGTCTTGGGAGGGGACACAACCAGTACAGCTAACCCAAACTGACCAAAGGGACATTCCGTATCGTGTATGATGTCTGCTCAGATATAAAATCAAAGGAAAAGGAGGAGAAAGTGGGAGTTATTTGATATTTACAACATTTGTCTTCCAAAGAAACTGCTATGCATGCTGAATCCCTGTTTCCCAGGAAGCAGTTGGACATTGCTGGATGGGAAGTAGTGAATAAAAATCTTTGGGATATTTTCTGTTTTAGCTTTAGTAAAGAGCCTTATCTTGACCTACAAGTTGTTTTCCATCTTAACTTCTTCTCCCTTTTGCTGAGGAAGAGGGTGATAGAGAGGCTTGGTGGGCACCTGGCATGCAGTCAAGGTCAACTCACCACAGTCCTTGGCACCCAATGCAGGGTGATCCAGAGGCAGTTTTCTATTAAGCACAATACAGTTACGGTAGTTATTAAGTAGCAAGGTCCTGTGCAGGACACGGTTTGTCAGCTGCACTGTTTATCTCTTTATTTTGCTGAGTCTGGGAACACGTTAACATAAAAATGTCTCCCTGGCATTGATGGCCTTGCTGTGCCGGGGGAGTTATCTTGTGAAGAAGATGAGGGAATACATCTCCCTCTCCCTAGATAGGATTGATGTGGATGGTTTTGTTATTCAGGCTCAAGTACTTGTTCACGCTTACGTGAGCTGTTTAATACTACTAATTAACACTGCTGCATATTATGGGTTTGTGGAATCTGGTGCTGATTGTTTAAAGGCCAAAAGCTCCTAGTTCCCAAAAAAAAGGAGGAAAAAGTCTTCAGCTTCCTAAACCTGACCCCTATAGAACTACATTTTTGCCACATGCTATCATAGCTATGTCAGTGTCAAAACAAAGAGGAAATCTTCACTTTTTCACCAAAAATTCCCAAAGAGCACTCTGGTCTCCAGAAATAAAACCATGCTTTTGTGATCTGGCCTGGGGCACACTGAGTTCTGCCTGTTGGTGGACACATGCAACCAGCACTAGGCCATGCACAGCGCAGCCTACAGGTTACCATGAGGATGCACTTCACTTAAGCAGAGCCTCTGCAGAGGCCATCACTGAGTCTGGATATCAGCCCTGAACTGCATGTGGCTACTGCAGGCTTCAGAGAACTTTTGCACAGAAGGGGTTTCTGCCTCTGCAGTATTCTTAGTGGGGAAGAAATAGAGAGGAGACTTGCTGTGGTTTTTTTTTTCAGACCAACATATAATGACTGATGGGAATGACAGGTCAATCCACGTGTCTTCAATCTGCTTTTATCAGAAGCAGTAGCATTTGTCTGCACAGAGCACACTGACAGAACTATGAAAAGATTTCTCTAATGCCTTTTTTTTTTGAGTGGAAAGTATACCAGGACAATTGGAGTATCACAGACTGCAGCATTAGAGCAGGCACACTGTGAACAGGGAAGAGGTACAACTTCATCGAATCTGGAGCATGTGCTGGTTCAGGCAGTGCTAATGGGGGGCACAGCATCCACAGTCCCTCTGCCTCCATGTAGCCATGAAATCTCCACACCCAGGAGCAGAGTCTCTTTTTTTTTTGTTACAGAACAACAAACCAACTCTTTCTCCTTTAGCTTCTTTACTCTGCTTTTTTACCAGAGAAAGAAACTCCTGGTGCCCGCAATAATGAACTGGAGCCTGGAATATTTTTCTAGATTCATATGAGACTTAAGGCGAAAACTAGTCAATCTGCATGAAAGCCATGGACAGGAATTAGGGAGAAGGTTAAAGAACACCACGCTACTGTTGAAAACTTGAGCATCCACAAAGGAAGGAAAAGGGCTGAGGTTAACAGAAACCCATACTGTGTATCCAGTTTGACTGCAGATACTACACATTTAGCTATAAATGGAATCCTGCTTAAGGACGTGGTTCGGATTTTGGAATGAAAGAGTTTCGAGAGCCTAAGTTGCTTTGGGATTCCGCAAGGCCTATCGGTGTGCCCAAGGACCAAAACCTACAGCTATAACCAGATATGATTAAGTCTAGGGTTAGGGTTCGGTGGTATCCTTGCTGAGACCAGATTAATTGATTCTTCAAGGCTTCCAGAGATATCGAGAGGTACCAATTCCATTAGGAGAAGCACATTCTGTTAAGTTTTTCTTTAAGAAATGATTCTCAGATATAAAGAAAGCTGGGTTTTAGAGATGTCATTATGGAAAAGAAACTTGCTGCACTTAAATGGATTCTGCAGTTAACTGAAGGAGCCAGTGTTTGTTATAACACAGGGCAGTGCTTGTGCTCAGTTTTGCTACAGACACTGGTCATATGCTATTGCATAAGGCTTAGTTTTAGTTATATAAAAAATTTTTAAAGGATCATATTCCTACTGGGTCCTGTGTAATCACAGGGTTAGTTCTAGAGCTGACACTGTTAGGGGTCAAAGCATTATAGCTGGGATGCCCTGTTGACAATAGATTCTTGGCTGTAATCAATGTGAAGGTTTAGGTTAGGTTATTATTATTGCCTGGAAATGTAAGGCCAAAAAGTACTAGATTGTGTTTTGGATTTTCTGCAATATGCAAAATTGGAAGAAAATGGCTGCTTTTAAGGGGCTAGTGTTCTGTGTTCATTTTAGGCCCGGACATTGGATGCAACAAAGGCCAGGACTGGGATTAGAGGTAGAATCTTGGCAAAGGTGGCTTGTGGAGTCTGGATTATGACAGGATAAGGAAAAAAACCAAATTTATTCACTTATGTCTCAGTTATTACTCTTGCATTTATACCTTAGGACCTTCACAACTTAGGGTTAATTCTGGTGCTTGAGAATCTTAAACCATCCAGCAATCCAAGTATTCAACAGAATTAAGACCAACTGCTTTTACTCACACATCATCCACAAAACACGGATATGGCATTTGCTGGAGATAAATTCCCACCGGCACTTCAGTGCTGGTCTGGGTCTTTATAATCCCACGCTCGATCATGTCTTGGAGATATGCAAAGCCTCCCCAGATATAACGTAAATCATCCACAGGATCAGCCCTTGGACCAGGATCCCAGTACCTCAAAAGAAAATTCACATAGAAATCATTTGGGTAAACAGTAACTTTAGGGAAGGGTTATGGGGAAAATAAATTAACTAATTAATGAATAAATTAAATAATCTAAGCAACTGAAATTCTAGGGGCACTGCCTGGAATTGCCTTTTCTAGACTTTGGTCTTATCAGACCATATTGCTTAAGAAAGTGGAAGGCTCTTTTTGCTCCTTTCATTTTCTCTGCACTGACTTGGAATAGCAATTTTGGTCCAAAATGTACCTAAATTAGTCATGTAGCAGAGTAACCGTTCTAGAATAGAAATAAATGTATTTGGAATATTATATCCTTGGAGATTAAACTGGAACAAACTGGATTGCACTACCATTATATTCTGTAGACAATCCTGAGAAATTATATCCCTTTAAGTGAGTCTATTTGGTGGGAACTTGAGGAGGAACAGCACAGTTCTGCTCTCCAGGTGGAGGAAAGCTGAGTCACAATCCATGCAGGACTTCCTTGCCTGTCTTTCCCAATGGTGGGGCCAACTAAAAATTTAAGCAGGTTACTGAACAGATTCTGAGCAGAGTCATCCCTTTGCCATGTATTCCTGCACCTACCCGCTGCTTGGCTTGTCACAAGAGTGACACCATTCATGTTAGTACCCGGTAACAGGAGATGGATTCTGCACTGCACTACAGAGTAACTATTAGCAAATACAGTTGGATTTCATGTGTGTAACCAATGCAGGTTCTAACATCCTTATGTCTCTCTATTCATGTTATGGCAGGCAAGAACTGAGAAGGAACTATCAGGTAAGTACCTGTCTTGGATTTTGTTTGTTTTCTCCACTGCGTCTATGTCCATTCGGATCTTGTATGTCACATGTGGTGGGAGATTTCTGGTTGTAGGCTCTAGGTCTGGAAAAATCACAGCAGCCCAGAATTTGTTTTCCTCCAGCAGATAAAGGGCTTGACGAGTCAGTTGAGTTTCATTAAGATAACCTTCAAATTTATCCAAGGTCAAGCACTACAAATAATTACAAGGAGAAAAATTGCATGGGAAAAACGAGTAAGAGGTGTACATTAAAGCAAACATCAGTGGTTGAAAGCAGAAAAGGAAAGTAGGTTCAACTGAAACAGTTGCTATTTTCAGCTTTAAAAGCTTATAATAAAACTATTAAAATTTGACTCTCTCCTCCCTTCTTCAGCCTAGGAAGTGCCTGAGTGAATACTAGGGAGCCAAAGGATGACTGATCTGTAAGAAAAGCACATTGGCTGCGGACTTCAGATGAAAAGCACTTTGTCAAGTGAAGCACTGGGAAAACTCCGAGCATACATTTAAATTTTAATGTCTCTTAGGTATTTCAACACTTATTCCTATGTAACACCAGACAAGTAGTTGATTTATCTTACTGGTCATATTGTGTCCCTGCTGAATTCTGACACGTGATTTACCTGCTGGCTTAAGTTAACATGTTTTGGCTATCTCAATAAAAAAATAGCTTCTTTCTTAGTCTCTGTCATTACTGCAAAATGTATTCTTATCAATCCATATACATGACAAAAATTCATAACAACCTAAGTTCTCTATGTTCCTCCATTTAGGTCCTACTTAACAGGCATTGTAAGACAAAGATTGTGAATGCTATAAACTCTAGCATTAGTTGTCCGTAAAATTACAGATTTATGTTTGTGTATTTAGCTTCTGCCCTCCAGGACTGGCAAAATATTAACAGAGAGTAGAAGTATTTAACCCCTGATGGACTGGAAAGATACTTATTGAATTCTTTTGCTTCATAAATTTCCAACAGGCTAACTTGTTTGATCTTATTTTCTCAATCACTTATTGCAAGCCAATAACCAAAAATTAGTCCACATCAAAGGGCTCATAGTGGTAACTTGTTATTTAATCTTAAAGACTCCATTACTTAACCTTTCCCTGTGACAAACCATGCTCTGTTTCCTTTAAAACTTGAACTACCACAGCTTAATGGGATCTATATGGAAATATATTTTTAACTCACAACAAAACAGTGCTTAAATTGATAACATTATTTTGTGGCTTTACTCTTCCTGGTTTTTGCAGGTGTTCATTTTCCATTTTGCTGCAGAAAACTAAACGATGTAGAATTTCATATCAGAAAACAAAATAAGGCAGACAACTCTCTGATTTGCATGCCAGAAGAGAAACAGAATCAGACTGATGGTTCATGTTGCTTTAATTTTTTTTGGGATATATTTATCCCACATGGTGTTAATTGAGTTCAGGAATTCAGTTTAGTTCTTGAAAAAGTGGCAGCGTCTGCATAACAAACCCCTCCTGTGGAACTGTGGCTTTGCAGGTCTGGAGGATTATTTGCTGTCTCTTTATCAGGAGGAACTATTTTCAAGATATTTATTTCAGCTGCAGAAGAACTCAGACAGCTCTTCAGGGGAATCTGTGGCAAAGTACTGACAAACAACTGAACTTGTCTAGATTTTCACTGCAGAACAGACAGTGCCTGGAATGGGCTGAGGAGCAGCACAGGCTCTTATCCAGGGATCCAGTCAAGGAAGCTGCAAGTGTTCAAAATAGAAAACACAAATGCTTATAGGTCTTCTGCAGGAGTAGAGTGAAACCAAAGCTTGTATAAGAACATATGCTAAGACACTAGTGTCGCAATAATTCACACAATTTGAAAGTGAAAAGAGATTTTACATTGTAATCTATGTGCCAAAAGCTAGAATTTATTTCTCTTAATATGAATTGCATTCAAAACAAAGGCTGTATGCCCTGCCTAGGCTTTTCTTTTTCCCCAGTGAATTTGAACTCAGTTGGTGTCTTTGTAAACCTCACTATATCAAAATTAATTTATCAACCACTTGAGGAAATTTATTTCAAATCTTCTCCCAGTAATTATTTTACAATTTAAAATGGTCCAATGAAAATGAGAAAGCCAAAACCCAAATAATAAGAACATATTTGGAAGATAAAACCAGAAAATAATAAACATAAAGAGGTGACTGCATAGCTCTCACTAACAGTTTAGCTGTTCTGTGGCCTAAGGTAATCAAAGGGAAGAACAAGAAATTCTTGGGGTGGTGAGGAGGAGCAGCCACTGCATAATTTGTGGGATTCTCAGCTGCATCACAATTTGTAGCAGAGACTTGAAGTCTCCAAAGATAGTTGCTGGCAATACACCTGTCCTCATTGCATACTGTGGTGGTAAGGAGCAGGCTATTACCCAAAGGGAGCCATTTGTTGCCATTGTGTCTGGAACAGTGGGAAAACATTCTCAAGTCCTTCCACTCCGTGTAAACAGCAGACTTTAAAGAATAAGCTCATTACAAAGAACACTAGGACACAAAGATCTATTACCAGGTACAGTAACTGCTTTGATATTATTGATGTTCCAGCACTGACCTGCTGCATGCAATATATTTCACTCAGTTTGACAAGAAATAATTCTGCTAACATGATGCAAAAAGATCATTAAATGAACCAGCAAAGCTTTGTACAAAGCCTTTATTGTTCCTTCTTGTACTAGCTGTAGGAAGGCAGATAAATTTTTGGTTCCTGCCTTCTTGCAGGGGACAAATGGTCTTTTAGCCTGAACTGGATTGAAATTAGGAGTTAGGCTTAGTCTTGTTGCCTACAACTAGCACCAATTTTCTCTCAAAAATCCTCAGAAGGCACCACTGAAAATAACACACTAGAGAAGAGGTACAGATTCCAGGAAAGAGAGAGACATCTTGTCAGAAGTGACCACAGAGCAAGTGGAAACTCTCTCATTGGTTTCAATGGAATTTTGACCAGGTGCTTAAAAACCTGGAAGGGGACTTTGCAAAGAACTGTTAGTTTCTCTGCTCCTGATCCTGCTGAAATTAGTGGCCTGTTGGTTATCAATACTTACAAAAAACCATTTCTTTGAGGTTTTGCATTCACTGTCTGCCTCTCAGCATTGAAATGTGTTCAGACATTGAACCAACATTTTGAATAAAGCATTTGAGGATCATGGAATCAAACTTTTTTTCATAATAATAAGTGTTCATGTTCTTGTGCCTCTGTATTATTCTAAACACATGCTTTTAATAATGAGATTCAGTTTGAAACAAACAAAGATTTTATGATTTTAACTTTCTTGTCTGTTACCACAGACCCCAGTACTGCCTAACTGGTTTTAAGATATCCTCTACAACTATTCCCAGAAGAGCCAGAGCTGAAATTACCTCCAAATACTGACTGAGCAAACGCAGAACTTGGTCTACAGCACTGAAGATGTTCCGCCAGTCAAAGTCCACCATTCCCCTCTCCCGGCTCCTCGAAGATCCGTTGTGGAGAAAGTTGATGATGTGTTCCGCGGTGAAGCCTTCCCCATCCATCTGGCTATTCAGGAAGTCCCTCACTGTAGGGTGCTTCAGAGAGTCCTGAAGAAACATATCATGACAGCTTTGCTACAATGATTGGGTTTCCATGCCCTCTTTAGCTAGGAAGGTTTCCATTTCCATAACTCTTTCAGCACATGAACAAGGACAAAAGGGTATGCTAAGGAATCAATTTTACAAATGGGTATTTGCATAACTGGGTGTGTGATCTGAAGAATGGATGAAAAGAAATTTTTCCTTGACCAAATATTTTTTCTAGTATGAACTGCTTTATAAACGTTAACTACAGATATTAATTGCAGCTGATCAAAGTCAAATCTAAATGATGCAGAAATAAGCAATTTCTCAAAATAAATTTCTGTTTGGCCCAAAAAAAGTACGGTCCTACTGTCTTCTTTGCCTATATAGAATGCAAGGAAATCAAGTTGTCTGTTCTTCAATGAAATTTTGGAGAGGCAGGGAAGCAGCCATTGCTGCTTAAGTCATTAGCCAGATTCTTGACTGCCCAGATCTGAGGTTTTCCCTCAGGGATGCTGTAATGCCTTCCCTTCAAACCAAGCCCAGCAGCCAAGCCAACAGCCTTAAAGGCCACGGTTTCCTTGCTGCAAAGGCTGTGCTTCTGGCCAAACTTCAAAAAATTAATTGTCTTCTCTGTTAATAAAAATAAAAGATGGTGAAAGTCTGCTCTTACTGAGGATCTTTGATAAGTTACAACATACACGGATCATATTCATTTGCAAGCTGTTTTGAAAGAAGTACCACAGCTGAGGTCCTACTTCCTCCCAAGCTTTGGTCAACAGTTGGAGGCGTTCAAGTTCCTCAAAAGTGGAGTTTGCCTGATGAAAAAAACAGCAGAAAAGAGTGTTAGAATCTAAGGAGATAGACAAAATTTATGATCCATCCAGGATTTGGTGACAGGGGAACCCCTAACTTAGAAAGCTGTAGTTTTTACCTTCAAAACTTAATCAACTTGTTCAAAAAGCAGAAATTTTAAGAACCATCAGAAAAAGCATCTGTAAAATCCAACCAGAATCAAAGTCACTTAGGATAAAAGTCTGTTGTATATGTAAGGAAACAAGTGCATATTAATCCTAGTTAAATTCCTTTAAATACTCAGATTTTCAGTAGAATTATTTGTAATTTTTCCCCTTGACTATTTCTCTCTGTTAAGAACTAAAAAGAGACAATGATGTGGGCAGATGAATGAATGGACTGCAGCTGGAAAAGACAGATAATCCCACAGCTAAAATACTAAGACCTGAAATGCTGAGCTGCTGTAAATCTGATGTTGTCCTGCGTGAACTATGAGCAGCAGTTCTGTGCCTTGTTCAGATGTCTACAGTAGTGAATTGCTGGTTATGAGGTGGCCAAAACCTGGGTCATATGCAACCTCGATTTAACTGCTCAGATTAATTTCACCCAACTTCAAGCATTTTGCTGAAGAGTCCAGGTTCCATTCTATTTTAATGAAGTGGAAATACTTTATAATTTCAACAGATATAATACTAAACCATGATGTTACTATTGGTTTGCAATATCTCAGTGTTAGGTCTCAATAAGCTTCGCAGTTGCCCCATTTAAATATTTAATGGCACAGAGCTGCTCATGTTCCTACCTCTGTAAAATAAATATAAATATTACTATATTTACTAGTGTATATGTGGAATCATGCCAACAAAAAGCTGCTTGAGCGAGCTGGAAAAACCATGTAGCATGGACCAAGATGGGATGAATCAGTGAAGACCTGTCTCCTGTTTTTTAAACAGAGTACCTGCTCTTCCTCTCCAGAGCAAATGGAGTTTTGAGAAGAAAATCTGATTAGGCTGAGGTAATTGGATCACTGTTTTTCAAAAGATGTTTCTTGGGATGCAATTTTTTGGAAATATACATTTTTGTATTTCAGAACTTACATTTTTTACGATTTCCCGTACAGAAGGTGAATCAGGAGCAAAGAGAATTTTTCCCATCAGCAGGGGCTTCACAGCACTCCAGGCTATTTTGGTTAAAGGGTTTGATTCCAAGTTCTGGATCAATGCATTACAAAAGGGTGCTAAAAACAGAAAGAAAGAAAGAAAGACAGTCTTTATGTAACCCTACTCAAATCCTATCATACGTAACATCCTGCAGGGCTTTTTACTGGCAGTACAGACAGTCTGAATCTGAATGAGTTAAAGCACGTTCTGCAGTGCCGAAGTACAATGTCTGAATGGATAGAAAAGACTATTAAGTAGATATTGGAGTTGTAAAGTACACACTATGGAAATTGGCAAAGCAAACATAAATAACCATGTGAAAGTTGCTGTTATTTACATGGTATTTCAAATGGAAGGAAAAGAGACAGCTCAGAACTCACTGAGCAGTTTGAGCTTTGTTTGCTTTACTCCTAATGACTTAGCTCCTTTGTATTGTAGTTGATGCCGATACAAAGCTGATCCTATGGGCTTAGATGGTGAACTCCAGAACAGTTCGGAACTGTTACTACGATAATTTAGAATTAAACATTTTAATGTAAATATTTTTATCTTACCCCTGCATTATGAAGTAATTAGTTTACTTGGATAGCATTCAATTAATTTGTTTCCTGGCTGAAGAGATGGCGCACTGGGCCTTTTACAGGTCTTTGGAAGGCTCAGACATAAGTAGAGCCAAGCATCAACACAAACAGTGAAAGGTAGGAGTCTCTGTGAGCAAACTGCTCACCTGTACTTTGTAACCATGTAACCATATCTATCACAGCAGAAGGAACACAGAACTACCAGCTATAACATGGGTGGTAGTACAGAAAAAACTGCTGGTGAGCTCAGTGTTGAGGAAAGCTAAAGAGCAAACAGAAGCGGACATAATAAAAAGATGAAATAACAAATGGTAAAAAAGACAAAATTGGTTCCTCTTTGCATTCTCTCCTATTAAAATAGTAAGAAGTGAGGAAATAAAACCAACAAAAATTGTTAAATTACAATATTTTCCATGAAAAATGTAAACATGCTGTAGAACATTACTGTTACAAAATATATGTACTTTTATGCAGGAAGATAACAGCCACCGTGTATCAAATTGAATATTATTTGAAAGGAGAGATTTTTAAATTCCTGTGCCCCAGGCCATCAAACAGGCTAAGAGAAAAAATGAAGTTTAGAAAAATATTTTGGAGAAAAGTAACTCCAGAATGCCACACTGTCTTTTCCTGAACCTTCTTCAGGGGCATCTTGTTCTTCCTGATATCAGTAGCATATAATAGAAGATAAAACAGAGGGGCTGTCTTAATTATGATCACGCATATGTTTATGCCTCCATATTAAAAGCAAATGCGTATTTCTGTCAGTTGTCAATTCCTGGGCTTCTCTGCTTCCAGCTATGAAGTAAAATCATTTCACCTGTCTCTAATTTCCTGAATCAACTGTTTTAAAATGTTACTTTATAAAAGCAACAGTCTATGCTAGTATTTGAACATAAGGTGCATCTGTTGAGAGTCTCTTAATGGTTTGGTGGAAAAACTTACTGGTTGTATTATCATAAAGATAAGCAGATTTCTTCCTTGTTGAGTCAATCCCCAGGAAAGCTTTGTAGTTGTTATCTTCATACCAGTTGAAGGAAAGTACTCTGGATCCACCTCCTTCTGGGTAGCCACAGAAAAGGTCCGACAGGGAACTCACCAAGTGGCCTAAGGATTCTGGCCTTCCATCTTGTAGAAATGGTTGTAGAACCATCACAAGGTCCTGAACGCTTGGCTTCCTGGCTAGCTGCAGTAAGACAAGACTTGGTTAATTGCAGCCCCCAAAGTAGGTAAGTACCTGGTGAGGTCATAGATGTGCCCAGATGGTAAAGCGTGAATGCAGTCAGAACCTCATCCTTTTATCTCCTCTGCCCTGGTCACTGGCACCATTTTCGGTTCTTGCTCTTTCATATCTTTTCTGAAGAAAAGAATACACTTCATAACTACCAATGCTTATGTCCACATTTATTTTGTAATGAGAGAAGAATGAATTTTTACGGAACCAGCTCTTCCCCAACAAGTCTATATTCTTTGTGGTAAAGCAGGTAACTGGAACATAAAACAACAAAGGAAAACAAGGACTATGAGCTATGCAGAAAAGTGATGTAATCTATTATTAGACCACTTACCTTTTGCACTGCTTGGGAGACATTAGACAGCACCCTCCCCCAGGCCTTCAGGTCAACACCGGGTGAGTTTCTGTCCAACACAGTGGGAAGCTGTGAATACATAAAAAACAGAGACGAGTTTCTACGTGACAACTGCTATAACAACGAGAAGAAAATCCAAATGGCATCTCTGTAGCTCAAATACTTGGAGTTGTTTGGAATAATATCTTAAAAGCCTGTCTTATGGGGCCACAAATCCAATACCCATGTGCAGACTCACACAGCAGCCTGTGCAAATGTTCTTTCTAATACACGGCTGAAACAAACACAGGCCACTTAAAATATATCTTGGGATTTGTTCTGCTCATCTAAACCCACCATGCCAAAAGGTGCAAAAATGGAGGAGGAACGCAGGAACTGGAACATTTGAGAAGCTGCTTCTCACAGAGGCTATTGTTCCAGTGAGATATACAGATTTTTGGTAACTTCCAAATTTAGCAAAGGTTTGATACAGAAGCCCCCATTTGCTATGGAGGTAAATAATTTGTAGTCCTTTATATATATCAGATATTCCCTGATTTTGGAGACAGTCTGGTCCTCACTGTCTGTCAAACCTGACAGAAATCATTACTTTCCCAGGCTCCTGCAGACTGACGAAACTGCCTTTTCAGCAGAAGTTAACATTTTATTTATCAATGACTTAAAAGAAACAGGTGACACCATGGTGGGCTGTCACATACCACTTTGTTTGCATCACTACATCCTTCTTTGTCAGCTGTCTAAAGAATCACATATGCATGTGGAGCTGGCACTCTTGAGGCTTTCTCAGGCATTTCTTCTGCTATTACAACAAGATATAAAGCTGGACTTGTAGATAGCTATGCTGTGATATTTATGAGACAAGCCCCTAAAAAGCCTTCCCCAAAAACGCCTATACACCCTGCTGATTGCTTGCCATTTCCTTCAGTCAGTGGGTGGTTAAGAAAGCAGAAGACAGCTGCACTGTGTAGGCACCTGGCAGGGAGTCACAATGGCAAGAGTTTTTATGGAAAGCTCATGTTAACGTGTTCTTATCTGTCACTTGTGGTTCAGGCAAGGAGAATACACACAGGGTTTCAAAATACACTTTTCCTTGACCCCTAAGGGGAACCAGTCTGTGCAAAGATTACACAGGGTTCTTGGAACACCTGCCTTAACCTGGCCTTTTTGAAACTCTGAGGAATGGGAATTGTAAACCTGTGAAAAAGCTGGGCAGTACATTGTGAATATTCACACAAAGTCCTTACATGCTAAAAATCTATCTTAAAAATACTGCAGCATTAATTCTCTGCTACTTCCAGCAAGCAAAAGATATATGAAAACATAAGACAATATATTTCTAGAAATGGAAAACAGCAGCTTTCAGAAGCTGACCACAAATTCTTATCAGGATTGGTAAAATCCCATGGGCACAATGACTGACTATCAATGCTACAATAATCAAACCGTGTTTTACTGGTGTGTCAATTACAGCTTCTGGCATCCTCTGTTCCCAGTTCTGGGCAACTCAGAGCTCAAGAAAATCCATGTTAAATTAATCATGATGCTACACTGCTGTGGCAGAAAAGTCCAATCAATACTTCCTATATAACTTTAGGAGTTTTTCATATATCCTGCCTGCTCCTATAAAGCGAACTGACAATGTGATGGTTTCATGACATTAAATTACAAGGTGAAAAACAGCAAATTAAATTGAGTGCTGAAAAATGCAAAGCATGATCATAGGGAAAACAAACGTGAGAGATACATACACAGTGATGGACTCCAAGTTTGCTATTATGAGGAAAGCGACCTTGGAGCCTTTATGAATAGTTCTCTGAAAGCACCACCGCAGTGCACAAAATACAAATGAAATACTAGAAACATATGCCATTATATATATATATTTATTTATTTATTTGATATAATTTGTATTGTATTACATATTCTGAAGTAAGAATATTAACCTATGTTTATACATACATACCAAGTGGCATAATATCTCCATACTAAACCAAGGGTGTAGATGTGGTTACTTTATAGCAAGGTCACAGTAGAAAAAAGAAGACCAAGAAGGGCAATGAAGATGAACAGAGGTAAGGAAAATCTTTTAAAGAAAGAATGATGAAAACCAGTACAACTTCCTCATCTGTTTGTTTCGAGTTTTTTAAAAATGGCTCACATGGCTATGCCAACTCAAGCTGCATCATGACTTTGACTGCAGCATAAAATTCTGTCATACTGGAAGGAGCAAAGACAGAATGGGCTGTGTTGGGTATTTTCAGAATCCTCAGCAAGGTCCCTGTAGGTTTTGCCACACACTGTTTTGCTACACAGACCGGACAGACCAGATAATATTTCAACACAAACTTTGATTTAAAAACTGCATTCGAATCTCTTAGTTCTGCTGTACTGTCAATTTCATCTGTTTCATCCCAAAACATACTCAGAACTGTCTAGTCCTGCTGATGGTAGGTTAACAATCACACATCCATAACCTTACATTTGCAGGGGTAAATCTACTAAGACCACTTGGAAAACTGGTGAAGTATTACAAAAAAAAATTCTTGAAGGGCAATGAAATACAAGCCAAAATAAAAATGACAACATAAGGCAGGATAATTGTGTAAATACTTACCAGCCGAAATAGCTTAAAGAAATCAACGTTTGCATACAAAGCATCTTCTACTCTTTGTAGACTGCCCTGGGACAGGGCACACATGGCCTTGTGTACAGCAGGGAGACCTTTTCGGCTGCTGAAGATAATAAAGCGGTCCAGGAGCATCTCACTGCAAGCAATGTCCTTCAGAGTCAAGCTAGGGACACCATAGGCAAACTGCAACCAAAACCAATGATTCACTTACTGTGAGGAAACTTTCATACTGCTCAGGAACAACAGTGTAAATCCCATGTAAATCTACTGATTCTTATACAGTTATTCTGTATTTACATTTGTTTAACTATAAACTAATGTGTTCCCATTGGTCAAACATTAAAGATAAAAATTTGGGATTTTTCTATTCTGTGTTTATATTAGGAGTGTTAATCGGTAGATGGGTGTGTTTAATGTAAAATGGCTTTGTAAATCCTGGCTGTATGGCTGTACTGTGCACAGTGACAGTGAATAATGGCTGTGGGAAGCACAGAATACATGGCAATATAATAAAAAGTAGCACTGGAAATTGCTCACAAGCTAATGTTCCCATCCTCTGTCCATCTCCTTTCACAGTACAAATTTAAGGAAAACAGCTCAGAACACTGTGATGACTGTAAATGCCTACTGTGTTTGAGATGAATACAGACTTTCAGACAAGAGCTATGCACTGACATAATACCATTAGACTAAATGAATTTAATAAGCTGCACGATTAAGAAATTGTCAAAATCTACCTAGAAAATAATCTACTTTAGAAAAATAATCTGCTGAGCATTCCAGTCTTTAAGACATATGGATTGAAAAATCACACCACACCTATACCAGGTCAGACATAGGTGCATATTTTTTTCTTATCTAAGCAAATTAAGAAATTCATCATGATCAAAATTTTATATGTGCAAATCTCCTATAGTTAGCAGCTAAGACTTGTTTGGTGGTGCCTGTAAAGAGAATATTTAAAAACACAGAGGAATGAGAAAAAAATTAATTTAGTTGCTTTGGAGAGTAGATTCAAAGTGGACTGAGGAGTTATTCATTAATTGCTTCTTCTGTCAGAAGCTATCAACCAAAGAGCAAGTGTGGCTATGGAAAGCCAGCATCTAGAACACGAAAGGCAGAGGTAGAGAGGTCTAGAATAACATTGTATTTTATCTGTCATGACTGCCCTGAGTTTCAGCTTGTGGAGCTGCATTTGACAAAAAAGAAAGGCATCTGAATTACACACAGATTGTGTTTTGGAATTATGATGCAAAAATGGGATGTGAATTTCTAGAAGTATCTGAGAGGCACTATCAGCACTACAGCTGTACTTATATAAAGGCACTGTTAACACAAATTAGACAGCGTCGAGACAGGCAGAATGCAAAAGAAGGAATTCAACTGACAGATCCAGTCTGTCTTGCAAAAAATCTCCAAAACCACACACCCCTGCCCTCCCTCAAATTGGAACATTTGAATTGAAATTAAGTTAGTTTATGTCAGCAAAATAATTTGCTTATTTGCTCAGTCACTTATGTCCTGGGGATGTGTGTGATAAGAACAGCATTTTTAACCATATACACCTCATTTGGCGTGGTCCTTGCCAGGCAGTGTCAACTGCAATGAAACCGGGCTGCACAGGGAGGCAGCCTGGGAACCTTGCTCTGACTTGGGAAACGAGGAAGCAGTGACATTTACATCACTGAGAAGGATAAGTGCGCACACACACACACACACACACACACAAAAAAGAGTTGTTATTTACAAACTGTAACTGCATTTCAATAATGTTCATGAACAGATGGGATTAGAAAAACATCAAACCTCCGCCCTTCCAATTTTTCTGGTAGGGTGTGCTGCTGCCAATCTTTCCTGAACTTCTTATTGTGTTTTAACATCAGTTTCTTATCTTTATCTTAGAATGACTCAAAAGAGCAGGCCCTCCGAGGGAAACTTCAATACTTTTTTTTTTAATCAATGTGTCACTGTTTGGCCAAAGCTGGCAAGATGAAGTCCAAATTATTTTTTCAGCTAGTTGGCTGTATGATCAGGTTTAGCTTTCAGCTCTGTGTGTCATTTCCTGGCTCCCAGGCGGCTCAGACCTAGATCTCCAGCCAGCTGCTGGCAACAGTGAGGCTTTTGTAAACAAGTTGCTTTCAGGTTGATCAGCTCTGTGCCATCAGAGGAAGGGGGAAGGGGTGTACAGAAATACGCAGGCAAACAGAGGGCAGAGCAGCATGAAGAACTAGAGACGAACTATCACAACTGAGGATTGAGACAACCATAGATCTAGGGTCTAGTCATGGCTCTGAAACTTCCACTTCAACCATGCATAAGTCCAGCCCAAGCAACTTGCTTATCAAGAAGGGCTAATGGAATGAAGCAATTTATCTCCCACAGAAAATGAAGTGTTCAATTCCCACTGAAAATAATTCTCTTGTTGTGTCTTTAAAATTATTAGATTAGTTTTTCTGCATCATTTTCACCTGAAAGAAGTATTCACAGCACTTTCTTTCCTCATAGCTGTAAATCAGCTCCAGTGAGATGATCCTGTATCCCTGTAATTACTGCTAACGAGAAAACTGTATAGAGGGCAGCAAAAGTGGTATTTAACACCAGATCTCCTCCAGCTTCCTCTAACCAATGCTCAATTTCTTTAATTTCCAGCATACAAAGAACTACATCTCTTTCTACATCAGCACAGAAAATACAGCAGAAAGACTACATTCCAGCAGGTCTCAATCATTCTCTTGGTGATGGTGTTGAAAACTTTGGTCCTGCATACACTGGCAAGCAGATTTTTTAACAGCAGATGAATGAATGCCACTGGGGAGCTAATAGTCTAACACAGCAGCACTCAGTTCTCCTGACACAGCAGATCTCTGGTGTAAAAGAGGTTAGGGATGACTAGGGAAAGAGAAACTCGGCAGGATATTTGTATATATTCTCCTTGTCACAAGCAGCAAGGAAGCAAATTTTCAACATCTCAGCTGACATGGGAGTGCGAAAATACGTAGCGTGTATCAATTGACACTGGCTTTGGTATGATCCTGTGGTATTGCTTCATGATAAAGTGAGGAGAGGGGAGGGCTTCCCTAGGTACCAATCAAGAATACAGCAGATAAGTAATTCAGCTACTGGTCACACCAGCTGGAACCCGTGATGCAGAAGAGGAACTGCATGAAAGGTCATGAATGCCCTCCCTCTTTCTGCCCACACACAGTTTCAGTACTTGCATTTTATGTGGCAGTGAAACAGAGGAATTGTGTCTTTCAGCCTCAGTAGTCACTTGCTTCCACCCAAACACTAATGCAGTGTAGAAATTGTTCCAGAATTCCAATTCAGCAACATTCATTCATTAATACAGCATTCCTCACAGAGCTCCCAGCCACCAGTACATGCAGAACCAGAGACAGCCTGGACTTGGTCTAATATAGTTCCCTGCTTAGCTACTTCAGGAGGGATTTGACCTGTACTTTTCACTCTGAATTTTCTGAGCAGATCTATTATTCAATCAGAATCTAAGAGAGTGGGTCTGCTTCTCCACTTCCACCTATTCATGTGAGACAATACCGAAAAGCCACCATGCTGACATTATGGCAGAGAATTTAAATTATGAATTAAGAACCTCCAATAGTTCTTCTATCATCAGGACTATTATCTCAAAAGGATGTACAGCTGCATTATGCTTTTAAGTCAAGTCTCCAGTCATGGGGATGGATGCACTGCTTGCCAGTACCGTTTCTTGATGCTCCTCATTATTTGGGTGCAACAACAGCACTTTGCTGTTTATTTAATAATTTATTAATATTTAATGCATATTCAAAATGGTTTTTTAAATATAAATCAAACATCTCTTCCTCTAGATTCACAAAAAACAAAGGGAGAAATTGTACAAGCAACCCATAAGGCATCAGCTATTCTGAGCCCAAGGCCTTCACCGAGGCTACTTTGCACATACAACTCAGGAGATTCTTTCCTCACAGGTAATGACTCGGTAACTGTTAAACTCTACCCACCTGCTCAGGGCGCACTTGAGCATTAATAAGCTGGTAAACAACAAAATCTGAGAGGCCAACATTTTCTAGTAAGAAGGAAGTGAGGGTCTCCCCATCTTTCAAAATGTCTAGAATTCGTATTCCTCTTCCTGGATGAAAAAAAAAGTTATGCACAGATCAGTGAGATACCAAACAAAGGAAGTTAAAGAACAACTCATATCCCGGCTTAAATCTGCAAAAAGAATGTGCTTTGGCTCTTAGACCTAGTCCTGACTAGCTGGGGCTAAAATTATTTTTGCAATTCAAAATCATTTTAATCCTTTGTTGGGAAATGATAATCAGAAAATGCTGAGTGTTCTGACTCTGCATATCTAATCTCTCAAAGATGTTTCAGACTAGGGCTACAGCAATGGACACATTGAAAGCAGCACTGACTGCATTTGAAAGTGTCTGCCTTTTTCTGATGCAATGCTTTATTTTAAATGTTCAGATTCAAGTATGCTACTGTTCTTAGTGTCCTTTCTTCTGAGCCTTGTGTAAATAACTTTAGTCAACCCCTTACATTTACACTAGTTTATCACTCGCTGTCAATCAATTTTAGTTAGTTACCCTTATTCTCTAGCATTGCAAAAGTGACCCTTGAAAATCTTCTATTAGAAAAAAATCAATTTCTTTGGAGAAGCATAAAGTCTAGCTTATGCTTTGAATTAAACTAGGTTAACAACTGGCAAACCAGTGAGACCACCCACTGTTAAGTCAGACACATGTAAGAGGCCACCAAGTTTCCCTAACACTGTCTGTAACAATACTCACAATACTGCTGCTCCTGATGTCAAATAGTTCCAATCTTTTAAAACTTGTCTCTGTTACATATCTTATCAGTGAGAACTCTGCCTCGATATGGTGCAAGAGAAAGCTTGGAAACTTAATGTAGCTCATAGACATAGAATACTTATTACTTCATTAAATTATACCTTTATTAAAGGTCCTTCACACAACATCAACAGACTTTGGTAAAGAATGCTTGAAAAGCTCTAATTCTTCTAGTTTTTAGAACAGGCAGTTGAAACTGACAGGAGCAGTGTGTATCTTATTGACATAGGGAATGTAACTTTAGACATTTCTAATAAACATGCACTCCATTCTGTGAGCTGAGTCTCATTGGAGTTTGCCAACTAACTTCCACGATTCCATCTACACTAAGCATATTCTGGCCTAAGGCTATAGGGCCTGAGGACTTCTTCAATTGTTCCTCCACATATTTATTCAAGCAGTAAACACTGAAAACAATAGCAGGAGTCTGTCCCTCATGTTCTTACTGATGCCTTTCCTGGCATCCAGGCAGTGTGGAGGAAAAAGCACACCACAAGAACACATCTCATCAAAAGTGTCCGTGCTAGGGGAGACTGGGACAAGGAAGGAGGGCTCAAGAGGTAGATCTGATTTCAGCAATCAGCAGAAGGCGCAATTGCAGCTCTGACATTTGCAAATTTTTCCTCGCTCAACTTTGCAGCTATTCTATTAAGATTGTTACTTACAAGCAATAGTAGTAAGCTATAAACACAGACAACTAAAACAGCCGATCTTACTTTTTCTGTATGAAGAAAGATGGTCATTCATATTTTATTAGTTAAGCTCCAGAACTGACTTTTCAACTTTGTTTTACATAATAGGAAATTCCAAACTTCTATTTTTTTTAAAGTAAAACACATTTAAAACCCCCACAGATCCTTGAAGGAACATTAACACTACATTTCACAGGACTGGGGGGAATGTACTCTATTTATCATGAGTAAAGTTGATACAGGATGCAAAGGCAGCTTCCTAAACCATGGCGTGCGGTCCCTTAGCAATACATAGCAAACCCATGGCATGACATGCTTTTCCTTGCCTCTAAATAGTCAAGTTTGATTTCCATGGCTGGGTACAAACAACAGCTCAGATTATACTCGAGTTCTTGTTGTTTACATTCTGGGGCATTTGGTTATCTCACTATTATTTACAATGAGATAATCCCTTTTTTACTTCTAGTTATAAACCTCTGATAGGATAGTGGAGCATGTGTATCAGAAGTTTGTACACATCTTATAAAAAATATTTGGAGAGTGACCATTTCATTTTAATAAGAATACTATTCCTGTGACAAAGGATTTGCAAAAGGGAGAGACCAATTCACAAAGCCAGACCATTTTCATACCTTTAGTTTTAGGAGTAGCTTTTCAAATTCTGTACTTCAAGTCCAAAAACTTTATTATTATACCATTTCCTATTTTCCCCAGGACTGTGTTTTGAGTTGTTTTAAATAAAAGTTAATGCAATGAATTTGCAATTTGCAATCCTGTTTAGAAGTGTTCAATGCTTTCTCTTTCTAAACAGGTTATCAAGAGTTTCCTTCTACACTGTTCCAAACCTGTTTTAGCTAATACTGTGACAAAGCACCTCTAAGCACTTCTCTGAGTTATGCTCCTGGCATATATTCAGACATGTTCCTAATTTTCCATTTCTTCTGCGTCTTCCAGTGACACTTTCTCACTGCTTCTGCTTTTACTGCAATAATAATTAATGAAATTTCTTTAGCCACGTTTTACTTTGTGTGGTGAGATATCCATTATCCTTTTGTGGTTTGCGTTTTGTCTACTGTTATTAAGGGAAGATGGTTGTAGAGTGGAGCTGACTGCCTCTCTTTTCTCTTAAATGACAGGTGTTTGTCACTGAACAGATTTTAACTTGCCCTAACAGTAAGCAGAGTAACAGCTACGTGTGAAATATATCATAATGTTGCCAGCCTACAAAGTAACTACTATCCAGCTCTGAGAAGGAAAAATTAAACAGTCTAGTGGATATAGAGATAACAATTACCTGCAATTCTTTCAGGATTAGTTCTCATTGTTTCCATAAACTGAGTCATAATGATCAGTTCTTCCCAGATTCTTCCAAGGTCATGGATTTCAGGGGCTTCCAGTAAAAGCTCCTGAGCATCTTTATATACCCTTGCAAGGCTGAAAGGAGAAATAAAAAAGAAACAATAATTTAAGAGTGATGACTCTTGAGAACCTTTCAAGTCAAAAAACCCCTAAAAACAAACAAACAAACAAATAAACCTAAAAAAGGAAAAAAAAAAGAAAAGAAAAAGCAAAGTCTCTCTGTATTAGGGATGAGGGGAAAAAAAAGTTGTTTTGTCCTCAGTTTCAGTTAGTCTGGGATTCAGTTAGATTTGAAAGTCCACAGAAGGTTTAAGAGGGCTACTGGTGTTGCAGAAGGTTGGCCATTCACACGTTTTCTTTGCTGGCCATGCTGGTCTTTCTGGGGAGACAGGACCTTCCCCAGACAGCATGCCTCTCACAGTTACGGTGCAAATCTGCCCTGGTTCTAGCCCGGGCCCAGCTCCAGCAGTTGAATGGGGCACTCTGGGCACATGCAGCCCTGCTCAGCCTAGCAAGTGACATGGAATCATTCACAAACACAAACATCCTTCCCCTCTCACATCGGTCCCCTCCAATTTTTTAGGTGCCTTCAGAATATTTCTTCAAGGAGCAGCAGGAAAACACGAATAACAAATGGTCACAGGCAGCTGTTCAACTACTGGTTCTGGGTTAGAACATGCCGATCAAGCAAGCATGCAATCGGTTCCTGTATTTATGAACAAGCATAAAAAATTCTTATTATGAGGTAAGGCCATTACACTTCTTCAACAGTGTTATGTTTTTCCATGCATGCAACAGTATATCTCAGTCCACATGACTCATTTTAGCTTACAGGAAACAACAAACAGGAAGGACCAAATTCTTTCAGAAAACACAATGTATTTACTTCTCCTGTAATGCACTGAATTTACTGGGACTGACAAAGTGACAGTTTGCTCTGTAACAAGCAACCTAGAAAAGCCGGAATGTACAGAAAACAGAACCCTCTAGCTTCACTGTGTGTTTGACTGTACTCCACCAAAAATGTTCGGCTGACTATTCTAAATCCTGTTCGCTAGGAACAAAAGGTCAAACGGTAAGTTAAGTCCAAGTTACAGACTCTCACGTGACAGGAGCTTCAATGGCCTTCACATTATTAGCTCATGAATTTTAATCATTGGATGCTCCAAAGTGGATTTTGCAAAGGGAGATTTGGAGCATTTTTTATATTTAGGCTGTATTTAGTGTTTTTTCATGCTAAGGGTCCTTGTCGGCTATACTTTCTTTCATGACTCAGCTGTAACAAACAATGCAATAAAACACTCCTACAGCGCTTTTTCAGTAATAGTCTGGAAATCTCCCATCCTCCTATTTTGCAAACAAGCTTAGTATCTGAAGGTTATGTGCTGATTAAAGTCTCACAAGTACGTAGCCAAAACAGGTGCTACCTAAGAAATGGCAGCTCTTTATTTGCTACTACTTCATCAGAGCTCTCATTCAGAAGGGGCAACTCTAGTGATGAGAAAAGAAGGCTTAAGGGTTCCATGCTCTTTTATCAAAAAGGTTTATCCCAAGACACTCAGTAAGCAGTCAACAGTAGAAAGCATGGATTTCATTAAGTGAACATGTGTTCCCTAGAGAGTAGTACTGAAGTCTCTCTCTAAAAGGCCCAAAACTATCACTGTGAGCTCTGTTTCAACTTTGCTGATCATTATTAGCGTGAAACCAGAGTGCTAGAACTGAAAATTTTTGTCTTCCACTGTTTGCACACTGGTGTATTATTATCTTCCCTTTTCATTCACCCCACAGAACAATTCTTTAAAATGTTCCTTGGTGCAGTGAGGGACCTTTCTAAGCAAGGTGAGGATACTCCATCCTTTCTCCTTGCATCATTCATGTCCATGAACACTCAAGAGGTGCTAAGAGCAAGCTATTAACAGTTCCCTGGCAAGCCTGTATTGCTGCAACTCACACATACAACTCCTCTTACATGGAATTTTCGTAGTTGGACACTACACCTGGACCCTCTCCGGGGGTTGTGCTGCTGAAACAGGGATTGTTCATGTTACAGAAGATGCCATGTAACCATGGCAGTGTTCCTGCTGATGGCATTGCCTTGTTTGGGAAGTGACCTAGAGTATCGAAACACAAAAGATAAATTGTTAGGTGTCTTTTCTAATGCAGCCTTTGTGAATATAAATAGCAAGATAAGTTGGCTCTCTACAGAAAGGAATGTGATAGGAATCATAAAGGTTTATCTTTTACTGAGAAAAAAGAAGTCACCAATATAAGCAATATGGCTATTTTCAACAGAAATTAATTCTGAGTAATATGAGGGGTTTTTTAAATAGGTAGTGAGGTAGTACTTTCTCAGTAACAGAATTATAGAAATCCAAAACTTGATAGAACCTTGAGACCTCAGGTAAATCTGACCAGAAAGCATCTCACAGGAAAACTTGACATTTTTTTTTTTATCTCCTCACTGGAAATTCTTACTCTACGTGGCTATAAATAACTAAGCTACTCTAACCAAATTCTGTTCTTTTGCCACTGGACAGTAACACTCCACAAACAGGTCCCGGTACCTGTGTCTGAGAACACCTGGCCATTACCTACAACAAGTCAGATCATGAGAACATCTTAAACATTCTTACATTCGTGTTGACGATACAGTGGATTAGCTTTCCTCAGCCAGACAAGTGCAAGAAACAATGACAGGGGCCATACAAGCTCCACTAGAAAACGAAGCTGGAAATAAAGAAAAAAAAAATTTTTTTTACAAATAGATCACCATAGAGTCACTCGGTGGCTAAAGAGATGAGACCTCCTCTCACAGCAGAAGTGCCCGGTGCAGCATGTGCCCATGGCTATCCTTTGCCTGCTTCACCATTTGAAAAGGACACCCAAAAGGGCAAGGATTTCATCAGAATGCCATGAAGCATCACCATTAACGCAGTGCTTGGTGGCTTTTCCACCTCTTCTAAAAGATATCTAAGCATCCTGACTGAGGTTAAAAGAGACAGCAGGTAGTGCTTGACTCTACAACAAGGATTAGATACAAGAGAGGAAAGGGTTTTTTTTAATCCACACTTTAACACTGCTGGGCTCATTACTAGGCTGTCAGTACACTGTGCTTACCCAAAGGTAAAAGATTTCAGCGTAAGCTTTACATTCTTTGACCTTTACTTTTGCTTCTTTTTGTCATCATTCATTTCAATGTCACTAATTTCCTAATACCTGTAGAAATAGATCAAACACTTTATTCAAGAACATAGAAGACCCCATCAAAGGCCACTTTATTGCCCAGATCTTTCAAGGCACTTAGAACAGCCAAAAGCTCCCGTGTCATGACAGAAAATCAAGGGTGCTGCTTTACCACAGAGCAACATCCTGCCTGCTTTTCAGTCTGTTTCCTCCACTCCTGTGCTTCAGTTTGTTTTACTGCCTCTGTGTGTTTTGGCAGAGGTTTGAAACTACAGTCCTTTGATCCTGTAACACAGGCCTTGGGCTCTGAGGAACAGCAATGGGATTTTTGTGTCCAGACACGTGGCACTTTTTTGCTCCTCCCTGTAAGAGCCAGGACAATTTACCTTCAGAACTGGGGTTGTAGCACACGCACAGGAAAGCCTTCCTTGCTTCTTTACTTTTGCTTCCTCCTCCCCAACCAGATACCAAATATGTAATAATAATGCACATAGCAGCAGAACCAAAACCAAGACGGGTTACACGTGAATGTTGTTTCGGGCAAAAGGAACTCCACAGCATAAGAACGTTTTTTTTGGAGCTGCCCTGTTTTTCCACTATAACTTTGTCTAATAGCTTTAGTTAAGCACAATGTATTCTTAAAGAAAAAGGGTAGAAAGCTTTATACCAAGCAACAGTTTGCTATTATATTTTTCATCTTAAGGGTTTCTTTTTTAAAACAGAACAATAACGAAAAAACCCACCCACCACCACCACCTAGGAAGCTATGCATGCCTGATCTTTTTAAATCCAGACAAAATCTTACCAGCAGCAAAGGGCAGATTACACAACTCTTAGAGAGGGAAACCTGACAGCTGTTGTGCACAGCTCAGAATACAGTATTACAGATCCTTCCCAGCTGGGCCCACAAGGTCTGATCAACATCCATCGCTATCCATTTGGTAAGCCATTTGGGACAAGCGCTACACGCACATCAACTCAGAGGGGCAAGAGCTGGCGAGACTCCTTGGCCCACCTTTGCTGCAGAGTTTATCTGTGTTAACGCTTAGATGTTGATTCTTTCTTCATCCCCAGGAAATACAAAATCCTCAGACTTGAATTTGGTAACTCCTTTCTGTCTGAGTTAACTAGTTTGGAAAAGATTGAAGTCTAAAGCCCAAGGGAAACTTTCTTTCAACCTGGTACACAACGTGTTGTGCGGTAAGGACAGGCCAGTGCTGTCAGCCCTGATTCTTTCCTGTGGACCTTATCCAGAGCACACAAAGGTGTCTCAGAATTCACTAGAAGTATCAGAAAGCAGCCCATAAGCCTGCAGAACCACAAGATAAATAGCCAGAAATCCCAGAAACATGCACAGAGAAATGTAATATCCAGCCAGAGCTGTAATGGAGCAAGCACAGTGGTAAGACCATATAAATGTGACAAGCTGAAACTGGCTGCAGTTTAAGTGTCAACAGCTAGTGTTTTTAGTGTCAACAGCAACTGGCTGTTGACTCTGCAATGAAGTCTTTCCTCTTGTGAAACAGATTAGACTAAATGATGAACTGGAGTAGAAGATTGCATACATCTCCATTTGCATGATGATTAACAAAAAAAACCCAGTCTGATTTTCCCAAAACACATTTTATAGCTACCTTTGACAGTATCAATTTTTGTTTTGGCTACTTTGCTTCTCTGTGAGGATAAATAAGTGGGTAGGTTTATATTCTTAAACAAGAAATTATTTTTAATGACTCTGCTGTAAAATATTTTACTCTTCAGGATGGAGAAAATATTTCTCAGTTGTAGATTAAATCACTGTGCTTACAAGCTAGGAATAGTCATCAGAGAAGAGGATCTCTAGCAACACCTGGAAACACCAATTATAATTTTTGAAAATTCTATAGGAAAAATTAAACAAAGAGAGAAGACAATTCTTGAAAGCCAAGCTGGCACTTTGTGTCTCGTATCTAAGCAGATTTGCACAAATAACACAGTATTTCATATACTGAAAATACTGAAGAATTCTACAAATATACATTTGTTAAAAATTAAAAACCAGTGGCTTCCATTTCTCTCAGTACACGCATTTGAAGATCAGAAAGACATGGATTTTCTGTTTGGCATTGTTTCTTCTGAACTTGAGAACCAAACTACCACAGTTCCTTGACAACCAGTAACTGAAGTCCAGCTTCGAAAAAGGGTCTTTAACTCAAGTATGAATTGGCAATTTTCATGTTGCAATAAATTGTAAGCTGCAATGTTATATGCATCAGCTCTTGATGACAACGTACATTGTGGGAGAAAGTCTGCTAGGAAGCTATGAAGGAAAGGACATTCGAATTGTCTATGAAGAAAACGACAAAATCTTTTGATCCTGGAAATTTCAGCATGTGAACCATTCCTATTGACTAAAATCAGGTCAGTATAGGGTAAATATTTCAGCTCATCCCATGGTTTAGTTTGACCCTATTAAACTGTTATTATGGCAAAATTGTTTGCATGACTGTTACAGTCTCACAGATGCCATAATATACTTTGAAAATGATTTTTCCTTTGAAACAGGTAGTCGGTATCTATAGGACCTCAGAGAAAAAAAATGGAAACCAGGTAAAGGGACTTCTTTTGGTGGGCAGAAGTAGTTGAAGCACATCAGATAACAAAGACCCTAGTCTGAAGTTTTGTTTCACTCTAAGAAAATTTAGCTTAAAGAAAAAACAAAAAGAGCAATGAAAATAAGGTAAATTAAGGTAAAAGTAATAGGTAAGTTTGCTGTAAGACAAAATATCATAAGATCTAAGAGGATTTGAAAGTATTTAAAATACTTCTGGCTTTTGCTTTGCTTATGTCATTCAGCCAGACTAAAAAAGACAAAATCTGTGAGACCTGTAAGGTCCTAACTAGAATCATTACTAAGAGCAGCTGAGTGTCAAGAGCAAATCTAAAATTAGGAATCAAACCTCCACGAGCTGAATGGTGCTCGTGATGTTTTCTAACAGCAGATCTTTTTATGTGAAAATATATAAGTATTACTACCCACAACTCTTCTGGTACACAATATTACTTGTCAAAGAAAATCCCAACACAAGTATTCTATGTTTGGTCTGTAAAGAGCTGCTCTGCAAACCAGACAAGATGCCAGACAACAGGCCGATGCAAAGATCACATGTGATTCTTTGGGGGACTCAGGAGTTTTACATGCTGACAAATGTACCAGTCGCTTAAACCAGTGGAGTGCATCGTTCAAACCTGAAATCCAAAGACTAATACTTTACCTTCTGTCTTTTCCGAAGGATCCAGTTCTTCCAGAGCAGAAGTCTGACTTGCCTAAAGAAGCTCATTCTTCTGCATCAACACTTCTGGTTAACCTGTGTCAAAGGATGCATTGCCATTTCTCAGCTGACAGCAGAAACAGACCTTAGACCAAAATAACAGCTTTCTGTTCTTATTTTAAGATTATGTTATCACAGAGATCAGTTCCTTTCATTGTCTGCACCATTTAATTTTGCACTTGATACACTATCATGCCTGAAAAATCATGAGTTGCCTTTGTTTGGAGGCTACTTCCTGTGACACATTTATCAGCACCAAAAAGCAGTAGAGAGGAAAAACATCTCTTTCGAATAAAAAAAGTCATTAACATTGACTCTGGCTATTAACTTGGACTTGCGTGCAATGAAAGCAGTTAACTGTTGCATAATTTATCGCAATACTGTTTTCAAACTATTTTTTTCCAAGAAAAGATGGATTTACTACTGGACATTAGTTTATATAAAACTGTTTAGTTATTATGATACAATTAGGTTTACCATTCAGACATGATAAAATATATTGATTAACAGAGTCTGACATGTATTTTATAAAAGCAAATCCATTCTGTTGCCATTTCCTTAATGGAAATACAGTATCTCCTATTTTTATGTTTTTAAATTCAGCAAGTCCCATTACATTTTAGTAGCGATGCCACAGAATTTAAACCAATGTATGCTGTTTTTCAGGTTCATGACTCATTATAATCACCAGGAATTTTAACCTTCAAAAGGAAAAATGAAACTCGACATATAAATCCAAATATCAGATACATGGGCCTGTTAAAAAATAAACAAATCATTGAAATTTGCTACCTGCCTCAACTTCCTACTTCATTGCTGCTTTATGGGATTTAAATGATTGAAGAGTAGTTTCTTTATGACTAATTAGTAACTGGGAGAGCATTGAAAAGGAAATGGAAGTCAGATATTGGAAAGCACACTCTGATTATAAGAATGGTGAAGTAATAGAACTGATTTTATGGGAAGACTGGGGGACCTCCATTGCAGTTTACTCAAACCTCTACAAAAAATTACACAGGTAAAACCACTCATGGATTAGATAATTTTTTTAAGTCTCATTTGTCACTATTCTTCTAGAATTTTGTTTCTGGAAATTATATTAATTGAAGGAGATTTTGTCTTATTTTAAGAGACAAGGTTTGGAAAACATGTCAGGATATTTTGGCCTAATGTGTCAACGAAGCAGTAGTGAAAAAAATTAGATAAGAGATTTGATTGTTTCAGAAAATCATCTCAGGTCTACATTTTATGAACTGAAAAGGAATTTCAGCCTCAAGGGAAGAGGTGGCCAGCACTAGGGAAGGGTTGGCATCAGCCATGACTAACCCTGGCAGAAAGGGATGCTAAAGAATGTGCAATCTCTTCTGATATACCAGGCTTGAAAATGATTGAAGCAGGATATTTAAGGCCAAACAGTAAGAATTGGCTGTGCTGCTTACTGGGGATCAAATTATAAAGCAACAGTTCTGCATGAAGAATATTCATGCAAAACCAAACTTGGAGCTCTTTCCATATTTTGCAGATCAACAGTTTCATGCTATTTTCAGTATCCCTCCATCAACTCAGCTCAAGTTACAGAGCAAGAAATAAGACTAGCTATAAAAAGCTACTGCTGTTGTGAGGAGTAAATGGACCAACACCTGATGGTTTGAAGAAACACACTTCTGAGGTGGGACAGCCTCCCACTTTGAGTTGCCAGCAATAGGCGGTCAGACAGCTTTCTGACACTCTTGTGTAGCCCAGGGCTCTTGAACCTGTTGCCACTCTGAAAAATGAATCCTACAGCTGAACAACTGAGGAAGAGATAGTTTCGCACTCCAGCTCCTCTTGCCTTCCTCTAAACCCCAGATGGATGCTGCAATCTTCCTGCAACAGCTGTAAAAGGAAATCCAAGCCTTCGTGTCAAGGCCATAAAATCTGTAGTCTGCCAATGACCCGGCCTCTCCTCTTCCTCCTGATGGTTCTTTACTGAGCCACCCATTATTAAGAGTTTTTCTGTCTCAGTGAGAGATCCCACAGTACTACAGAGAGTCATAGCTTATGTTTCTAAGTATCCTGCTATGTATGATCTGCAGCACTCTTGAATTAGTAGTAGCTATACTACCAGTAGCTAGAAAATTTGTTGTGCAAGGCCACAAATGAGATGACGACTGCCAGATAAAATGGCTGCTACCATTTGCTTTGAAAAATATTTCTCTGAGACTAAAAATATAAGTAGTAAAGAAGCCAAACCCAATAAACCTTGGTGAGAAAAAAAGGGCAGTAAGGTTATACAGATTGTGCTTGCTATGTAATCTGTAAGGTTTTATTACATTGAACCTTGCTAGTTATATTTATTGATAGTGACAGGGAGACATTGCTTATAAGAGAAGTAACTCAATGACAGACAACCTAATTAATATGCATAAGGGGATAAAAAAAATGCTCTCCAAGAAAGCGACTACTAGATTGATTACCAAGATTAACACTGTGCTACATGAGTCAGAATTTAAAAATACTTAAAATAACTATTTAAGGTATGGCATTAATACATGAAGTTCAATCAACATACAAAACTTCCTTAAAGTTTCTACACTGCTGACCAGACACACTTTAGGACCACCTCTAATTTTAAGATGAACAAGGATACACTTCTATCTCCCCACACTGGTTTGCTTATAAAACCTTCACTAGGAGCTAAAGGGAAAGAACCTTGCTTTCCAAAATGGAAGAGCTTCAGGGATGTGAAGCTCTTCTGATGTAACCTTATACTGCTTTGAAATCTAAATTAGACAGGTGAATACGAGACAAAACTGTAGGAAAAGAACAACTTAAATAATGCAGTCAGAGGACACTGGACAGATAAACCTCAGAATCTGTAGCAGCACAGAATAAATGAAGAATAACTAATTTTCAATCCTGAAATATCCTTTCCTATCTGGGCATTACTCAGACAAACTAACAGATTTGTGTGGTTAAGATTCAAGCTCTACTACGTTAAGTAGAGCAAAACACTATAATAAAAGAATAGAACCATGATAAAGAATAGTACCTAGAAATAATGTACGGAGAACTCCACTCGGACTGAGGAGGTACATGAACTTCTGGAGTGATTGGTCATGGTGGAGATCTCACTCTTTAGTGTATCTTCACTCTTTAGAGGCAGCGCCCTGCTCATTAAATCAGTGGTGGCTTGGGACTGCTGCAATCAGAAAGAGCACAGGCACTGAAAGAAATTCAATTTCCAAAAAAGTTTATCTACATAGATAACAACACTCTCCTAAAATCAGAAAAAGACCCCTACACTTATGAACTGAGTGAACACGGAATTCCCTACAGATTTTCATCTGTAAAGGGCATCTGAAACAGCAATGCAGCAAAACCTCCCACCAGTGCTCATGCTGGGTAATGACTCTGTATAAGCAGTATCACAGCTTCCCTGTGATTGTTCTTCCAAGAAGAAGCTGAACAACAATCCAGCCTTCATTATTTAAAAAACATTTTTAAAGGATGTGGCACTGCTTGCCTGTTTCTTTCCCCTTCACAGGGCTTTGGGGACACCTTTGAGACTCCTCCACAAAACTGCTTCACTGAATTTAACACTCTCTAGATTTTCCCCAGACCTCACTGCAGCTCTGACAGCAGAGCACTGCACTCTGCACACTGCTTCTTTCCCAGCACCACTGCAGAGCTTTTGAACCCCTGCACACAGGTGCCACCTAAAGCACCCACTTTAGCCTGGCTTCTGGCACAAAAGATAACGAAGCACAGGATCAGGCCATCCCTATGTGCCGAAAGGTGAGCCAGCAGGAAAGAAGACCAGCCTTGGCTGAATAGGGCACTTTCACTAGAAGTCAGGGAAAAATAGAGTTTATGACCTTTGGAAGAAGGGGCAGCCAACTCAGGAAGAGTACAAGGATATTATTAGGTCATGTAGAAAGAAAATCAGAATGGCAGAAGCTCAGCTAGAACTCAAACTGCCCACCGCTGTGAAAAATAATAAAAAGTGTTTTTATGAACGCATTAACAACAACGAGAGGGCCAAGGAAAATCTCCATCCTTCATTGCATGCAGAGGGAAACATTGTAACCAAGGATGAAGAAAAGGCCGTGGTACTTAATGCCTTCCTTGCCTCAATCTTCGCTGTGAAGATTGGTTATCCTCAGGGCAACCAGTCCCTTGAGCTGGTAGACAGGGATAGGGAGCAGAGCCCCCGCTCCCCCCTCAATCCATTAGGAGGTAGTTAGTGACCTGCTGTGCCACTTAGACACTCACAAGTCTATGAAGCAGGATGGGATCCACCCAGGAGTACTGAAGGAACTGGCAAAAGAGCTCACCAAGCCTCTCTCCATCATTTATCATCTGTCCTGGTAAACCAGGGAGGTTCCAGATGACTGGAGATTGGCCAGTGTGACAACCATTTGCCAAATGGTCGTAACAATCCCAGGCAGTGCTACAGGCTGGGGAAAGAATGGCTGGAAAGCTGCCCAGTGGGAAAAAGCCTGGGGGTGCTGGTCGACAGCTGCTGAACATGACCTCATGAGCTGGTGTGCGCCCAGGTGGCNGAAGGCCAGTGGCATCCTGGCCTGTATCAGGAATAGTGTGGCCAGCAGACACAGGGCAGGGATTGTCCCCCTGTACTGGGCACTGGTGAGGCCACATCTCGAGTGCTGTGTCCAGTTCTGGGCCCATCACCTCAAGGAAGACATTGAGGGGCTGGAGAGAGTGTGGAGAAGGGCAGTGGAGCTGGGGA
>VZTA01022804.1:0-10368 GCA_013398855.1 Mohoua ochrocephala | reverse complement strand
CAAGTTTGCTATACTCAGAGGATCGCTGAACAACGACGAGTCCTGGGACAATACTCCNCTGGGACAATACTCCCACTCCTTGAGGCCCGACCCTTCGCCCGCTGGGGAGATGCAAAGCCATCTAAAGTGAATAGTTCACTTACCCTTGAGGGGAATTTTTCACAGGTAACTTGCAGTGACTCTTTGTGTGCATACACGTGCATATATGCTATAGCAAATCTGGGAGAAATACTGCTTTCTTAGATGTTTAAGTACCTTAGATATCTAAGTAGGTTAGGCCTGTAAGTAAGGTTAAGTCATAAGTTATAAGCTAAGTTAAATGCTGCTAAGTGGTGTTCTTTTGCTAAGTTGCTAAGTTTAACTTCAAAGTTATAACTTAGGTTAAATGCTGTTAAGTGTTATTCCTCTGTTAAGTTGTTAAGGTATAAGTTAAGTGTTGTTCCTTTGTTAAATTGTTAGGTTTAAAGTATAAGTTAAGTTAAAGTACTGTTAAGTTTGAGTGCTGTTAAGCTTTTAGGCAGTATTCCTTTTTATCCTTGCCCTCACTATCCTTTTGTCACACACAGGCGAACACATACCCCCACATTCCCCCTAGATAGTTCTCGGTTCGTTTCTGTTTTGATTGCCTGGATTTTGTTTTGTTTTGTTGTTGCTTGTTCTCCTTGGTGTGCCTTAACTGTCTAATAAGTAGCAAAGTGAATCTTGCCAACAAACTTTGTCATGCTGTCACTTAATATTAAATCTGATTTTTACTGATACCCTTGCTGCTGATTTTTTAAGCGATCTCAAACATTTGTTCGTAACACTTTCTTATATTGTGGTGCCCAAAACTGCACACAGTAGTCGAGGTGAGGCTGCACCAGTGCAGAGCAGAGCAAGACAATCACCTCCCTTGACCGGCTGGCGATGCTGTGCCTGATGCACCCCATCACACAGTTGGCCCTCCTGGCTGCCAGGGCACTGCTGACTCATATCCAACTTACCATTGACCAGGACTCCGAGGTCCCTTTCTGCAGTGCTGCTCTACAACGTTTCATTCCCTGGTTTGTACATACATCCAGGGTTGCCCCACCCCAGATGCCTTTTAATATAGCCTATATAAGAATATAGGCTACAAGTCAGCTATAATATAACAAATCCAAACAGAAAAGGCTGGAGGTTCAACTCCTACGTTCTGCTTCTACTGAACTGACTAGAGATCCCTGCAGCAGTGCAGCTTCCCCCAAGGGCAGTCCAGCCAAGGCAGGAGTTTTTAGGGCTGCTCCCCACCCGAGTTTTCAGGATCCCTCATCAGAGGCCCAGTATAGGGACAATGACACACAATCCCGAAGGCAGGGATGGGAGACAATTCCTACCTTGCCGCCAATGCGCACTTGGGCCTGGAGCTTGGCAAGCTTTTCTTGGTTCATGATCGTTTCTTTCATCTGTGGAAGCAACAAGAGCACCCATGCAAAACAGGTCAGGAAGCACTCGGCGGCCCAGGCCACAACCTGGGCCCGGCAGTAAGGTAGGTGGGCACAAGGGGCTCCGCAGCTACCCCTCACCACACTCGCACACTCGACAGGAAGACGTCCAAGCCCTAACGGGGCAGGGGGCGGTCGGGGGCGGTCAGTCTGCCACACACAGTGCCGCCGAAGCTCAGCTCAGCTCTCCTGAGGCCCTGCCCGTAACTGCCTTGCCTTGCCCCAACCACAGCCGCCCACTAACCCGCAGCCCTTGGTCGCGCAACAAATTCCACCCTACTCCCTCCCCACCGTCTCCTTTGTACCTTCTTAGAGCGGAAGCAGCGGTGCCAGAGCGGGGGGAGATGAGGGTTGTGGGAGCGGGATGAGGACTGAGCAGAACACGCGAGATGGCGGCCGGAAGGGAGGCCAGGCACGCCGGTCTGCCACTGCCTAAGCCAGGAGAGTGCGCCCTACGCGGCAGTGAAATCTGGAGGGGCGGGGCCGCCACCGCGGGAGGAGTTAGAGGCATGAGATGGGGAGTGGAGGTTACCCTACTTGTAGGGAGCGATGGACTCCAGTAAGCATGCTGTGCTGCACAAAGTAAATTTATTTGTGTGGCTGAGCTGGGGTGCAAGGTAAAGCCCACGCCTCCTGCCCGCCCCCCCTTCTCTTCCCTCTCTTGCTCCCTCCCTTCGGGCGTGTTCGTTTCTGTTTGCGATCTAGTTTGGTGTGTGTGGCCTATCTCCATTCCCTCCTTGCTTCCCCCACCTTCTCTTGCTTGCAGCCTCACCTGGCAGGGGTTTTTTTCCATGAATGGATCTGTCCTTGGTTTGACTTTTTTTTTCCTAGAAGATATTTAAATGTTGTATTTTCTTTCTTGGTTATGTAATTCAAACCTTGTTCCCATATCCATGATTTTTCTTTTAGATCTAGTTCTTCATGAGCTGCTCCAGTGTGGCTCCCCCATAGGGTCACAAGTCCTACCAGCAAACCTGCTCCAGTGTGGGGGTCCTCCTCTCCACAGGTCCACAGATCCTGCCAGGAGCCCACTCCAGCATGGGCTTCCCATGGGGTCAAAACCTTCTTTGGGTGCATCCAACTACTTAAGCCTGGAGTCTTCCACAGGCTGCAGGTGGATCTCTGCTTCTGCAGGGACCTCCATGGGCTGCAGAGGGACAGCTGCTTCACCATGGTCTTCACCACGCACTGCAGGGGAATCAGCTCTGGTGCCTGGAGCATCCCTGCCTCCTCCTTCTCTACTGACTGGTGTCTACAGGGTTGTTGCTCCCGCATATTCTCAGTCCTCTCTTCTCTGGCTGCAATTGCTTCTGTGCAATAACTTATTTCCTTTCTTAAATATATTGTCCCAGAGGTGCTACTACTATCTCTGATTGACTTGGCCTTGGCCAGTGGTGGGTCTCTGTCTTGGAGCCAGCTGGCATTGGCTCTGTTGTACGTGGGAGAAGCTTCTAGCAGCTTCTCACAGAAGCCACCCCTGTAGCCCTCCCACTACCAAAACCTGGCCTCGCAAACCCCATACAATTCTTCAGATTCACAGCCTGGCATCAATCTAAAAGAAAGATTTCAGAATTACTAGGCAAATTGATGATTACAAACATACAAAATGTTTTAATAGGCTGAAATACTGAAATGAAAATGAATCACAGAAAGATTATTCCAAGACAGAAGTTGTAGAAAGTACAGTCCCAGCAGTCAGCCTAGGATTCACTGGCTTGGAGGTATAATATCATATTCCCTCGTGTGAGGTTTTGAAGACAAATTATGCTGAAAACCACATCACTGAGTGGTATCAGGAATCAATTGAAGCAATTAAAGAACTACAGTTTAAGGGAGTCTGTAAGATTTGATTACATTTCCTGAAATGAACAGCAGACCTTCCAAAAGCAAACTTTGCATCAGAGAAAAAGCATTTTAGAATGTTACAATACTATTGGCTTCTTTTCTCCAGTCCTTTTTGTGGAATTGCATCACAGGAAACATAAACCTAAAACTGTTTTTACTTGTATCTGGAGAACTTCTGTTGAGAAATGAAACAGATCCAAAGCCTGTAGTACTGAAACAGTGTGAGCTCAGCGAGCATCCTTTCAGTTCTGAAAAAGGATGAAACTTAGGATCTTAATCTTCAAAGAATATACATTGTTAAAGCAAAGTTCATTAGCTGCACAGAAGCAGCATAGAAATTGAAAAAGACCATTAAAATAGTTAGTCATGAAAATTGTCTCCTAAATTATGTGAAAGGCAGAATAATGACAAAAGTTGCTGTTAAAGTGCCAGTGGGAAAGCTCTCCTGAAAGACATGTCCAGTGCTGTGTAAGTAATAATACGGTATGTTGAGAAGAGGTGTTAAGTTAGTATCATATTCAGGAAACAAATCACAGATCATAAACATAAATGGTTGGGCTAAAGGGGAGTAATATTTGTCCTGATTGCCAATGATCACAAAGAGCACATATTCAATGTATTTTCAGGCAGTGAAGGAAATCTGCCCAATATTCAGAGTCTCTTTAGGGAATGTTTGTTCAAAACAATGCTGTATTCAACAGTCAAGAAAGCAGAAGTATATGGCACATCAACAAGGCACCACAGGAAATAATAATGTTCTCATTCCTAATGTAGATGCTACAGGACATTACAGGGGAACTGCTAAATTTTTTTAAAAAATATGAATATATGTTATTAATCTAGTGAAGGAAAATAGCAGCATTATGGGGTCCAGGAACAAAGGTGTTGTGAGAGATATGAATGGAAAAGAAACCATCTCTCAAAGTCTAGACATAAGACTCACTAAAGAATTCTTAACTTTTGAAGAGATACTAAATATATAAACATTGAATGGGAGCCCAGGAAGAAGAAATTTAAGTACAGTGCTATTTTCATCTCATATATTAGTGTTGTACTATGTACTGGTGAGCTGTATGGAGTAATAGACTTCAGTGTCTAGGAAGAGATAGAGCTCCTCAGTAAAGAGTTTCTTTTTCTCACCATGCCTGTAACTTTTAAACTCAGCAACCCAAAATATCTGGGCTTCAAGCCACATCACAAGCCTTTCATGAGCTATGGGATGTCTCTATAACACCCCACAGAGGCCAATTAGAGAATAGTTAGAGAAATGCTGCATGAAGAATCCCCTGACTTCTTTACCAAATACTTCAGAGTAGATGTTAATCAGATTGGTAAAGGCTTGCCTAGAAAAGCTTTCATGTTAGTCTCTCGTGGTAGAAAGCAACAATTAAGATCTTGCTAGAGAATAGATAAAAGTCAAAAGTCACAGTATTCCTCACTGTCTATATGTGAAAAAGATGGTACCTTATATTAATGCACAGATGACAGGATCTAGCAAATAGATTATTCCTGTAGATGTCCTATACCCAGAATTCAAGAAAACTTGATTGCTTAAGCCATGATTACAGAAATGTTTTGACCACTGCTGAGTTGCATGTCGAAAAAGTTGTTAAGATGTGACCCCAAACCAGAATAGTCCGCCCCAAGGATGGCACATTTATAGCCCAGGATGAACCAGGACTAAATTTGCCACACTTTCAGATGTGTACCTTTCAACGTGCTGCCTTTGACTAATGTCTTGGCAGCTGCAAGTGTGAAATTCATTCTGGATTTTGCCTTTGACTTTCTAGGCCTCCTGATCCAGTTTGGTGTTCGATGGGAGGTAAATGATGAGTGCAGGTGGCCAGAGGTGGGGAGGCTGGATGGGGGTGAGGGTCTTCCTCCTTTTGCAGCAGCTAGCAATTAATTCTGCTCAAGCCCTGGCAGGAACCTGCCACCCCCTTAGTTTTAGATGAAAAATCAATCTCCTCTATTTTTGATCACAGTATAGCTTATCCCCAAAGATTTATAAGTGAACAAAGAGCATACCTGCCAATCTTCACTGCATTTATGAATGGGTTCATACTCCTTCAGGGCTTATTTGCCTTGCTACAGAATTAAATTGAAAATATCTGAAATATCTGAGACATTAATTTGGGATCTCCCTCCTAATTTGCCAGAGCTTGTATACAACAAAGAATTTGGGTCTGTGGAGAATGTTAGAAAGGTTTTCAATAGCTAGCAGAGACATGAAATCAAATGTAACCTAAACAAAGATTTGTTCATGTGATGAGGACCCTGCTGTATTAGCTACAAGGGCCAGTGCTTCATTTTGAAAATCAAAGGTCCCTCCACTAGCATTGTGAATAGACACTATCTTAAAAGAGTAGAAGTAATAAGTTAAAATAAAATCTGGAAAAGCAAATGTAGGCATCTTGTGCTCTTCTAGAGGATTATTAAGATGTGGCTCTTGTTGCAATCACAGACACCTGGGAACACTTACAGCCTGAGCTGAACAAGAAGTCAGAGAGAAGGATGGCAAGGATTGTCAGCAATACAGAATTACTTCCATGCTAATCCAGTGATTCTCAAGCAGAATGCCTCATCCTGAAAAAGAGCTGACCTAGCAAGGTGTGATAAAATCTACAAAATCATGAATAGCAGAAAGAGGATGGTTAACAACAGTTGTTCATTGCCTCCACCCTTCCTCCTCTCCAGCATCCTCCTCCTTCTCCCCTCTCCTCCTCACAGGACTAGGCGCTCTCCCTCCTGCCCCGCATCCATTAATGTCTGGGGGTCGAGGTGAGGAGAAGGAAGAGGGAACAGACTTCCAGGCATGGTGGCACAGCCCCTCTGCGTACTTCCCCCCAACCCCCAAAAAAAGCAAAAGACAAAAAAAGGAGGGGAGAAAGAGAGAGAAATTTTTAAAAGCAGCAAAAATATCCCAAAATAAAATCCAAAACAGCTGCTGCCTCTGAGCAGGTGGCAAGAACGCTTTTGCATCATGGCAGCAGCAACTGGCAGTTCTCCACGGAGCAGTGCAGGTACCTGGTGGCAGCTAGGAACATACCTGCTCGCTTGCCACACTGGCCTCTGCCAATGCGCTGTCCTGCCATCATGCCATGACCCTGAACTTGGAGACGTCTGAAGTGTCGATGCTGCCTGAGGAGACCAATGAGGATGACAAGGAGCCACAGTCCCACCACCCCTGCTGCCGCTCCTATGCTGAGGACGAGGAGGAGGAAGAGGACAAAGAGGATGTGGGTGACCTCCATGACAACACCCTGCTACTACAGTCGCTTGTGTGTGGTGGCAGTGGGGTAGGTGACAGTTCGCGGCCCCCCTTCAGGGTGGCCTACAGAAGGCAGTGGCAGCAGAGTGCACAGGGGTGGCAAGAACAGTCTGGTGAAGCCACCCTACTCCCTACATCGCTCTCATCACCATGGCCATCCTGCAGAGCCCTGAGAAGTGGCTGACGCTGAGCAAGATCTGCAAATTCATCAGCAGGCACTTCCCCTATTACTGGGAGAAGTTCCCTGCATGTCAGAACAGCATCTACCACAATCTCCTTCAGTGACTACTTTGTCAAGATTCCTCAGGATCCCAGCAAGCCAGGCAAGGGCTTGGATGCTGGACCCCAAGTCCATCAACATGTTTGACAACAGGAGCTTCCTGCACTGTCGAAAGCACTTCAAGCAATAGCAGCTCTCGGCATCCGAGCTGCTGCTGCACACCATGAACCCTGCCGCTGCCTTCCTCCTGCAGCCCCCACCCCAGCCCCCGCAGCAGCCAACCTGCGTCTACAGATCCTACGGCTGTGGCTATGGCCTCCAGCTTCACCCCTACCACCCCCAGTCCACCTTCTTTGCCTTCCACCACTCCTCCCTGCCAGCCCACCAGCCCCTCACTACCCCCAGCAGCGTCCCTGGATCAGCACTGCCTGCTGTTGCTGCACTGCTGGGCCCCTTGCTGCCAGTGGCGGAACTGGCACGGATGCCCTTCTGCAACATGCACCTGCTGGACCTGGTGCTGGCAGCCTCACTGCATGCTGCCAAGCCCAGCAGCGGCATGGTGCTGGACCACTCACCTTTCTCCATTGAGAGCATCATTGTGAGGAGGCCTGGCCCTGGCACAGGCAGGAGCTGCGCCTCACAGCCGGACACACTGGGGAGCCCCAGCAGTGGCCTGTCCCCAACCACTGCCCTCCCTGCTACGCCCAGCTTCATGGCCCAGATCTCTAGCTGTTAAGAATTTTGGAGTTTTTCAGAATGTAGGAGCTGGGCTATCTCATTTCTTTGCGTCGCAGATGCCTGACACGCCGTGAGCAGTGGAGATGAGGGTTTTGTGCAGCAGGGCTCAGGGGCCATCTTCTGCAGCCAACAGGCTGCCTGGGACCTATATTTATGCAAAGCCACATCAAGACGCTGCATGGACAGACGGTCGTGCTGCTGGAAAGTTGCTCGTTACTCCTTAAAAAAACAAGCAAGAAAAATAACCCCAAAAAACACTTGTGTCTCTAAACCATTAAAGTTCAGAGATTCTCAGGTCTAGGTGCTTAAAAACAGTGATGTACAGGAAAAAAACGCTTGATGGAGCACAGCAAATCAATTCATTTTAGTACATTTGTCTCATGTACTTTATAAAAGAAAAGTTTAACATGTTTACACAGAAGAAAGTCAAGATTATAATTTCTTATTTTAACCTTTGTTTTGCATTATAATAAAATTACAGAGGTTTTATTTTGTACTTTATGCATATTCTTTACGAAGAATATTATTAAAAAATTACTGGCAAGTATTATTGTACCATATTAATGTAAAATTTTTATACATTTTCAAAAATAAATTTTTTAATGAAAAATAAACTCAAAGCAATCAAACCAAAAGACCAAAGGAACCCAGCCAAACAATTGGCTTTGAACTGTTCCCTCCTTACTACTTTTCTCTTTGCTACATTGATAGCACAATAGTCAAGGAATTTTTCAGCTTGAAATTTATCATGACTGGATTTGATTACAAGAAGATCAGAATATGATCTTCACAGTCAAAACATTGTTAGCCCTAGAAGAGAGTGAAAGACAAAAAAAAAAAAAAGCAAGGATAAAATAGGGAAAAAAGAGAAATAGGTCTCTCTCATGGGAGTAAAGACCAGTTCTGTAAGGATCCAATCAGGGAATTGATTAGACAGTTTAAAACTATTTTTATACTATTGCATGAATTCTAAGTCACAACCACATCACAGTTTTATTTCCAAGAGGCCTGAATGAAAAAAATAATAAGGGGCATGTACTGAACTTCAGTTCCTCTTATGTTTCTATGGTGATGATATGGACATGTGTTTCTACATTTCAATACATATAATATTAAATGAGCATTGAAATATCCTCGTGTGATGAGCTGATTGAATGCACAAGCTATTGAAGTAATGATAAGTGTATGAACCAAACTGTGGAAGAGGCTTTTTTGATTTTGAACTCTCATCTTAACATACATAAAATCAATAGATATCTATTTCGTAGACTCAAATCCTTTTTTAACCAAAAAGCTTGCCTCAAATATTCAGAGCTTAGACATGAAAAGAGAATCGTATGTTTTAAGAGTGGTTGCTTGTTATGGACTAGGAACACTTGTTTTTCAAATCAGGAAGGTGCTTTTCAAATATGACTGTATTTATAACAATTTAGTAGATTGAAGGATAAATTATGTGAATTTTTGTAAAAGAAAAAAGATGTCAGTGTTCTCTGGAGTGGGGAGGGAAAGGTTGTGTGGTTGCATGCATATGTATGAAAAGTGATGCTTTTCTGTTTTGTTTGTAGCAATGTGGGGTTAAAATAACAGTTTTCAATAAGCAGAAAGACTGGACGTATGATCTCTGCTGGGCTTTACTCACAGTATGCATCTGGAGTGCCTCTGGGCATCCTGGGTCTCTTAGAGAACAACTGCATACAGTCCCATTTAATTTTTAGAACAAAAGGAAAAATAACCCAGAGATGCCACAGTTCCCTTTTGGGAGAACACATCATTATTCACAAGGGAATGATTAATTCATTTTCCCCAGGCCCAACTGGGCTGGTACTCCACATCAGGGCCCACAGTGGAAAACACCAGGCTGCTGCACCAGTCCAGCTCAGGGTACCAAGCCTGATTAAGGCAACCCTCAGAGATATGGCTAAAATCAAGAAGGGAAAAGTTTTGAAAGGAAAAAGGTGGGTGATATCACCGCGGTGGTACTGGGCTCCCTCAAGGAGGGGTGCTGCTTGTGGTCAGTCTGTTTTCTGACTGCTTGATCAACAGCTCAGGGTGAAAGGCCATGTGAATCTTTATGCTGTCCCCATGCAGTTAAATATGAAGAGCAGGTTCCAGTGACCTGTTATTTGTTTTCTTGGCCTCCTCACAGCAAACCTTGGGGAGCAAGGTGATGCCCCATGCATATAGGCATCCCCTGCCTGGGCAGATGGCAGGGTCCAAGCATGCCTGTGTCCCGAATGAGTGTGCTTGAGATCGCTCAAAAAATCACCAGCAAGGGTGAGCAAAAGTCAGATTTAATATTAAACTACAAAGCACAACAGATTGGTTGGCAAGATTCACTCTAGTTGCAAAGGGCAACTAAGGCACAACAAGGGGAAAGCAAGCAATGACAAAACCAAACAACATTGTATATAGGTAAAACCTTATAAAATGAAGGCCTTGTTGCCTTTGTAAAATCATGGCCTACTCCTGTTACTTCAGCTAAGTAGAAAAGGATTCTGTGGACAACATTCCCACTTACCCGTGAGACAGTAGAGCTGCTACATCTGGAGGAGGTGGAAAAGGCCAAGATAAGAAGTAAATAACAAAAGAAGAATGCATGTCAGCAAAACAACAGACAGTTATGGTCAGAGTGGAAAAGCTGTGAAGACCATCCAATCAGATGAATGCCAAAGATTCTGTAACCTATGAGCTTTGTACACGCTTGCCTTCTGCTTATGTATAAAAGCATAGTTAGTGCGCAATAAAGGATTCTCCTTATTACTAGTACCTTAGAAAATTGCTGTGTTGTGTCCATCTACAATGACAAAGCAAAATCCAGGCAATCAAAGCAG
>VZTA01022800.1:3109-18570 GCA_013398855.1 Mohoua ochrocephala | reverse complement strand
GCCCTGTTTGAAGGAGCAGAGCACCAGATAGTGAAAGCTGGCGGATCAAATAATGTGCAATCAAAATTTTTAGATGTGCCCAACTTCCTGATGTCCCAGAGAGTTAAAGGCACTGCACATCCACTCAGGGCTTCCCTGTGCTTGGGATCATAGCTTCATTTCTGGGAATCCCACTCATACAAGACCTGGGTGGCATAGTCAAGCAGAGGGAGTTTGCTTCAGTAATGAGTAAAGAAGAGGGTACTGGGAGAAGAATGGTGTGTAATATTTTGTAGAGTGTAATAAATACTGTTTGCTGGGTTTGGTTTTTGGGGCGGTTGTTAGGGTTTTTTTTTAAGAGAAAGAGAAAAAGAAGATATTCCATATGAACGTTTTTAGTGAGGCAAAACAGAGACTAGGACTTCTAGTCTGGAAATTCTCAGAAAAGTTGCAGAAAATTAGAAAGGAAATTTAAAATTAATGAGTAAGATTCTATTAATTCCTTGTGCAAAATACTTTTCAGAGTTAAAATCTCTCACTACAATTCAGTTTCCCTCAATTACTTTCCAACCTGGAGTAAACTAAATTGAAATACACCCACACAAAAGTTTTACCCTTTTTATCTAGCTCTTTGAATCATATGTTTAGTTAAGCAGGCTTGTTGATGCTCTAGATAGATCCTCTAAGAAAGTCTTGAACAAGAAGTAAGAAAGTAAATATACTTAACTATCACAGCTCTAATTCCCCTTCAGACAATTCAGAATAAAGATCACATCTGAGGCTGAGAAAACCGATAAAAGGTATTTAGGTACTGCATTATCTTATGGATTAATAAAATGTCTGAATATGGTTATAGCTCTGCTGAGCAATGCCTGAAGTACAAAAAAGATTAGCAATATTCAAAGAAAATATACAGCCTCAGCTTCCAACAAAAAAAGATAAAGAAAATTTCTGTAGCTGTGGTGTTTTGATGCCTTTCATATTTATTTTCTGTCAGGCTGACTCATTTGGTGTTGATTTGGCATGACTTTCAAAGCATGTATAGGCAGTGCATTCTAATTTTGTCCACCTGAGTGGATAAAATTGTATCAGAATTACTCTTGCTTTAATTATTCACGGATTGAGTACAAGTTAATACCATGTTACGCATGTCATCCTAATAAAGAAAAGACCTTGAATTTCTGATTCTTGGGTTTTGTATCTCAAATCAAGTGCTGGATGCTTTCAGGGAGTTGTTCACAATGAGCCCAAAACAATTGTGCAATTCATGAATATGACAACAAAAAAATCCAGAGAAGAATGTTTTGATGTATAAGTAGCCCGTGAACATACCTATTTGCTGAATTCAATTATTTCATTCAAATTACTTAATACTCGTATGCACCAAATGTGGGAAAGGAAGAACATGTGAAGTCAGAAAAGCTGGTATACAATTCATTATTAGATATAATGAGAAGACATTAAAAAATTAAACTTCCAATAAACGTTAGGAAAATATTTTTGATAGCAAGACTGTTAAACAGCCTGCTAGGGAAGTGACGAAAAACTAGATATTAGAGGCATCTAAAACTGGACAAGACACAGGAATTTGAATTGACTGGCTTAGGTCTGTATTAGAAATATGGACAACTAGAATATATCATCGATTTCCAGATGATGCAGTTTATGCAGACATGTGCCACAAATACCTTCACTTGTGATGCAGGTGCACATTTTCTGGACATATATGATTCCTTCGGGATACAATTATCCCAAACTACAGTGGGAATGAAGTAAAGCATTACGGGGGAAAGTGAGATACTGAAATCCATGCTGAAAATGGACAGGGGAGTGATGGAGGGGCTTTGTTGGGCACCTTGTGTCCAGCCTGCATCAACCCATTGCAGTAGACCACGTCTATAGGGCACATTTGGTGAATATTTCCATTCTTTATTACTACTTCATTGCATATTATAACTCTAAGGTTTTACTGTTCACAGAATATGGTAACCCAGAGCAAAAGTTACTGAACACATATCCTTTGCTTTCTCCCCGAATAATATCATAGAATCACAGAATATTACTTCCCTTCTTCTGGTCTCCTTCCTTTTCTTTTTCCTCCCCTCTAGACAAGCTGGAGAATGACAATCTCAATTGCTGAGAGCTTTTAGAAAAAACCAGAGATTTTTCTAGTTTAATGCTAAAAAACTTATCACAAAGAGAAATCTTATTGGCCAGATGTTTGGACAGCTATCCTTCCTGAGAGTGAGTTTGCCAGCATATGAAAATTTAATGGCAAAAAACACAGTATTTTTTATTATAAAGCATTTCTGCTTTTGGTATTTATCTGGATATAGAATAGCTGCATAGAAATAGAAATTCCCTCTTCCCTTGAATTCTTGTCCACAGTTTTATCAGGCTGAAGAAACAAGCCCCAGTAGTACTTATGACGGCAAGGGTATATGCAGCATTTAATATTGAATACTGTAAAAAACTCAGTGAGGAACCATGGCTCCATGAGTCTGTAAACCTGGAAAAAATAGATTTTTATGTTACTGTTGCACTTGAGAATATCCAAAGTCCCTTAATCTTCCACTTGTATTATTACCTCTAGATTTCTGATTCTGCAAAATATTTCAATTTATTCTAGACTCTGAAAAGGAATCATGAAAATGGCGTATAAAGAAGTAGAAAATTTTTAATTATTTTGGATAAATAAACCAGATAAACGAAGGGATCATAACATCATATTCTGATTATATGTTTAAATAAATGATATTTTTAAATCAACAATGCACAAATACAGTATGAGTCACATATGGATAACTAAGTATCCCAAGGGATGCTTTCTTGGAACATTACATTAATTATTAAAACAGTACTTAGAAATTAGAACCTAATAGAAAGTTAAACCCTAACAATCTTAACAGAACAAATATGCAAATGTTGAACAGTATTATGGAGTGAAAAATATCAGTGTTGGTGAAATTAGTAAGAATAAGAATTGAAAAGTTAAAAAAATTAAAATTTGGGCCAGATTTATTAGTGCCCCTCAGGTCCTTACTGGTGCTTATGGCGTAAATCCTACTGCTAAAAGAAACTGATAAGAAGCTGGGAAAGACAGTTTCTATTAGCTTCTAACTAATATCTGCATTAAGGATACTGACTGAAATTCATACACCAAATCGTGATCATTAGCTTGAGTCTTTGAAGAACAGGAAAATGTTGAAAATATCAAGAAAAAAAGACAAACAATATTCTAAAGGGAATATGCCACAAATGAGAAAAAAAAAAAGTGCTTTCTGCTGTGAAAGACCTTACTTTTTTTCTGAGATATATGTACCCACAACTTCCCCCGAACAAACCCACAAACCAAACAAAAACTGCAAACCAAAACTTATATTTGGAAAAATTATGTGATTTGCCTGCTAGGTAAAAACATGCTAAGAAACTCAATTCTCCATAGGATCTATCTGTATCAAAGAGTTTGAAATAATTACAGCATCTGAATATGTTTTAGTCTAAAAACAATGGCTTTTTCTTACGCTGGATGGCTGAAAACTCATCCCAGTGTCAGAATTGAGACCAAGCTGAGTATTTTGTCAGTGCTTTCAATTTTTCCCAAGTGGTCGTTCAGCACAAAGCACAAAGATATGGGTGAGATTTGAGAATGAAATACAGAAGGTGGCAGAGTAGATTAGGGGATGGATGAAGAGTTGGTAGGGAATAGCTGAGGATCTGAAGGACATACTCAGAGCGAGATGCTAATAGTGGCACGGAATAGCAAAAGAGGTGAGAGTGTCACCCTTTAAAGGAGAAATGAAGAGCAAAGTTTCAGTAAATGTAATCAATCACTTGTATTTGCTTGTCAGGGACACTGTCTGCTTCAATTCATGCCTGAAGGCTTGAGGTGAGGTCATGATCCACAAGCATTCCATTAGGCAGAAATTTCAGTTCACTGTTGTCTCAGAGGTTCTATCTCATGGTTCCCCCTCCCCTGGCGCAGCTAACCAGTTCAAGTGTCCCAATGCCGTGGTGCTCTTGGGACAAGGTTTTGGTGGGAACAAAACTAGCTCACCTTATCCATGGCAGCAGAAACAAAAGCAGCAATGCTTGGGAGAAGGATAAAATATTTTTATTAAAGGGACTGACAATTTTCTGGTTAAAGAATAAAGTACTGTGCAGTCAGAAGCATTGCCTTGTTGATGGCAACAGGTAATGCTGCAGGAGAAAGGGGGACGTCTTGCTCCTGAGAAGGGCTACAGGGAGAGAACAAAGCACTTCATACTGGAAGTCTGCAGCATAGCAACACCACTGAATAAAATCCCTACCATTAATTTACTGACCTGACAACCTCCTAAAGGCTGGCATTTCTTCCCTTGCTGCTTAGCACGCTCCCAGTTCATGTAGCCTGTTTCAAAATGCTCACTATATTACCTTTGAATAATGTATTGCTATGTTATCTATCCCTTCTGGAGTTTACAGATTCTATTTTCTGCATGATAAACAATATGTCTGTGTGGGTTTTTTTAAAAGGTGATGTGTTCCAAATTCTCACTGTGCTTCCATCCACCCTAGAAGTCTCCTTTATTAGCATAAAAGCTTTCTGCTGAACTATTTTCTTAGCATTCCTTATTTTTCTCCAATATTATCATCAGCATCTGTTCTCTCTCTTAGTGTAGTTCTTGTACAAATGGATGATGACATCCCTGGTTATCATTATTTAATAGAGCCAGAAAAATGAGTGCATATGAAAGAATATGATCTAACATATCCTGCCATTTGAAACAGCTGGCAGTCCTTGCTGGCAAACTCCTAATTCTGTGCTCTAATTCTGCTCTTGGCTCTATATCCTCATTTTCCAGATAAGACTTTCACATGATGAAGTTCTACATAATCACTCATACTGGGAATGATATCCTCACTCTTCACAAAGCAAAATATGGTTTTAAAGCAAAAGTGACACACTGGTGCTGGTTTGAAAACAAACCACTGAGAGACTCCAAGTCAGAAACACAATTTAATAGAGAGAAAAAAAAAATGAAATAGTACAAAAAAAGAAACCACTTACAGAGTCAGAATACAACCTGACACCCTGTCAGTCAGGGTGTTGGTAGCAGTCCAGATGAAGTGGTCTCATTGAAGTGGTGATCCTGAAGAAAGGTCTGGTCTCCACCTGAAGGTCCAGTAGTAGCTCTTGTCCTCTGGGAATCCAGCAGGTAAGGGCTCCTTGTGGTGTTCAAAAGCTCAGCTTATATCCGGGATGGAATGCTTGGTTCCTCCCCCTGGCTGGAGCATCTCACAATGGGATAATGTGTGAGACTGGATGGCCCATTAACAGAAGATATCCCCCTGGAGGGAGGATGGGTCATGGCAGAGATAAAGAACCCTGCCCCACCTGGTTTCAACAGCTGGGCCATTAACAGGAGATAGTCCCGAGGGAGGAGGCAAGGAACACCACCCCACCTGCTTTCAACAGCTCATGAAGATGGTAACAGAATACACTGCAACCCAGGACAACTGAATATAGACTGCAAGTACAGGAGATATAAAAAGAAGCATCTTCAGAGGAAAATACCACAGGTCTGGCTTGCATCTTCCCTGGTGGTAATCAAAGACCTGTGTTTCAATTCAAGCAGGAAAGAGATATCACTTCCACAAATACCATTCCAAGGACAATATGTTAAACCCAGCATTCTTTCTGCGATACTCAAAATTCTACGTTTTTTCCCAGAGCCATAAAACCCAGCCATGATATGGTAGAATTTATTATTACTAAAACCAACCAAACCCTTCTGCTTCCTGTTTTATTTTCAAAACATGTAATTTTCTCTTTAGATAAGGTATTTCTTAGCTCAAAACCACACTATATATTCTCCACTAGATACATCCAAAGCCTTTTACCAGATCTTCTACCCTACAAAGTTCTCAGATCATTAATTCACCATTTATTGTAATTAATTTAATGGCATTCGCTGTGTTAAGAAAAGCACAAAACAAAGCTTAGGATTTATTTTTAAGTCTTCTGATGATCTTCTTTCCAACACAAAAATAACTATAAATGTGTTACAAAGAGCTGGATTTCAGACTCTTTTACTCACAACAGCAGACAAAAGCCTTTTTTCATACCACTCATAAGAGAAAGTAATTAGAACAGCATTTCAGTTGTCTTCACATTCTAACCACAAATTAGGAAGAGCTACCAACAGTCTGACATTTCTAAACAAGTAGTTTCACAGAGCGCCAGCTAAACACAAGAAATGACCGGGATGGGGAGAGAGATGGCACTTAGGAGCAGGTTTAGAGGTACCATACCTAAAAGGAGAGTTCTTTGCAGTCCACTTTATTCTAATTTGTTGACATGTTTTCTTCTAGAAGTAGCAAATGCTGATGTGGACCGTGCATGCAAGTGCCAGCAACACAAAGCTGGAGTTTGTACAAAGAGCTGTTGGTGGATGACAGTACTGAGAGAAACAGTTGCTTGTTGCCATCCATAGGGCTGCTTCCTTCTGTTTGCTTGCCACACAGAAATACAACCATTCAAGTATTTTTTTCTTTACGAAGCATAATTTGCTGCTCCCTCTTGTTTCCATTCATTGTTGCTTGAAATAGCACGTGACATTGATAACACCTGAAATTTTTTTTCAAGATTTTGACTGTAGTGGATTTTAGAGCAGGAGAAGATTCAAAGTTCAGCAGATGAAGTTCTGCTGCCTCGTTCTTGATTGGTTCATATCTGGGGAAGATTTTTACATCTTGACAAAGTATATATGGTTTTAAGAAGTAATAAAAGTGGTTTTTTACATTCACTTCACAAGTGCAAAACTTATCCTAGCTGAAAATCAGAGAAGACCAGAATGGTGTAAATTTTAATATTATTTTCCTTTACCAATTGAAATAATTATCCATATCAATTAATTGCCCATATTCATCGGAAAAATATCATCCCATTGCTGACTGTCTAATCTAACAAGTGCAAAGGAATGAAAACAGTAGCTTGCAGTCCTTCCAAGTAATGTCTTGGGGATGCATGGAAGTGATTCATAAGGAAGACATTTAACTATAGGGATAACATATTGAGACTATAACTCAGTGTGATTAGAGGAGTCGAAGATGAGCACAGTGTATTTTCTGCTTTCCAAATAAAGGATTTGCCCAAAAAGAATCCCGATTTCAGAAGTGAAAAGTCTGTCAACAGGAGCTTTTGATGACATCACTTCTGAGGTACCCCCCTGGAAAGATACTCCTAAACTTTTGAAATCTTGACAAGATCTTGTAACATATACTCTGAATACATTTCCTCTTGAAAACATTTTCGGCAAATTGGCTCGTTCAAAATGGGGAAATAACCTCTTTTCCAGGAATAATGGCCAACCACTGACTCTAGTCTCAGCAGCCAGTGCCAAGCATTTTTACATTTCTTTGCAAATTAAAAAATCCAGGAAGCAAAAGGCACCTTTAACAGATAACATTGCCATTTTAAGCCAGCAACCAGATGCGACTTTAAGGCTAAGGAGCCTATGAATCCCCAGTGTCAGCTTTATCGCCTGATACTTCCATTTGTACAGCACAGTGAAAACTGATGGATGACATCAGATCTCCTTAACATGCCTACTAGAAAACAAAACAAAACGAAACACCAAACATTACACAATACATGAAAAAAATGAAACAAATACAGAACCCTCTCTCCTGCACAGACTAAGAAACCAGTTTTCTTGGGAAAATGATTATGGTGATCTGCTGTTTAGCTTTTCTCTTCTGTACAACTCATTGGTTCCATGTCATCCATTATTGGACAGTACCTTCATATTGTCAAATTTTCAAGAGATTTAGTTCTTATCTAGACACTAGGAAAGTCAGTTTTCAGCACTCGGTGTGTCAAACAAGAAAATGATGGTGAGTTTTTTAAATCTCTGAGAACTCTGAGAATTTTCCTATGTATATACTAACTTCAAAGGATAAGTTCATTATTTACTTTTCTTTTAGTTTGTCAAATTTTATCACTCCAGCTCCAGAATTTTGAAGCTTCCAGTCAGTAGTTTTCTCTGATGCTGGTTATATTTTCTCTCTCAAATTAATAAAAAAAATTGAAAATATGGCTACAGTCTGATATAGCAGGCAAAGTGTATGCCTCATGCCCTTAGACTTTGTTGAGCATTTGGTTAGCATATCAGGATGAATGTTCCTTTGGGTGTCACTGCCACCTGAAAAAGCAGAGTCGTCTAGGCACAAAACTTATTGAAGAGAGACAAACTGAGGCAATAGGATCTCTTGCACATTTTAAATCAGTGAACCTGTCCAACATTTCCACGTCCCAGGAGAGAGTAGTGTGTTTCTTATTTGCCCAGCATGGTCCAAACCTGAACTAAGTCTACTACAGTAAATGTGTATGTCTCGTTCTCTAGCCCTGAGAGCAAGGCAGTCTGCTTCCTGCTCAAATAGATAAAAATATTTCTCCTTCCAGTGGCCTCCAAGCTTCCAAAAGGAGACCATCCTGGCCAGTTTTATCCCCCATATCAAGCCAATGTATTATTTGAAAGAGCAGTCATTCTTATGGGCTGAAACTCTGCCCAGCAGTTCCACAATAAGGAAAACAGCAAGCCAGCAACTCAGCCTGGTCAGCCTTACACTACAGACATAATCAATACACAGGCTGGCAATGCTGTCAACACACTACATATTTGGTAGATAAAAATTCCATTTCGGTTACAATTGGAAAATTTTCCATTTTTGAGAAAAATCACATTACGCAGGAAATAATATTCCCTGCATTCTTAAAACCTGCAACAGTTTTCATTCTTCTATAGTGCAGTTGACAAGTAATTTTTTTATCATTCTGGATATTATTTTTAGCCATGGTTATAGACAGGAGGGATTCTATCTCCTCCAGTATCTTTTTGGTTTTTTTTCTAATGGGAACCACCCTTTGAAACATCTTTCTTTTTAGTTATGGTTGTGCTCAGTTTAGTCTGGTCCAATAGGCAAACAAATGCTTCTTTCTTTTGAAGAGATGATAGAATTGGTAGCAACCCAACAACAGGGTGTGCCCACACTGAATATATTCAGGAAAAGGCACAGAAATAGCCTGCAATTAAAAAGTACACTTAGAAATAAAATACCCTGACCATGATTCTATTTGGATTCCTCTCATGACTGCATGAAAATTGAAAAAAATATTGCAGAAGAACTACTACATCAAAACAAAATAATGAACAGAGTTAAAAGCTATAAACAGCCAATAAATGAAAAGGGAAACATCAGCAGTTTGGAACATGTAACATTCCTCAGAGGGTTTGTAATGTGGGAAGAAAAAAAAGCATTACAAAACATAAAAATATCCCTAGTTTGTGTGGAAGTGTCTGGGTTTTACACTCAGTGATTTAACTGTAGGTGTAACGTTCCATATTGGTGTTAATATTTATCAAACTGTTGATCCTGCAAGTTTAAGAAAGAATTAAGTTAGGAAATCCACCCCAAAAATAGTATACATTACAATGATGAAGAGAGAGCCTTTTGTATAAATCAGATGGACAAATACTGCTCTGTTTGTGTGAGCTGTTGCATTCAGTATGTTTTATAAATTTTTGTGTGAAATTCTGAGATGAAAACTTCCTGTATGTCTATCATATTTACTCTGTGTGCATCTACTGCTCTCATATCGTCACTGTGTTTAAATCCTGCATATGTCAAACCCCAGTTTATCTATACAGACACGGCTTGCTAATTGCTCAAATTGGTTTACTTTTGCTCTTTTTGTTGCTAAAGCTGCTGAAGCTTATTTCAGAATGTTTTTCTTGGCCATCTTGAAATGAAACAATGGGGTTATAAATGCTGATCGTCTCATCAGTTGAGGGAGCATCTGGGGTCCCCATAAAACCATTCACCTTCTGAGGGACAGAGATGTGCTGGAAGCTTGTGCACAGCACTGTTAGCCCACATTCCATTATTGCCATGGCAGTTCCATTCACATGTCACCTAAAATCAGCAGAGAGAGCTCATAGAATCACAGCTGTGCTAATAATACCAACTCAGCTTTGTGAATAGCTCCCTCAGGCCTCATGCAGCATAAATTGAATTGATCTTTCTCCTTCAGTGGCAAGATCTAAACCTCTTCTCGAGCACTATACATCTTACCATTGTTAACTGTTCCTGTCAAGAAAAGTCCAACTCACCAATGGGAAATATGGAGAGGAGAAATATTTAATAATGCTTTGCTGCTCACAGTGCTCACATATTCCACTTTTAAAGGTCCAGAATCACTACTGCTACTGAGCATGACTTGAGAAAGTAGTGCCAACAACACACACATGAAGAGTAAGATTTAAGGATAAACAATGAGACATTGTCAGGCACTGACTCCATCCTAGTAAGTCTCAAATGGAATTAAATCTTTCAAGACATCCTCTTTCCACAGCGGACCTTTCATTAGACTGGTGAAATTAAAAACTAATTAGAAGCAGCAAGTTAGATTCCACCCAAATTCAACCTGTATTTGCAAGTTGAATGAACTGTCAATTTAGAAAACGAAATGCCACAGGATGAGGAGAATAGAGTATTGAAAAAGTCAGACAATTGAGTGATGCAAAATAACAGGCACCGTGTTTACATGAATTCTGCTAAACCCTTATTCATTAAAGCAAATTAGAATGCCATCGTCATCTTTGCCCAAGATGTTACACCTGTCACAGAAGTGTAAAAATCAATTTCAATCTAATTGACACTTTGGGGAGAAGAGGCTGGCAGCCACTTTTCCAATACCAGGGAGCAGAAGGGCATGAGCAACTGTAGGTCAGAGACAGCAAAATTATTTCTTACAAAGTGCCTGAGCAGGGCAAAAAGCTTTACATTGCAGTGACAAAGTCTGTCCTTTGAGATGAATCTTGTCTTCATGGCCATAAAATATTTCTCCACTGTGAGCAGTGAATGTGGTTTTGCTCCGTTTAAATGTCAGCAATCACACCTTTTGCTATTCTTTTTCCTGGCTGCCTTTACTCATTAAGTTGTTTAAGGAGAGCTGTACTAAATGCACATCTAAAAGGCCATGCCATAAGCAAATCTGCAACTTGTATGTTTGAATAGCTTCCTCTGTGGCAAGAAACACTGAATCAAGGAATCTGGCTGCAGAGACATGAAAGAAAAAGAATATTATGTCTTCAGCAGGATTCTCTTAGTGATTGTCTTACTGGCCTTTGTGTTGCATCAAAATAACTTCATCAAATGACTGCACACAATTAAATACTGAAGAAGCTTAATGAGAAAAACAATCATCAAAGAATGACAATTTTATTGGAAGAAAACTTGAAAATAATAAACATTCAGGTAAAAACCTTCAAGATGAAATCGTAAAGTAATGTAGTTCTATACCAATGTTCATGCAGCTTCATCTCAATCTAATCTAATTACATAGATGCTAAAGTTAAATCTAAACTCCTGCAAAAATAATCTACGAAGATGGCAAGTAAGGAAGGTATTTTTCATGGTTCCTGGGTAGGAATATTTACTACTTTTTTCTCTTTTCATAGAGAAATCAAAAGAACTCTGTAGAAAAGCTGCTAAAAAACTGTGAAGCCAATGGAAAAACCACCCAGTGTCAACCTGTCTCTGCTCTCTGCAGTGCTTACCTTCCATTTCAGTGGTGATAGATGTGTGCAGGTATTAAGTGCTATGGATAAATCAAACCCTGCAGCTTCGGATTGCCAATTCCATGTTTCAAATTGCAATAAACAACAACCTTAATGCACACATCTATTTTTCTCACAAGCTTCAGCTAGTTTTTAATTTCAGGTTAATTTACCTTGCTTTTCTTAAACCTCTGACAAGGTTTCAATTATATACTCAATTAAGCCGTTTTTTTTCTGTGAGGAGTTGGTTTACTCAGAATTTTATGATAAGGCTTTATTTCACAGCCTTACCCAGTGCAATTTTAAATATTGCTGATTCAGAATAATTCAGTTCCATGCCAGACTGTAGCTTCATTCACATTCAAAGGCAAGTGAAAAAGCAGGACAATGTTGAATATTGCCACATGTGACTGTGAGAAGACAGTCCAGATGAATTCATCTCCCTGAGCTAGATGACAGCTACCAGGACACAATGGCCAGCAACCAAAGCCTGAGGGACACCTAGGCTAGCCAAGGAAGAGAAAGGCATGATCCTAAAACTTTATTATTATCTCTTCCTAAACCTACTGTTGTGTATTGCGTCTTCCTGAAATTCCTTTTCATTTGGGGGGGAAAAAAAAAAAAAAAGAAAAAGGATGATTTTTTGTACTTTTGTGGGTATTTAAGTGGGTTTTCCCTTCTATAATTCTTAGTCATGTTTTTGTAAATCTGAGTGGAAAATTAAAAGCAAGATGACAGTATAGGATTTCCTTTTCTTATCCTCTGCTAGCAGCCAGTGAACATTAACAACGGAATATTTCTTTGACCTACATCATATAAAATACATTTTTTCATCAGAACAATGAAGCAACACTCTGGCACACAGCTACTGAACTACATGGTGTTTGCTGAAAGTGGGACTATTACTTAGACACTGGCAATAAAGTAAAACAATAAGGAACATTTATGCAGTCTATGAAATGGTTTTATAACGACATTAAAGGAGAATAAAATTTTAAAAAAGCACTACCAGATCTCCATTAGTGTCTCAATGAAAACCCTGAACAGTTTGTCTCTCTGCCAGGAATTTAGGACCTTTATTGAATGCACTTGGCTTCATTACAGTGCACTGTGGTTTTTCAACTGTCAGCTGAAACAACATGTGTGTTTACCTGATAAACCAGATATAACATATAGATTTTTCTATTAAAGGAGTCTTTTCAGGGAAACAAACTGTGCCTTATTTCTAGAACTGAAGATAACATAAGAGTCACAAGCACATCTCCATAAAAAGTACTGCTGTTTCACAGGAGGATTATCTAATTGCGTAATTATAGATGGTGCTATCTACAACAGTAGTAATTACACTTGTCCAACACTTTCCATTTTATACCAAGTAAATAATAAAACAAAAGACTAAAAGAATTTTTTTTGTTTTTTCCTCTGATTATAACTGCTTTTATTTACATGTTTCAAAGTTTCCCCAGAAATGAGAAACACTGCTAGCAATTTTGGTATGTTACCCAAATGCATATCAATTTACTCAAATTGATTTTGTTATGATACTGCTGCAGTATGCAGTACCCTGAAAGTCAAAATATGTTTTAAATTTTGAAACCCCCAATATGACACTTATCTGAGCAACCAGGGAAGTCCTAGCTTCAATTCCATTGCCTACACACAAGCCCAAATTGCTGCAGGGCAAACCAAGATCTTTCAAAAGAAAGATGCAGAAGAATCATGTCTTCTATGGATATAGCACCACAATAATGTTGACAATTATGACATTTTGCATTGTGGTTCTGGGCTGGAGTCTTCAGGTCGTGTTTATTGGAAGCACAGCAGAGGTGGAAGGATTCTATTTAATTTCTCATGGAAGAGGCAAATGAACTTAGAAATGAGATGTCTTGTTTCCTTTTCTGGAAGGACTAGAGTTGCTTCTTCTCATATGTAAAATTACTTCCAATATAAGAAATGGAAGACAGCTGCCAAAATACCAAGAGAATGATGTTATAAGTTTTCTCAGGAACTCTGCTCATGCTCTGAAGCTTGCTTTTGGAGAAACTAATTAATATTGTCTTTATCTGAAACATAAACTTTATGTACAGAAGGATCAGTCAAATACCATCACTCACTTGGAGCCTTTGTCCTTCTATAACTTGAAAATTTGTTTCTAAGCTACCAGCCCAATTTTTCAAGGACTCCTTTGACTTGAAGAATGCTTTCAGCAGAGGTACAAATGTGCATGAATAGATTCTTTGCAAATGTCTACTGGATAAATTTTCACTCAAAAAGACACCTTTCTCCACAATTGCTATTATAATTGGAGACAATGAATTTAAAAGACCTTTTCGTGTGTGACCGATTGCATTGATCTTTCCCAACATGAAAAAAACATGCCGTTTACAAAAAGCAGTTTCTAAAACTCACAGAAATAGCAGCCAAGTGAGCAGTGCCACACACATTTAAAAGGTTTTGTTGTGGGGGTAGCTATTGTTAACAAATCTTAATCATTTGATTCTAAAGATATAATAAAACACTGAAATAAACAGAGCAAACAGTAAGAAGAAAATAAATAAATGAAAGAGCATGCCATTCATATCTGGAAAATGTTGGAGCCATTTTTGGAGAGATTCTAAGGGAGAAAAGTAAAGAAAAACCAGCTCACAGATCACTGCAGTCTTGGATGAGCTAGGCTTAGTGATCCAATATCCACTGAGCTCATTACTATCCTTATTTCAATTCTGTGATGGTTTGGAGGAGGTTTATAAACAATTCCAAGATAATTTAATTTTTAAAAAATAACTCTAGCACTCTGTTTACAGTTCTTTAAAAAAACATTTTATCTTTGAAAACAAACCAAAAGGTAACTTCAAAATATTGGCAAATGGACTTCATCTAGCAAACAGGAATCAAAAGACTGTTTTCAAGAAAAAAAGGATTATTTTTCATAGGCTTCATGGCAAGTTGATGTGTTTTTTAAGCTCACAAATTTCAACTCTCCTCTCCAACACTTGGAAGAAACATCTTTTTTCAAACACAAGGTTTGGTTTCTGTTATTGAAATAGCACACTTTGGCTGAGCCATAGCCTGTGTCAGCCCTCTGAGCAGCACAGATACTGCCTGGGATTTCCTAGGCCAGGCATCACCACTGCACTGGGATAAGTTCAGTGGTAGAAGTAACTCTTTGAGGAAAAAGTAGAGAGGAAAAGATGTCATTTGGGGGGGAAAACTCAGAGAAAGTATACTTTCTCAGCATACTGGCTCAGCATACTTTTTAATAGCTGGTGATGATATGTTATGTTCAGTAATTTTCTTTTTCCTCCACGTAGTTTCACACTGTGAGCTGTGAAGAGCTGACCACCATGTCTCTATGCCTGCTCATGCCAGCCTTCAGGAGCTTTTGTGCTGGCTGCTGCTCTGTTCAGAGCTTCCACACAGTGTACAGGGGTAGCTGATCTAGGAGTACTTCCATCTGGAGTGGGGTTTAGTGAGACAGCTCATCTGAGGCTGATCTGCAGGGTCGAATGCTAACATGCAATGTCACCATGATTGACCTTTCTCTTTCAGCCTGTACCTTTACTAGTGAACCAAGCAGAGCCAAGCCTTATTCTCCACTCCTGATGCCAGCTAGCATAGTCCAGCAATATACCTGTTAAACCACATGAACCACATAAGTCTTTTTATCAACATCCAAACTGCAATTTGAGAAAGTGAATTTTGGGAAATTTCTTGGAAAGCTGGAAATTGAGAGACATGGGAAAGCTATGCTGAAGACACACAGTGCAAAAATTAAATTTAAAGACATTTGCATTACCATACAGAGGCCACAGCCCTGGTGCTGTTAAATTCATTGGGAGAGATCTAGAATCTCTGTCCACAGAGGGATATATGCTTGAG
>VZTA01022797.1:161853-231821 GCA_013398855.1 Mohoua ochrocephala | reverse complement strand
TCCTATGAGGAAAGGCTGAGAACGTCAGGAGCGTTCGGCTTTGGGGTGACTTCATAGCAGCCTTCCAGTACCTGAAGCAGGGCCTATAAAGAGGCTGGAGAGGGACTTTTTACAAGGTCATGTAGTGACAACACAAGGGGGAATGGCCTTAAGATGAAGAAGGGTAGGTTGAGATTAGATATTAGGAATAAATTCTTTACTATGAGGATGGTGAGACAAGGATCAGGTTGTCCAGAGAAGTTGTGGATGCCCCATCCCTGGAACTGTTCAAGGCCAGGCTGGATAGGGCTTTGAGCAACCTGATTTAGGGAAAGGTGTCCTTGCCCACACCAGGGAGGTTGAAACTGGTTGATTTTAAAGGTCCCTTCCCACCCAAACCATTCAGTGATTCTGTGATTCTATGACCCAAAATATATTTATAATATCCAGTGTAATAAAACCTTTCGGTACTTACGCAAAAAGTTGAGTTTGAAACATGGAGCTTTGGACTGAGAAGAATTTTGAGGAGTTTACTTGACAGCTTTGTAGTTCTGGTAAAGGAAAAAATTCATTAAATTTGTCAAGAAAAAAGTCATAATAAGTGGTGGAAAATGAAACCTGAAACTGAATAAACTACTGCTAAAAGATGAGGTTTTTTTAATCACTGGGATGATAAGCCATCAGAATGATTCAAATGGGGCATATGATGCAATACTTTTATTCAGGCTGTGGACTTATTGCAGTGACCACCTGATGATACTTGATGCTATTCTCTGATGTTTTTAGTACAGAATGTGCTCACCATGGTCTTTTCTGACCTTGAAATCTATCAATCACTCCCATACGACAGAGTGCATTGCTGTGAAATGTATTCTGTACAGATTTTTTTCTTCTTCACTGTTGCTCTACTGTTCACACAGTGTGAATGGTGGTACCTATTAATTCTGGAGTAAAATGTTTTTATGGTGGCTTTATTATTAAAACAAAGCCATTTTTAATTATTCTAAATAATAAGGTCTAAGAAAATCTTGCCAATCTTACCAGCATACAAAGACAAAAATGCTATCGGCTTTAGTTAAAATCTCGTTTGATTGCAAAGTATTGTTTTATTGAATGTATTTTGTAATGAGATGACTGTAGAAGTTGGTGTGGATGGTAATTTTGTATTCATACTTTTGTCATTTATGGCTTGTAGTCATGTAAGAAAACATAGCTAAACGTTTCTTATTATTTCTGTACAAACTGCAGAAAGAAAGGATGGAGGTCCCCATTCTACAATAATGAAAGCTAAGTGGAAAATCTTTTTTTTAACCTTTGTTCTATTTTTAAATTTATTTTAGAGGACTTGCTCATGAAACACTGAAGTACTCAAGGAACAAAATCAAATCCCTGAGTAGTAAACCAGAGAAATTATTTCTTAAATGAATGGCCATAAGACATTTTTCTAGTTCTTGCTTTTCATCTGGGCAAATCTTGGAGAAGAGTTCATTTTTCCAAGGACAACTTTTCCCTTGAGGACAGTGGTTTTCAGCTCCACCAGAACTTTATAAGGTTGCTAAAATCTTTCATTGTTGTTCTGTCTTAGTAATGTAGTGGCATTTCTAGTGGAGTTTCAACAGAACAAAACTAATCTGAGTTATTTACTATCAAGATGGTACTCAAATGAGAGCATCTAGTTGTTTTATGTTGAAAATCAAAATGAGTGAACATCACCTTGCAGCCCTCTACCACATCTCCCTTGTAGTGCTCAGTCTAAGTTGATGCATGTCGGGATAGTGAAATTCTCAACACGTGACAATTTTCCGTGTATGTGTGTGTATATACATGTATATATTGTTAAATCAAAGCCCAGAGTTCTCATGCTTTCGTGTTCTGGTTCAGCAGTGCTCACTGCTACTCACTGTCCTTAGATACTCACTGCGTTACAGATGCCTCTGGACTGAGGTCTTCTTCAGAGTTCTGGTTGCAATTCACCACCAGCATTACAGAGCATCAGACCTGCCTCTGGATTCTTCTGCACTTGTCTCTTAAGTTCCCTCTGCAGTGTTTGAGGTCAGACAATCCAAATCAGCCCGGCTGATTTTATGGTACTGGGAGGGAGGTTACACAGAGAAAAATCTGAGTAATCTGAATTTAAAATATAGCAATAATAGCTTTTGACCCCAAAGCACTGTATGAATTTTAAGCAGTATGAATTTTTATTCTTTTGATGGAAAAGGGATCATTATTGGCTTTGGCCTGGTGTTTTGCTGCAGTGCAGCTTTCTATGCCTTCTTCAGCTTTCTCTGCTGTGTTTCTCACTGAAGAAACAGAATGAGAGGATGAGTCCTGTGACTTCAGGTCAGTACAGGATCATGCCCCAATGGACACTGTATCACTGGCTCATATAGAGCTTTAGTCTGCTTGCTTACTGCCAAACTCTACATCAAAGGAGAGGAAGCCAGCAGGTGTTCCACACATCGCGTGGGGAGAAAAGTATCTGAGCTTCTGTCTGCTCGCATTCTGCAACTGCTGCGAGATTTTTAGGGAGCGAGAAGGGGCTGAAATACAGTTATCTTTCAGAAGTGAACACAAAGTTTACTCAGGCATTGCTTTGTCCTCTGCTATTTTTTTATTATTAGACAATAACATTTTCTTATTTTAAAAAATTACTCCTAATGACTCACCCCCTGCTGCTGGCTTTAAGTTTCATACAAATGACATGAAAAATAACCAGTAGGCAATACAGTAATAGTAAAAAAAAATAGCCACGAGCACAGAAACATGAAAGGATCCCACCTGCCCTTGGCTTGTTTGAAATACAATCTTATATGTAACAACAAAAGCATACCTAGAAAAAAAAATAAGGTGTGTTTTTATAGACATTTTCCTTGAAAATATAGGTGCTGTAAAGACAAACGGGATGTGAGTCATTAGGAGGTGGGGTCTGCTTGACACTCAGCTCATGTTGTGTTTTGCAAGAATAGATTACATGCTTTTCAGTAGCACTAAACTTAAACTTTTCTTGTTGAGAGAAGGAGCAGCTGTGGCTTGGATAATAAAACTGGAGATATAAAATAATTTCACTGTATTTTGCTTCCATTTTCTGGTGTAGAAATTTGTGTAACTTAAAATGTCAATAAGGACATAAATTGCTGGCTTTCACTGTGAAAAAATAATAGTATGATTTTCTTATGCCAAAAGATACACCAGGTATCTCTTGAAAAGTAAGACAAGAACAGCTATTGTTGAAGCAGCAGAGGTTTCTTTTATGCCATATTCTCGCACATATTTTTTCCAGCTATTGAAATTTTTATTTTATAGCTGTTGAATTAATGAAGCTACTGAAATATTTCTGTCCTTTCAAAATTATTAAGAGATAGCTGCCATAGTTAGGGGGTGCTTCCAAACAGTGTGCTGTGCTAGCACGTTGTCCTAAAGATGTGTCCTTATAGACCCAGTCTTAATGCATGGGCAGCTTCAGCTGGGATGAGCTCATGGTGCCAGAGTGTCACAGCTGCTTTGCCAAATGACAGGAAATGAAAGAGAGCCAGAAAATGTTTGGACAGTGAAGGCAGCCAAGAAAGAATATATTCAGTGGTCACTAAAGGAGGCTGTTGCTGATACCTGTAAGTGCACGACTGAAGCTGCAGAGAATGCTGTTGTATGGCTGGTGACATATAGGGCAACTCTTGGTGGTGGCCCACTGTCACCCAAATACTGACCTGCCTCTGCTACTCTTGGTCAGACAACTTGCTGGCTGTTTTATGGGAAAGTTTTTTTAATTTCCTCTCATAAGACTGATTCTTTAGTTTATTTTAAAATATTTATTTTACGAAATTTTACCAGCAACATTAGAAATGCCAATGTTTAGAAATGATTGCATGCCTTTTAGAAGGTATTTTGTTTTAGAAACTATTCACACATCTAAGAATCCTTGATGCAACACAAGCTTATGAAGCCAGATTCACTGTCAATGTGTGTTGGTTCTGCATCTGAGAGATACTGAAAGAGGGAGGGAATTGCCTTGCTAGGAGCGAGATGATTCATGAGTTGGGAGATTTCCCATCAGAATCATGGGGTAGTTTTACTGAAATTTTTGCTGTGACACAGCACACTCTCACAGCTCACCAAATGAAGGCGAAAAACGTCATGCAGGGCAGTTTGGTGTAGGAAAAGAGAGAAAAGGAGAATGTTTTCAAAATGTGAATTATGGAAAACCTAAATTGTGAAGCACGTGTGTGGTTTTGTCTGTATAATTATGGACATTTGAAAACTTTCTGTATCTACTGGTTTAGTTAACACTACTGAATTAAATCCAAATTCTTACAAGATTTGCTCACCTACTTCCAGAGTAGAACGACCCTTGTGGTGCAACTACCTGTGACAGAAAGTCTACGTTCTTGACAGGGGTGCCAGTTATTTCTAGAGGAGACATTTCTGCTTCTGGTAGTCGAAATTTGAGTGACTTAACACCATTGAAAGTTATATCACTTTATTTAGAACACGAGATCACGGAAGATACAAAGTAAGATGTGAGGGTGGGACATTGCTAGAGTAGAATCCATAAATTTGAGATATAAAATTGCTTTAGCTGAAGCATAGTAAAAGGCAGCGTGGCCAGAACAACATAAATTATTGGTGAGTGAATTGTGACAAATTTATGTCATCCTGAAATTAAATTGTTTGATTTTTAAAGATGCTTTGTTAGATGCATGTTGAGGAAAAAATGAAAACATTTTACAAGTAAGAACAAAAAAGAAACAAAGAGCTGGACTCTCAAGAGGCTTTAGGCATAATTTCCAAAATAGTAAAAAGATGGTAAAGATGGTGCTTTTTGCTTCTCTTACCAGACTCTTCAGCTGGTCCATTTCATTCTGAGGTCTAAAGTTACTCAAAGCTGAGCTGGTCCTCTTGAATCTGTTCCTATCGTCTGCATGAACTAACCAGGTTCAGCAACAGCTGGAGGTTTGGGATGTCAGTGGAGCCTAGGGTGCAGGTCTTTTGTCTCAGTGAGGCTGCAAGGACATTTTTTCTCAGAATCCTCACATTTTCTTGATAGATCTCACTGCTAAGGTGCAGTATAGCAGAAAACCCCAACCACATTGTGCTTTCTCCATCAGGACTGTTCGCAGTGTTCTTAAATTACTGAACTAGAGCTGGTCTCATGGAGCTGAGATTGGCTTGAAATAGCATCTTTGGTGCATTAATCTTCAGTGAAACAATTCACTAGATCCATATTTAAAAACAAGGTGGAGTTTGTTGGTTTGTTTTTGTGTGGTGGTTTTTTTTTGTTTGAGTTTTTGTTTTTTGTTTTTGTTTGTTTGTTTTTTTGTTTTTTCTTTTTGTCTTTTTTTTTTTTTTTACTTTTAAATTGAGGAAGAAATCCCTGCTTTTCATACAGGCAGTAATTGTGCCATGCACCATTATGATGAGATTCTAGGAGTATGGCACAGGAGTACTACTCAGGTAAGACAGGAACAGTTCATTTTTTCCAGGAGCGAGAGCTACAAGCAGCTATCATTACTAGAGACAGATATTTCCATTTTTCACAGTAGTAGCAGTACCTATTTTTAATTGCTGATAGTTAACAACTCCATGGGAAATGGAAAAACCTATAGCTAGTAATTACAGCCTCTTCTCACCCTTCAGACCTGGAGGATCCTGTCCTCTGCTAACAATTATGAAATCTGGCACTCCTAGATCACGCTGCATGCTAGGTTAAGCCTAAGTAGCTGTCAAGGAGAGGAGATATCATACCCAAGACAGGCTACCAAAGGAGGGCTGCATTTCCAAAAAGTTTGAGAATTGCTGCTTTACGCAGTCCTAGAGGCACAGATTGGAATGAGCTGTCAAATACAATTTTTCACAGACTATTGTTAAGTTTATATAATGAGGAGGAACCTACCTGCAGAACAGGATGAAGAAAGAGAAGATTAAAAGAGACATCGAGCTCCACTGGCTGATCTCTAGGACAGTAAGAAAAAAGCTGAATGAGATTTTTATACTTAGATGAAAACTCTGTATCTAGTTATTTTACAGGCTGGAATAGTAAATGTCTGAGGCTTTGGTTTGGGTTGTTGTTTTTTTTTTTCTTTTTCCAAAGATTTTTATGATAAAGGTAGCAACTCAATAAAGGGTTATTTTAGGTGGTCTTAAAGAACAAATTCCACCTTCTGCATGCAATTCTTTGATGAGCTGGTAGTGTGGACATGCCAATTTGAGTGTGATGTCCAAGACTAAGTAAGTAGCTTTGGTTTATATTAAAGAGCAGGAATTTAATTGTATGAAAGTAATATATACATTTTTTCCCCCCAGTAAATAGAGCTCTTTTTGCTTCCGAGCAAGGTTTTGCTGTTCTTACAAAACAACACTCATGCTTAGCTGCAATGTTAATAGTGATTTACCATCCCTGGCTCCAACAGATGTCAATTTTCCAAGTGTAAGCAGCTCAGAAGGAGATACATATGAAGGAGACAAATAGACGTACAGAGCGTGGCTGGAGGAGTTATATCAGGTTGACTGATTCATGAACATATACTGAAAGAATTTAATATGTGGCAGTCTGAATCAGTGATTTGTAAGAGGTGACAGATGTAGCCCGAAACACCTTCCTGGCTGAGGACTGAACATGGTGTTTCTGACCATCTGAAAGTGTTGTTATAAATGTCAGCGACAGGCTATGTTTTCTTTCCGTGCATGTCTTTGTTCAGACAGTGTGTACTTGTCAGTTATTCGGATTTGTATAAAATTGCAAGTTGCCGTGTATAATGTGGTTTCCTCTGCCTTCTTCTTCCTACAGGGAACTTGATTCAAATATTTCCTTTCATCTTGGAGTGAGGGACACTGATAAAATGTAGAAAGCCAGAACTGGCAATTTGGACTATGCATTCGTTTTTGCTTAAGTAAGGAAATTTTTAGATGGATTTTGATGCAGCTTTATGGTTTTTTCTTTTAAGAATAGAAAAAAGTTCAAAATACAGCTTGTTGAGGTGTGAGACCTAATACTAAAGCAATGTGAGACAGACTTCTTTGCATAGAATTTAGATTCCCACTTGAAAGGCTAAAATACCCAGAAAGTCTCCTGTGATTTAGTTTTAACTAGCTGGCAGATGTTGAATGATCTCAGCAACTGTCTTTGTTGCCATTCCATAGTAAATATGTAGCAGACTGACTGTTTATAATCTCTGTAATATGGGATTTGTCAGTCTTCCTTTATTACCTGTAAAATGGATTAGGAGAACAGTAAGATGGGACTGTTTCTCTAGGGAATGTATGAGAGTTAAATGTCCATCCTTATTGGGGATTTTAATGAAAAATATGTCTTTAGTGATTGTATTAAAAATAGAAAGACTACTGGCTCTGCTTCAGCCTTCTCTATTTCTCCTCATCCAACTAGATCATAGTGCTCTCACAATTCCCACCCTTTCTAAAATTACTGGGAAATTGCATTCATCTTTGGACAGAAAGTGCTGAGCATCTTACTAGAGCCCATTTATGATTTAATGTCTGTTTTCAGTGATGCAGTAGTAATGAAGATGCAGATCTGGCTGGGCAGATAGAAAAGGTTTATTTTTCCACAGATGTAGGTTTTTCCATCTCTTATCTTTACATGTTTTTTCGTTTCAGGCTTTATTAGCAATGAGTTGAAAAGATCAACATTGACATACGTGACGTGTCTGTGATTCCAAGCTGGAAACCATTTCTAGCTTCTTTGCTGGGGAAGCACAGCACTATTCAGCTGAAAAAGCCCTTCAAATGTGTCCACTCAAATATGAAGCAGCAGTTGCCTGAGAAAAATGTGCATTTTAATGAATTGATTTTCAAACATCACATAGCAACTGGGAAAAACTACACAGTTTAAAATGAAAAAAAAAAGCTAAACTACAAAGAGCCATTAGGCTTGTCTGATCTGTTAAAATGTACACGTTGTGTTGGACCTAAAATGTACACAAGTGAAAAAAATGAATGCAGTAAAAACAAAGAACCCAATAGACCAGTCTGGATAAATCACATAGTTAATTATAAAAGATACTCAAGATTCAGGGTTTAATTTAATCAGTGTGAATAAATCATCCTGTGGTTCTCCTTTGGAATCTGAAACAGTTTGTCTTTCTTACCCACTACTGCTAATACGAAAAAATGCTGTTCATGAGTTAATTTATGTTAACTCGTGGAGTTAATATATGGCTTAGGAAGAGAGCAGAAGAGAATAAAATCATTTATTAGAATTAATATAATCTATTTTTCTCTGAAATAGAGAGTTCACAGTGAAACATCAGAGTAAAACCAGTGTTAAGAGTGCCGTGCAAGTGAGGACACCCTGATTAACTGTTTTTCTGAAGAGATATTCACAGATCGTTTCTTCCAAGGTGGCAGCTAAATCCTATTGCTGGCCCATTGCTTCAGCAGAGCCTGGGAACACAGGCGATGGCTGACAGCCATGGGAGGTAGAACATAAAACTCGTTTATTTACTGAGGTATTAAGCAAACTTCAGCAATCATTGTTAATACTTTGGACGATATCCAAGGCAGAAGACAGGAGTCCTGTTGGCTCAGGAGTATAAGGAAGCTTTCTGGAAAATTGGAGCATTAATGAAAAGCTTATCTTACGTACCAGGACTTGAGCAAAAGGCCAGAGCATCAGACAGAAGTACAGCAGCCTTCTTCTGAGAGGTTCTTTTCTTCTGAGAGGGTCTGACTTCTTTTGGAATGAGACAGCAGAGGATTGGCCCACATCTGTATCTTTATACTTTAAAAAGAGGTAGAAACTTTAAAGTATGTTTGCATGTCTGTATAAAAATAAATTTAAAATATACCTAAAAGAGAAACTTACCACAGACATATCCCCAGCTTGGTCAACATTTGCATTATAGTTCAAGGAAATAAGATTTGAGGCTAAAGCAGATAAAGGTTGTGTCTGTAATAAAGCGTGAGTGGCTGGAGGGTTTTGTCCGTAATTTTCCACTTTAAAAAAAAAACCAACAAAAAAACCTGCAAAACTCATATGAAAATCTTGGGAATCCCATGCCTTTTACAGGCAGCCTGGAATGCTTAGAGACTTTGAGAAAAGAGCTAAGATTCATAGCTTTATATGCCATACAGTTGCACAAGTCATGGAGATGATTTGTGCAAAATGATTACATGTGAATTCTGGATGGAAGGCAGCTCATAAACACAATTCTGTTGCTACTTGCGTTGATGAATATTCCTCTGAAGTGCTTCTGTACCACAAGGAGATCATATACTGCTGATCTAACTTAAGCATGGTTCAATGTGGGTAAAATGAGCCCCATCCCCTACAGTAAAACTGGACGGGTTTAAAGTTTCATTTGGTTTTACCCAGCTGCCATAGAAATCTCTGGGATATATTTATATCCTATTTAAATTAGTTGCAATGCACTTCAGTGAACAAAGCTCTGCAAAATCCCTTTACCTTACAGAGGTTCAAAATCAATAAATGCTACATGGTAAATTCCAAGATCTTCACCAAAAAAAATGTGCGTGAGGATTATGCTGGTACAAGCACAGAAATACCTTAACTACAATTCCCAGAGGAACTTTCATCATATTCCTTTATTATTTTTAAGAAGATTTTTGCTTGCTTTCCTCATGCTCTCCTTCTTGTTTGGTTCTTTATTTTAGATTACATCTGTTTTTCTCTTCAGGATTTTGGCATTGCTATCAGGTACAGATTACTTGAAGGGATGAAGGAGTCTATACCCTCTGCTAAATCCATGTGATACACTTCCATGGGACACCCATCCAGACGTGCAGCTTCCTCACTCAGATGGGCTGCATTTGTTTCTGAGGCTGAAAAGAATATTGTTCTCTTATGTTGGCCTTTTTTCCATTAAAAGTTTAATTTACAGTGAAGGAAAAAAGAAGTTTTTACCTGCAGTTTTTAGTGTGGATATTGTCTGTGATTTAATCTTTGTATTTAGAGATTTTAGAAGGTTAACTGGCAACTTTCTGCATGTCATCCAGGAAGTTGGACTAGATGATTTTTGTTGGTCCCTTCTAACTGAAATATTCTATTCTATTTTATTCTATTCTATTCTATTCTATTCTAATTTACTGCTGAATGTATATTTTGAGAATGTTATAATCAGCTTTAAGTAAAGCAGGTTTTGAAAGGATTGATGAGGAAATCATGGGGGAGGGCAAGTCCAAAAAAGCAATAGTATGAAGAGGAGTGTGAAGGTAGAGGGAAAATAGAAAGACTGATAATAATCTAGTAAAAAATATTAAGATTATGACAATATTGGAAAACATATAGGAAAATCTGCAAGTATTTAAGAAGAGAACTGTTGATGTTTATTGTCACATCTCATCAAAATTGATAAGGAATATTTTTGCCTATGTGTTGCCTCATGAAAACAAGTTTTTCTTATTTTAGCAGTAATAGTATTACTGAAACATTTCCTTCGGATACATGAGATGCCATCTATTCTTAGCTGGAAGGCACAGTAATTTATATTCCTTGACCATACTGCTCTGTAGGCAAGCTATCTCCTGAGAAAAATAGACTATTCCTAATCCACTGAAAATTAGCAAAGTTTTTGATATTAAAATAGTTGTGGAAGTGAAGTAGGTGTCAAATGAAGTGCCTTTCTATGACTACAGCGAGAACAGACGAGCAATATGGCAGAAAGTGTTAATGGTAATTATCTGCTAATGATGAAATCCTGTACAAAACCTGCAAGCCAGAGGAGTTCTGGAACCATCAGTACACATGAAAGGTCTCTTCTGTATCTCATTAAAGGAAAAACTAGAAGTGAACTGAGAAACTCGTTCTCAACTGCGGCAAAACACAGTGAACAGAGTCTGCACTAATAAACCAAGTGTCTGACCCATTGTCTGACCCACAGTGACACACTATAGACAATTAAAACAGGATTTATTAACTTCTGTGTTTCACAGAAACTGCCATTCTCATTTCTGAAAGTAGCCCAGATTGATCACTGCATTGTGGAACAAATCCAATATAAAATCAAACTCTGAATAATTTATGACAGTGCTTGTAAGCCTATATTAAAAAACTTCTCAAATGCATAAGTCCTCCAAAGGCCAGAAAAGAGTAATGAGTTTATATTTGTCTTATTTCTGCAGCATAGACAGGTTCATCAGTGTATAGTGAGAGACTATTCATGACTTGAAATGATAGAAATTACTTTTTAAAATAAAAAACTGCCAAACCCCTATCTTTTTTTACAACATTCTTGTGATTTTTTCCCTGATTTTATCATAATCTTTGACTAGGACCAATGGCATTCCAGATTTTTTCTTGCTGTTATTGGCATATGTGGATTGAAAAGGACTGTTTCAATGAAAACTTCACCAAAGTGTCCAAAAACCCCCAAAATAGGCGGAAGGGCCTCCTCCTCCCACTACATCCAGGATATTTAGATGTCATTCTAGAATGGGGAGTCTAGCTATATAATAAGTTCCTACTTTTCTTACTGCCCAAAGACAAAAAGCACAATGAAAGTAGGATGTCATACTAATTATACTGGTCAGATTGGCAGTACTGTTCTGGATCAGAATATATTTCACCACTTTTGTTGCCAGAAACAAGCATTTACCATTATGCTAATAAAACAAAATGCTGTCAAGTTGGCAGCCAGAGCCATGATTCTCTTCATGATTGTCACCATATGATTTGCAGGTGAGGTCCACGGCTGCTTATTTAAGACCTATTGAAAAGATGAATATATTGCCAGTAGGTTTTATAGTTTTCTTCACTCTTTGGGAAAAAATTTACTTTTTGTTTTGTTTTCCACTCTCTGTGCTTCTCCCCAGCCCCCACTACCCTGATGTCAGTACAATTCTCCCATATTAAAACATTTGAGAGGCTGATTCATCATTGTGGTGAGGCCACTAATTCTCATGATGAACATTTCTCTGTGCTTTGCTTGAATTATTGACAGAATTAAGTAAATTCAGGAGTGCTGCCTACTAATGTCCAGCTGCATTCTGAACACCAAAAGCAATAAGGACATTAACAATAACCCTGTTCCACTCCCCCAGGGCTGCTTCTGCACACGAGACCCTCAACATTTTGCTGCTGGTCTGTCAAAATTTCTCCCAGTTCCCTCTCCCCTTGTTTTATTCTGAAAACAATATATAATTCCTGCTTGCAGCTCAGAAAGGTGAGGAAACCTGTTGGGCGGGGTTATTAAGAGTTATCCTCCTTTGCCTTCCTTTGGCCTGTATTTAATATGAAGAACATGATAGAAGGTTGGAATATCAGAATAAGGAGGCAGAAGAAGGGTAGATAATGAAAAGAAGGTACTGCATCCGCTGTTACTTTTGCTCATCAAGAAAACCTCAAATTTGTCACCAGGGTTATTCATTGCTCTGAAAAGTAGATGAAGGCTTTCAAATAACATCCCCTTTGAATGTAATAATAATTCTGGTATTAAAGATTAGATTTCTGTGATCATAAGACTAACTTTTTCTAAACTGGATCCCAACTGACATCTGAAACTCAAAACCTTAAATTTCTCATGTCATTTGTTACCCTATTGATGAGTTTTGGGAGCTTGCTGTACTGCACACACATATTTAATGTCTCTTTTATGGTAATACAGCTTATGAGCCAAAATGTAATATAGGCTTCTTAAATCCATTATTTAAAACTTACATTTCTGTCACTGCAGTAGATTTGTGGTGAGTAATTTCAGCATTTTGGAAAGTAGCCATCAGCTGAATGACTCAGAGCAAAGGGTTTTACACAAATGCAGATCATGATGGTATAAATTCTTTCATAAAAAGATTGAATCATTGACAGTAAATGTTCTTAACAAAGATGTATTCCAAGGGCCCAATTAACACAGTCTTTTTTTATGCAACCTTTGTGTTGCGAAACAAAGAACTTGTTTTAAGAAACTAAAATCACATGTACTTTCTAATTTAGTCTCATTTTTTGCATAAGTATTCGGCATTCTCCATAATAAACTTAGGAGGGAGAATAATGTGTTCCTGGACATGAAAGACCAGGAGAAGCTTTAGAGAACCGTTGAGGCTTTCAGGTGGGGTAAACAACGAGATGCTGGTACTTGATTCCCAACTCTATGCCGGGCTGGATCACCAGCACCGTGGGCAGCAGGTGAGGGAGGGGATTCGGCCCCTCTGCTCTGCTCTGGAATATTGCATCCCGCTCTGGGGCCCTCAACATAAGAGAGACATGGACCTGTTGGAGCGAGTCCAGAGGAGGCCATGAAGATCCTCGGTGGGCTGGAGCACTTCTGCTATGGAGACAGGCTGGGAGAGTTGGGGCTGTTCAGCCTGGGGAAGGCTCTGGGGTGACTTGATAGCACCTTCCAGTACCTATAGGGGCTATGAGGGAGCTGGAGAGGGACTTATTCAAGGGTATGGAGTCATAGGATGAGAGAGAATGGCCTTAAGATGAAGGAGGACAGGTTTAGATTAAATATTAGGCAGAAAATATTCACTGTGAGGGTGGTGAGGGACTGGCACAGGTTTCCCAGAGAAGCTGTGGATGCTCCATCTCTGGAAGTTTTCAAGGCCAGGTTGGATGGGGCTTTAAGCAACCTGGTCTAGTGCAAGGTGTCCTGGCCCATGGCAGGATAATTGGAAGGAGATGATCTTTAAGGTCCCTTCCAACTCAGACCATTATATGATTCTGATTCTATGATCTGATGTTTCCTTTTTTTTGTTTTAATTAAACAGTTACATAAGAACAACAGGAGGGTGTGACAGTGAAACAGCTTTTGCAACAAAGGAAGTTGGTGAACATACAGTCTTTTGAAGGGATATTAAAGGGAATAGAAGTTGTTGAAGTAGAATCAAAATGGTAAACATATGAAAAAAAATGTAAAAACCAAGAGACAGAAAAGTATTTATAACAGTATTAAATAACTGAACAGTTCCTAGCAAGTCCAGGTCTCATAGTACGTCTTCACATTTGAATTATAAGAGTGCAGATGTATACAAAGTAACTTTGAAGTAGTTGCAAATACATGTGACAGCTGAAGAAGACTAGGATTTTCCTAGTTTATGTTTGTGTTCAAGTATTTGTCTCCAGGGAGTCAGTACCGCTAAACAAGTAAGTAGTAGCAAAGATTCTGTAGAAAGACTGGAAAGGCATGTTTTCGACTTAAGAATAGAAACTGTAACTTTGAAAAGGAAAGCCACCTCAGGAAAGGCATGTGAAAGAAGGAAAGCACTAGAAAGTGCTAAAAAGGAAATTGCTAGACTCGGCAGAGATGCCTGTTAAAGGAAAGAGATTATAATCTCCATATTTCCTGAAGGATTACTAAAAGAGAAAAACCAAACCCTCTATCGTTGATGCACACTATCTAAATAAAGTATTTAAATCAAGAACAGTAATGAACGCAGCAAGAGCTTTTTGAATGTATTTGTCTCTCACACGGTAGAAGCCAAGTGCTGTTTCAGCAGAAGTAAAAGTCTGAATGAAAAATGGCCCAGAAAGAATCTGCCAGGGAACAGCAGAGGCAGTCTGCTCCCTGAAGGAAAGTGAGCCAGTGGCTGGGGATGGGAACACGGCTGGCACAGGCAGGAGCCTCATGGACAAGGAGCCAGTCCCCCCAGACCTGAGCAAGGCAAGCAGGGCAGATTGATGACCTCACCCAGGTTTAGCTGAGAGGCCAGGCCACAGCAAGCCCATGGTGTTGAGGAAGGTCTGAGGTCAGGCTGGGATATTAAATCTGAAGGTCTGGGTCAGGGTCTGGATCAATAGGGGGCATGCCCAGGCACTGATATGGTGGCAATAGAGCTGCAGTGCAGTTCAGACCAGGGAACATGGTCTCAGCTTAATAGCAGCTCCCAAGAGATGGAGCGGGGAGTCTCCAATTCCGGTTTTTTTTCATAACAGCTAAAAGCAGTGAACTGGCCTCGAGCTGCTTCTAGGAGTGAAGAGAACTCAGAGCCCTGAGGACATCACAGTAAAATAGTGGTTTGCATAAGGAAGAACTCACACGTAAAATATATGATTTGGATATCTAGGAGAAGATTGAGTGGAGGATAAAATGAGAATATAATAAGGCAACAGATTTTTTTTTTTTTTTAATGTATGGCAGAAAAAACAGATAACAGACCTAAGACAAGGAACACCTTTCCCCCAAAAAAGTTGCAGAAGAAAGAAGAGGTGAAAGGAAGGACTTGGAATAACACAGCATGTTGTTTAAGGAATGATTGATGATTTCAAAATGAAAGAACCGAAACCAGAGAAATATGAAGGAGCTGAGAATGAGATTAGCCCGGGAAAAGTGGAAAGTGATATCTGGATTAGGCAAGAAAAGGCAGCAAAAATGTTGAGGTCCAGATCCAAAGAACTTGGTCACTATTGGGACCACCTGTGCCAGACATGCATATAAATTAAGTGTTTGGCTAAGCAATTTTGGTTTAGGCAACAGAGTTTTCCAAACAAGGAAGTTAAACACCTGATAGAAATGGAGTTCTTAAGAATGGAAATACACATCAGTAATTGGGAGCTGAGAAGAAGCAGCACTCTAAACTCTCTCTTATCTGGACCTAGCACCTGTCTCAGAGTTGTAGTTAAACTTCCATGTTGAGAGTGCAAGCCTTCACTTTTTAACTTCGACACTCACATTATGATGGTGAATGAAATAGACATCTCTCAAAATATTTTTGTTAATGGCTTTGTTAAGGCTGTTTTATGGAACTCACACTGCCAATCCTTGGCAGAGGGAGCCCACACTGAAGAGACGGCTAAGTAATTTTTGAGTGATTTCAGAGAATGCCGTTACGTCTTCAGGCTAAGAAAGGACAGACAAAGCTACTTCCCCAGGGAAGAATATAATTGCTTTATGAAAAAAACTCTTCAGTGAAATGCACCCAGCAAGAATTCTACTTTTCCTTACAGTTCCAGACAACAAAAAATCCAACTGTCACCCAAACTGCATCATCCTCTAGGAGCATTAGGTTTTCTCTTTGTTAATAAACTAATCCTGGACACAATTTGGGCCTGAGCACAGATGTATAATTATCCAAACTCCTGACCTGCCAGCCTGGTCATCTCCATGGTGCAGTTTGGAGTGTTAAAAAAGCACTTTTACAAGCAATACCCAGGCAAAGACTGGGGATATATTATGGGCCAAGGATCCAGGGAAGTAGGATCCAGCTGTTTTGGAGGGAAAGGAGTTAGAGTGAGAGAAGTCAGCCAAATGCGTGTGAGCCATGCTGTGCTAATCAATACCAGGGTCAGAGAATTGTTGCTGGCCCATTTAATTTATTTTTAGGAGCAGCCAGAAAGGACAGGTAGCAGCATCCCAGAGTTATCTTGACATTTCAAGTTATGTATTGAGGAATCATAAGACTTGATAGCAAGAGTGTAGTGATACAGGCATCAGCTTTGGTTGTGGTCAAGTAAGTAGCTCCTTGATTTAAAACCCGTCCTTTAAACCTTGCTTCGTGTCAATGATTACCTGCTGGCTGTGTTGACTCAGGGCTGCAGAATGTGAAAGCTTACAGGAGCAAGATAAGAAGTTCCAAAGAGTTAAAAGCCCAGTTCCCAGGGACTTCTAATAAGACCTGAGAGTCCCTTAGGTCTCTTTGAAAATCCTATCTGAAAATAAAAATTGGATGAAGTGTAGGATTTATTGGTTCTGACAAAAAAAAAAAAAAGAGAATAGAAGCAGCAAGTTTTCAGACAAGCTGCAGACTGGAATAACAGAAGAGAAGTGATATGAATTTTCTAGCAAGTCTTGTCAGTTTTCCTGTCCTTATTAAGGAGAACAGAACATCTGCAAATGGGGCAGACATGATCTTGAAAATAAGTCCTGAATCAATCAATTCAGCAAAGAACAATTTGTACACATGATTTTAGTTTTGGCAAATCATCAAACAGCTATTAACTGGAAAGCTAAATGGGGTCAGCAATTCAAGCCTGGCTGGAAGATAATAAAATCATAAAAGCATTATAATATGCATTACTTAAATGTGAATAGTCAAGGCACATTTGAATTAAGTGTGGCTGGTTTCAGCTTCACATTATGACACCCATGTTCAGATGTGTCCATGTAGGCTCCTATAATGAGTTAGTTACCTAAGCTCCCATTACAGTCAATGTGATCTGTCAAGGCCAGAGGCCTTTTCAGCTGATGTGGGGAGTTAACTTAGAGTGAAGTGAACAGCTATTGACTTCTGTGTCTGCTGTGTCTGCTGGTCACCCTTCACAGCTGCTCCATTCTTTGTGAGAACATGCCTTTTTTAGTCAAATTCATCACAGGAAACTTAGCAATGTTTGCATTTTAAGCAAAGGATTTAGACTTATTTCCAAAATACTTTGGTTACCCTACTGAGTATTTCTTCTAATTAAAATATAAATCCCTTCCCTACAAGATCCGTAGCCAGCTGATCATCCGTACCCATGTGCTCTATAGAAATAGAACTTGGAACTGACTATCCCATGGAACTCCTATATCTATTTTTGGCTTATATTTTCTTCAGTTTAACCTTGGTCCTATTTTTAAGTGTGGAACATCAGTACTTGCCAATGAACCTGCTAAGAGCAGTTCTAGGCCACACTCAGGACCCACACAGCCCATATATTCTCTCTTGCATTTAGCATTTACCTGTAGCTTTGGTGGCCTATAGCATTTACCTAAAAGAGTACAAAAGAATAGGGCAAGCACACAGTCACATTTCTCTAGTTCACTTTTCCAGCCTTCAGAAATTTTCAGCTCAGGGAGTGCTAAGTCAAAGATTGTATCACATTCTTGGGTACTAATTTCTAGCATTTTATGAGTCATTCTTTAAAAAAGTGCTCTTATGTGTTGACAGGATGGTGAACTTAGTTCTTCGTGTTTATGTTTTCCATGCTACTTAAGAATTCTTAAGCCTTCTGTCTTACACACTCCCCTCCTCCAGCTGGAGAACAAGCCGAATTATTTCACTGGTTTTTTCTGGATTTACTTATTTGACCATAACATGTTTTTTGGAACCTAGCCGCATAAGTCTGAGATTTTGTTTCCTAGTCATAATATCTAGAAGGAGAGGTGAATTCCTGTTCATCTGACCTCTATGTTGGCAAATGCCATTTACAGCCTAAATTTTGTTATTCTACTCTTAGTTTGCACCAACCTCAAATAAACTTCACAAGAAGCATGTTAATAAAAGCAATTTTTCACAATAGTGGTAATTCTGCCTTTTGGACTTTACTAATAGTGAGAAATATTTTGTAATTCTACCTTTTCTGAGGGGAAGAAAATTACGGGTAACAAAGGTTTTCTAGATCAACAGGAAACAGATGCGATTCACATGAAAACTCCTGCATTGAAGCTTCTTTATTATCTAGTTTATAATGTTTAAGTAAATCAGCTCTAAAATAATTAGTGCTGTGGGGCAGAGGACATTGATTAACTCCCTAAGTTTGGAGGGCACTTCTACCCAAATCCAATTTTGTAGGCATCAAGACAAGTGGAAAATTTCAACTCATTTCAACACTAGGAAGACTTTTTAAGATCATTTATACAAATCGAGCATGTTGGTCTGTGGGATTTTTTTGTTTAATTACTGCATTGTAGTAATAACAAAAGATCAGTTTTTAATGAGATTACACATAGATGCTAATGCTGAAGAATGGGACATCCTTTGAAAAATTAAATTATACATTAATGAGCTGATGCTCTGCCCTGAACTGGTGTGGTTCTAAATCTCTAAATTTGCCGATAACTGAAAAAGTAGGAAACAGTAGGTGTGTGCTATTTGGGTAGAATTATATTAATTGCTGTAGGTTGGAAAAGCCTGATATGGGCAAAATGGTTGAGGTAAAAAAGGCTTATATAATCTGTGAGGTTTTTGAATGGAAGTGAGTTGGAATATAGCTCTGGCAAAAGTTTGAACATAAAAAAGCTGGGGTTTCAAGTGTAAAGAAATGCTATCATCTTGAGGGGAAATTTTCCTTTGAAGATGAGAATTGTTTTGTTTTGTTATGCTTATAATTAGATTTATTAATATGAATAATAATTTTTTGTTACTATTAAGTGAAACTTGATTATAATTTTATTTTTCTACTTAAAAATGTACAAAAAATCTAGAAAAGTTTTAGACCAAAAATGTAAATTCTTTCTTTCTGATTGCTTTGCCAGAATATTTTGCTTCTCTTTCCGTGTTGGTATGATAGGTTTAATTCATGTTATTTTTTTCTTTTGTTTTATTTTCCTAAGTAGCTCAATTTTGCATATAGCCTGGAGCAGAGCTGCCAGCTTTGAAAACAGAGGTTTTAACTATGGTGATATATACCAGTTGCTTCTGAAGTGAGGTCATCTGGGATTTCTCACCTCTCATTTTGAGCTCTGGATGAAGCTCGAGCACCCCAGAGAGCATCTCCATGGCAGGATACCAGATGCTCTCAGTCCTCCTTACCTGTCCCATCCCAAAGGATTCAGTTTTCTGGTTTGCACTGTTCCCTGTCATCATCACAGGGCCTGAGCGACTGCTTTGATTTGCATTCTGCATAAAGTATGTTGGGCTAGAACTTGGCTAATTATATTTGTTTCCACTGAGCTACAATAGTAACTCCGCATGAGAGCTTGAGGAATAAACTGCACTAATTACAAAGTATTATAAATTTTGTATTTAGAAACTTTTTTCAAAGTGGAGATACATCACAGTGACAAGTAAGAGCAGCTGAGATGTAGCAGTGTGGAATAACTGATTACTTCTTGGCAGAAAGAGCAGTGATTTACTGGTGAGAAAATTTCCTCCTCTGTTCCCCTGACAATCACCAATAAATTACTCTGTCTTTTCTCTAACTTTAAATATTTACAAGCATCCCAGGAGAAAAATGTATTCTTCATTCTCTGAACATACATTCTGTGTCTTGTATTATCACTTACTAAAGGTATTATGACACAGTGCTATTTAGTATCTCTCGGAATCACAGCTTTAAGCCATCTCTGCCTTCTGTTTGGCTGTATCTCAAATCAGGTGACATGTTTCTCTTTCCTTTAAATTTTTCCTGTGGACGTGTGATATTTAGTTGTTGAATTTAATGGAAATACAGGGATGAGTCCAACCACTGACCCCCTGCAGGAAGCAGTTATCAGTCACCTTGCAGTTTGGGACTGTCACATTTGGTTACTGAGCAGCTTTTAAAGCAAACTGCTCTGGACTCGTACTGAGGTGAATCAGAGGGGACAAAAAGTAATTTCTTCTGTCTGCACCCTGGAATTTTTGGGGTTTATAAATGTGCTAATATTGCCACTCTCACTTGTTTACTCAAGTTTCTAGAACTGGAAGAGTGCTTAATTTTGACAGAAACTGTGGGACAATTTTAAAATTTGATTTGGCATTTTAGTAAAAATTGAGGCCTAGGCTGTAATTCATTCTGTCATTCTGTTTCATTCAATGCTTGTCCCTCTAATCTTGAATTCTTTTTATGTTATTGTAGTTATTCAATGTCCAATTACTTTTCCCATTGCTCATACAATGTTTTTGTTTTTACATTTTAGAATGCTATTCAAATACATTCTTTACATTATAATCTGCTTTTCCATGAAATAATTTTTAATCATAATTTTCAAACAGAAATGGGACAGAGACATGCCCTGATATCTTAGGAATTTAGAAATTTCATTCTAATAAATACAAAAGTAGAAATAAGGTAGCATTGTAAAATATTTAAATAGGATTGCAAATAGTATTGCCTCAGTATTGCAATAATTGGAAATATTGTGAGATGCTTCCTAAGTCAGGATCCATTTTTTAATCTAATCTAAATCGTGTTTTACAGATTTCTTCCATAGTCTCGAGCAGTGGAAGCTTATTGTTGGAAACTGGTATTGTGTTATTTTACGTTACGTCACATTTCATTGCTGGCAATAAAGTTTGATGGGTTGGCTGCACTAGTTATTGTCCTAGAATTGTGGAATGCTTTGGATTGGAGGGGACCTTAAGGATCATCTAGTTCCAGCCCCCCTGCCATGGGGAGGAACATCTTTAACTTGTCCAGCTTGCTCAAAGCCCCATCCTGCCTGACCTTGAACACTTCCGGGGATGGGGCACCCACAGCTCCTCTGGGCAACCTGATCTTGTGTCTCACCACCCTCACAGTACAGAATTTCTTTGTAGTATCTAATCTAAACCTGCCCTTTCAGTTTGAAACCTTTCCCCCTTGTCCTGTCACTACATGTCCTTGTAAAAAGTCTCCAACTTCTCATTTGTCCCAAAGCCTCCTCGGATAACTGTGATTTTTGCCTGTGTACTGTAGCTTAAAATATTTTTTATCTCTCAAAAAGTTTTCAACTGTAAAACTTTCGACAAGTTACTGTTTGAGCCAGGGAGCTTTCTGGGAGTGCTAGACAAACTTTTTTAAGGAACTGGAAGCCAGATTTGTCCTCAGTTATTTGAAACAGCAGAATTCGTATCACTTTACAGAGTATATGTATGTTTGCTTTAACACGACAGCCCATATTCTTTATATGCAGTAGCAAACTTGACAAAAGTACTCAGAGTAATGAAAAGGCAAAGCAGCAGGAAGGCACAGGGCTTTCAGAAGAGATGGCAATTTGCAAAGGAATACAGCTGGGCTTCAGTTTTAGTTTGGCCACAACCTGCAGTCGAGTACTTGGAAGTACACCTGGATACTCATTCTGCAGAATTCCAAGGTTTTATAGGAAATGGACTACAGAACAAAATAGCGCTCTTTGGTTCTGGCAACATATAAGTATTAACAGGGTAGTTTCACGCACATTTTAAGGTAGCAAGAAATTCCCCTGATGCCAAAAAAGCTGCCTGAGGGATCTGCCTTCTCTTGAGCTGGCAATCAGTTCTGCTCCTGTGCTGTCCTCCTCCTGCCCTGTCCTCTGCAGGCTGGGAGAACTAAACCCAGCTAAAGCTAGCCAGAGGTGAAAGAGGAAGGAGTGAACAGTCAGGGCTGTGATCATGCCGTTCTATGCCAATATTAAATGCTCATGGAGTTGTTATTTTCCAGTGTTTCTTTTCTTCTCTCTATCTCTGCAGATAATTATGTCCTCTTTCTTCCTGAGACAGAGCCACAGTATTAGTTCCTCAAGGCTCCTCATCATCAAGGAGCTACTATATTCCTGTGTCACAGAAAGATTTGATCCAGGACAGGTATTTTTTCTTAGAAAATGAAAGTAGCTGGAGCTGGTAATGGGGCACGAATGACTCGATTAACTTGTCAGGTGTCAGGAGTTCAAGAGGTCATCAGATCTAGTCACAATTTCCACCAGCTGTAAACATTTTCTGCCAACAGTGTGTTTTTACAATCCTTAATTACATATTATTATTGTCTAAAACTATTAGGATTATTTTTATTTTGCCCTCTGTCCTTTTATCTCTTGTTACTGCTTTATCCTGGTTAGGCTGCTCTGGTTTCTCACACCTAGAAGGTTGTTTTCAGTTATTGGGACAATGCTCTCAGGCACACAGTGTGATTAATGGGGCTGTCCTGTGCAGGGCCAGGAACTGGACTTCAGTGATCCTTGTGGGTCCCTTCCAACTCAGGGAATTTGAAGGCAGAATGAAGGGAACAATCCAGCATGCATTACTTCAGCCCAGCGCCCACAGCTCTTTAAGAACACAGTCCTTCAGAGCAGGGATGCAGGGAAAATGGCATGAGAAAGCCGAGAAGAACATTGTTAAAACAGCCTCTTAGTGAGAAACACTGAGTCAATGAACTTGGGTATCTCCTAAAAACATTTCTGTGCTGAAAGTGGAGCCATATGAATCATGCTGCATCTGTAGCATATCCACATCCCAATGTGTCACGTCAGTGGGGGATTCAAAGGGAATGACAAGTAAGAGCAAGGAGTAACAGTGTGATGGGATGTAAGTAACATTAGTGTCTCCTTTTTTTTTTCCATCATGCTACTTAAGAGGTCTGTGCTTTGATGTATAATACCAAAGGGCAGTAGTGGAGGGAAATGTGAAGGATGGGTGGGTGTTAGTGATGTGCAAAATAGCAAGCTTGCCATTAAATGGCTTGGCGAGGACCTAGCTGTGAAAAGAAGGCACTGCTGACAACTTGGAATCCCCCTCAGTGTGATGTCCCTTCTCCTTGAGCAGTCATAAAATTGAAATAGTGACAGGCTTTTAGTTATGTACATTTGCCTTCTCATTATTGAAAGCGAGTTAGGAAAATTTATATTAATTGATATAAAGAAAAGCTGAAGAAATGCTTTCGACTGGAAAATTATGTTTCCATTTATAAATAATGAAGGTCTTTTATTGACATGTATACCCATTTTAAATAAAATAGATTAGCAAGTAAGGAGTATTTATTGTGATTTTGTTTTCTTCTTGTTGCAACATTTACCTGGTTAAGGTCTTTGCTGATGATCTCTTGCACTAGCTGGCACATGCCTTTCATTTTGCTTTAGTTACATTCTTGTAGCTTATAGCTTAGTTACAAGATATTTTTAAGGAATGCATACAATCATGTGCTAGCTGGTGTTTTTAAAATAAAAGTACAAAACTGCTCTGCTCTCTCAATTTATGGAATAATTATTCTGATGTAGTTAGAAATGTAGTTAAACTTTTAGGCAGATGTTTTGTTCGGAAAGTATTCTTTGCACTTTTATCTCCAATATGGAATAACACAATGAACCACCCAAGTGTAACAGCACACCAGCTTTGCAGAAATACCAGTCCTTGCAGAAGGAAAGCCTAAAATTTGCTAAAGTACAGTGAGGGGAAAGAAGGGACTCCTGAAAATTAATTCCCAGCTCAAGGTCAGCTTGAAGCAGTGCCAGGCTCTCAATCTTCTACTGCTCTTGTCAAAGGATACAGTCCTCTGGGTTAAGTGGTAAGGGCCTCTTCAGCTGCTGATGCTCAGGATCTGCTGTGGTTGCAGACAATTTGATTTCTTGTCCTTTAAAAAAAAAAAAAAGAGTAAAGAAAACACATCCCCCAAGTATGAAAATATTGCTGCTTAGGGTTTTTTCTGCATGTGCCTACATAAACAAGATAACCTGAATTATTAAAAGTGTGAATTTAAAGAGGGTTTGTTGTGCCACATTTGTTACACACCCACACTGTGTGTGGGCACTCAGAAGTAAAGTGATGTTCTTTGAGTTCAGCTTAACTGGTGACTTAGCCTTTTATTCACAGTATGGGTGAGGTTGGCAGGGAGCTCTGGAGGTCCTCGTGTCCAACCCAGCAGCTCAAAGAGGGCCTCCTCAAGCCCAGAACTGTGTCCAGTTGGCTTTTGAGTGCCTCTAACAGAGGAGATGCCACAACCTCTCTGGGCCGCCTGTGCTGGTGCTGCCGTCCTTATGGTGAAAGTGTTTCCTGATGTTCAGAGGGAACCTCCTGTGTTTCATTTTGTCCCCTTTGCCTCTGGTCCCGTCACTGGGCACCACTGAGAACAGCCTGGCTCCATCTTTGCACTCTCCCTTCAGATATTTATGCATAAGGTCTCCCCCAGGCCTTCTCCAGGCTTCTCAGTCCCAGCTGTCTCAGTTTTCCTCACAGGTGAGATTCTCCAGTCTCTTAATCATCCTCGTGACCCTTTATTGGGCTCCCATATGTCCATGTGCAGGAGTCTGGGTGTGGTGTCACCAGTGCTGAGTTTGGGGGAACTACTGGCAACACTCCTCACATGTAGCTCAGGACAGCATTAGCCTTCTTTATGATATGGACCAAATCTTCGTGGCAGCCTTCGGCACCTAAGGATGGAAAACACCTATTTTTAAATTGCTCCCTTTGAGACGTACACTGTGATGGTTTTTTAATTATGTACTTCAAGACCATTTTCCCTCAGATCTCTCTCTCAGCCTCTCTTCAGTGAGTAAGACTTTATTTATGATTACATGGTCACATCTACCACCCTAGAGTTTAGAAGTTTCATTTAATGAATACCTGGAAATTAAATTTACAGGAATGCTAATGTATAATTAACATGCATATTCTCTGAGACATGCTAGGAAGGGGCTCACTGTTACTGTGTCTTTCTCTGTACTGGAATTTCTACACATTATTTTAATGGAAATTATGACACTTTCTTAAAATTACTTCCTTTGTCTTTTCTGGCTTTGGGATTAGCCATCTGGTCTTCAGTCCAGTTCTTACTTCAGCCAGGCTGTGAGAACAGCAGGAGAACTGAACCTATTGCAGTTACCTGCACTGCTGATAATTCAGTGCAATTTATCTCTCTGGCTTTCCCAGACTGGTGCTCAGTAATACAGTAGCCACAGACTCAGAAGGCCTCTCAGTCTTAGATATCCTGTTATCTCTTTCAGATGACATGTTGACCCTCCTTCTTATGGGTAAAAACTGTTGTAATCAAATGCAGATATTACTGCCCAGCTTGGGATTTGGGAGCAGTACACCTACATGCTAACAAAGTGCACCAGTTGGGGTAATTGATCAGAATTCCAGTACACAATCTAGCATCAAAGAACCCAGAAAGACATTCTTAGCCATCTTAAGATGGTAGTGTTAAATGACACATGGCAAACCTTCTCTCTACATCCTTTTTTTCTAGAGGAAAAGATGTGTGCAGCCAGAGGCATTGCCACCTGGCAATTTAAGAACTTACTAGGGTGACTGGTGAAGTTTTACTTAGGGTGTAAATATTTTAAATAGCCTTGGATTCATTAAGCATATCTTTCTCTGGCAGAGCAGAGAACTTATCTCTTTATTTATTTATATAGTAATTTTTCCTCTTGGCATGAAAAATCAGTTAAATCTATGGTACCTAACTTCTTGCACACTAGAAAATGATATGGATTAATTAAATCAAGGTGAGCGTTAAACATTTTGTTTACAAAAATTTCTACACTGGAATTTTTTCTTTCAAAAGTCTCCTTTCATGCCAAGGTGAGTGGAAAATGTATAGTGGAAATTCAGTTTAAGACAAGCCTATGGTGAGGCTCTTCACTTGTGCTCAAACTATGTGTATTATTTATCATCCTCAGTGTTCTGTTTCTGCTATTCTTAGCCTGTGGCGTTGTTTCATTCAAGTGCTATATTGTCTGTGAGGACTAGCTAGGAGCAAACTGTACATGGCAATGAAAATATCTTTAAATTTTCATTTTAGAAGTTCATGAGGAAAATTATAAGGTGCAAGCAATGCCAATACAAAATTGCTTGCATTTTGGTTATGTATTAATGAAGACAAGAATTACTAGAAATAAGAGTTCAGGTAAAAATCTTCCATTTTCCTGTTGTGTGTTTATCTCAGTTTGCACAGATGATGTGTGCCATGAAATGCATCCAGTGTACAGGAAAGTCTGGAGTTAATACAGCTGCAAGATGGAGATAAGATCTTCAATGAAGTTTTTAACCTGCTAGTAAAATGAGTTTTGAATATTTTTTTTTTCATTCACTAAGAAGTAAAAGCAAAGTAACTTTTTAAGCACTTCTTAAAAATCATAAAAATCTGCTGTAGCACTTAGGCTTCTTACAGATTGACAATTTGATTCTTGCTTTCAAATTCCCAGGTGCTTATCCTTTCTCCCAAAGCACTGAATAATACTCCTGCTTTAATTTAGCGCTCCTCCAGACTACTCTTTTTGGATAGGCTAGTTTTTACTTTTGTGAAAGCTCTTCTGCTTTGGCTTCTGGTCGCTCGTGCGCAGTTATTACAGGGAAGGTAAACGTGAAGGGTTTGAGTCCTGCTTGTTCTGTAAAGCAAGGTTCTCTCACATGTCTGTTTTGTTTCCTCTACTATGGCTGTCACCTTCAGTTTGCTCACGCTGTGCTTTCTGTTCCATTTCTTGTTTGGCGAGTGCCAGGAGCTCGGGCTTGTTACCCTGGTGGGGATCCGTGCTGCTGATTAATGGCACAAGTGGCTAAAAATAGGTGGAGTTCAAGCAGGCGACGCTTGCTGATAATAAAATGTTACGCTTTTTATCTGGGGTTCTCAAATGTGATTCTAATCAGGTGACAGAATGACCACTACTGCTCACAGAATGAAGGAACTGATGTATCATTTTCTTAAAGTCATCCTCTGCAGAATGGAACTTTGTTGTGAGTGAAACGGGGAAGGCACAAGCATGTTAATCAGTTTCAATGTTATCTACAGTTATTTTTCTGCCATGGGTGAGAGGCTCCTACTGAGGGAGGCTGCTAATGTTGTGAAGAGCATGTGATTAATACCTTTTATCCCTTTCCAAAGTGGGAGCCTTGCTTCCTTGTTTAACTGAATATAGTAGGTTTTGCTTGAATTTGAAATTCTGAAATCTTTATAGCAAACATAGGTGTAATGAAGATGCCAGTCATTATTTTGTTGCTTAGCTGGAAGTACACATCCAGATACTTCTTTTTTTCTCAATCCATATGTAAGTAGTAATTATTTTTGCAATGAGGTTTACAGTTATGGTTGCTATTAATTGTCACATGGAAAGCTGAATACAAGCAACTGCAGGCAACTCTCATAGCCCTTGACATTTTTCATCAGTCCTGCTACAGTTGGGTGCACTGTTCTCTTTGATAGGATAAATTGTCTTTCCAGAAAGTGGTAGACCTGTAGTGCACAATCATGAACACTAGAAATTATGCTTTATGCTATAAACGTTAGAAGTTATACTATACTGGCAGTATTAATGAATCTTCAGGTGTATTGAAAAGATTCTACTCACCTAAAACTTGTGAAGCAATGCAGAAGAAAACTGAGCACTTTTATGGGAGAGCAGATGACACAGGTTATGTGGGGAGTATAAAAGGTGTGTTCTTGATCTCTTTTATCACATGCTAATACATTTCCAGAAGTTTCATCTCTAGAGCTTAAACGAAAAGTTTTGTTTTTTCAAGAAGTTTCATCTGCTTGGAAAAATGGTGGCAAATTCTTTCGAATGCTTAAATTAGAAGTATGTTGTGTTTGCCCACTGGAAAGGAAAAGTCAGAAATTTTACAATCATTCAAAGAACAGTAAAACTTTGTGGGTTTCTTTTTTTTTACATATTCAACTTGAAAATATTGTTTGTGCATAAAGTAAGAAAATATCATTAGCATGAAAAATGCTGCTGGTTGGATATAACCTGTATATGTTTGCATTACTTTCCTCATTTGAGTACAAAATACCCTACCCTACCTAAATCTCCTTGGCATTTAGATCCCAGAAGTCTGCCTTTGAATTAACTGAAATTCAAATTTGCTGTTCAAAGTAAGAAAGATTAAATACACTGAAACCTGATTTCCAGCCTAGCCAAAATTCTAGTATTTGGCTCTTTTATACCTTAGAACTTACTTATGACTGAAGAATAAGAAAATTATATATTCACTTTACTGATCAAGTAATTGGACTGTAGTGAAGATGGCCATGGTTTCTGGTCTGTAAAATAGTTAATCCATGGCTTAAAAAAAAGTCTGACTATTTTATGGTGGAAAGGTAATATACTGAGAAAGTAAGAGAAAAAAAGGGAAGCATTTTGATCTAATAGGGTTGCATCAGATACTGGGAACCAGAAGGCCTAATGCATTAAAGAGAAGAAAAAAGAAGTCAGTACTCCTGTATTAAAAACCCCCAAAAAACAAAAAACTTTTCCAAGTGTCAGGCTAGACACTTTTCTGTTCTGCTGGAGTATTTTATGCCATCTGTCTAGACTGTAAGATCTTTAAGGCAAAATGAGATACACAAGTGGCACATAGACCACTGCTAGGACTGCTAATTGCTTAGTTTTCACAACATCTGGCACACATTATATAACACATTTTCTTCTGCCTGTTAAAAGCAGATAATATCTATTTACCTGCCTGTCACTAGGGCTTTGAAGAGTCTCATGGAAACCAGAGGAATAAATGAGCCCTGGAGGGGAATTGATACTTTTCAGACACCACAGTCCAGACGCAGCCTCTAGGTTTTTAAACAGTGTCTTGCCTCTCACTGGAACAGTTTTCTGATGCTCTCTCCCTGAACATCTGCTGATGGCCACTTTCATAGCCAGAATCCAGGTCCAGACAGAACTCCCCTGTTGAAATGGCCAGCCTGATGTTCTTAAAATTTGTACGCTGCTGTGGGACCCGTTAAGTTTCACGCTGGTGGTTTTATTGTGCCATCAGTGCCACCTCAGTTGACCAAATGGCAACAGTCATAAAAGGGGAAGAAAAACATTCTATCTTCTGTTGCCTGTGTTTCCTTCTGCTGAGCTGAGGAGATATAAAAGAGCCCTTGGAGTATCGGAATTGAAAAGGTCTCAGCTGGAAATGGTTGACAGCGCTGCCTCCAGCAGAGCAGGAGAACAGGAAGTAAAATGGGACCAAAAAGTTCACTGTGCAGGAATAGCATATACAGAGTTAAGCTTGAACTGGGTCACATAACAGGAATTTATTCTTTTTTTCCCCCTTTCTCGTTATTTCTTCTGGCTTTGAACCATTTCTTTTAAAAATGAGACCTCTTCAGTTAGTCATCATAAATTAGTCATCCACCAGTGTTTGAGGTATTGGCCCCAAGTGAACCAGCCTGCTGTAGTAAAGTATAATTCAGTTCCTGCGTAGCCTTTCTTTGTGAGCAGGGCAAATGAGCTTGGATGTGGTCTCTGTTTCTTTGTGCTTGGATTCCAGCTGCTGTGACTGGTTATGGAGGGCTCCTGCCTGGCTGTTCTCTATTAGGACCTCACAGCAGAAAGGAACCTGCTGGTGCTGTGCTTACATCTCTCTGACTGCTGGAAACATCCAGATCCTATATAGCCATATTTATCTGCATGAAGCTGCAGAAGCTAAAAGTCATCCCACGATGTTTTAGCATATGTTGAAAAATGAAATACTGTCAAACTCCTACAGTACTTGAAATAGACTTGAAATAGCCTTACAGTTTTGCTCCTTTACACTTTTTCTGTAGGGATCATTCAGGGATTCAGATGCAGTGGGGCACAGAAATAGAGAATAAATCTCTCACTTGTCGAAATGAAAATTAACCTTCTGAACTAAGATGGCTTTAGATAACTAGAATCCCCAGTTTCGTGCCTACTTTCTGTGTTACACAGAAAATGCAGAATGAATAATTCAATAAGTGATACCCAAGTTTATAATTTGAAAAGAGAAATGTCTGGAAATTTTCTATGAATGAGATCTTTGTCATTTTTTAAAGCCTGATTGCTACCAGCATAGATGATGGTCTAAAAATATGCTAATTGTTATTCTATCATACCTATTCAGTGTAGCCAGCAAAGAAATCTCGTGTTCTCATCAGCAGTATAAATCTGCAAAATAACATTCTTGGTGCCAGTTGCAACAAGTAGGAGTTTGCCATTAATTTTAAGGTAGCTGAATGTCATTGCTCTGTGTACAGTTAAAACAACTTTATAGATGGGAGAAATATTGAACATCAGTGCCTTATCATACACAATTATGAAGCCATCCATCCTGGGTTGAGGGTGGTGGGTGCTGTCCTACTTGAATTTTGCAGTTTAATTTCTTTTCCTTTTATGCCTGTGTATGTGTGTCTGCGTGTGTGCTTGATGACAATCTTCTCCACAGACTGGTTTATTACCCCATGATTTTACAATGACTAAGTAGTGATGCAAGGAAGATTGAAATGTTAATTTCCTCTGTTCTCCTGTTCTTTAAGAGGCCAGCATAGGTAGGGTAAACACCATTAAAATAATTTTAGTTCGAATATTGACTGCGCGAGTACAGAATGAGATTCTACCTTCTTGTTGAGTTGAAAGTAGAAGAACCCCCAAGCTAAAGTTTATAAATCACCATCTTACTTCCACAGATGATCATTTTTGAATGGCAGATGATAATTTCTGGAATCAAGAGTCTTACTCCTTCCTGATGTGTTATTTTTTTATTTTTCTAAGCTGCCTTTAAATACTGTTTAGGTATTGATATCACACATAACAAAAAAATATAATCCCAGATGCCTAGGCTAGAGGTAAACCTGTGAGGAATGTTCTGGATTTTTTCATGTATGCGATGATTTTTTGAAACCATTCTTGTCTGTATCCAGGATGATTTTTAGGCTGCAGCTGTCTTGCTGAATATTCATTATGAAATGCTTGTATTTAAAAATAAACCCATTAGTTTTGTTTTTTATCACACAAACTTGTCTTTCAGTATGTGCCAGTGACCTGGCATGGTGACTGCATCTCTGAGCCTTAGGTCTCCATGGAAAAATCTTCATATTTTAGATTTATTTTTTTGGTAAAAATATCCAACAATATGTAGGCAATGTCAAGTATTTTTAGGAATGAATCCTAAAAATATGATGCAAAATTATTTAGCTGTTTCTACCTTCTCCTTTAAAAGCCCATGTGGGCCTACTCTGTCTTGTCCTAGGCCTCCATCTCTACCATAATTCTTCCACCATAAACTGTGCTTTCCAGCCTGGAGTTATTTCTGATTCACAGAGTTGCTCATTTAATAACAGGAGGCATTCTGTATGACTAGAGCAAAATATAGGGAAGGGGAAACATATTTCTCCTTTTTCAAGTAGAAAGAAAGGTTAATTCACTTTTATAGTCCTAATTTAGTTGAGGAACAGCATCTCTTCTATAATGCAGCAGAAGCATTTTCCCAGTCTGCTTTAATTCCTGTTCCTGTCCTGAACATTTAGGATCCAAACTTCTTATTTCAAAAATCAGTGAAGGCCTGTCAGTGCCTATACCAGGAGCAAGATACTCCCTTGGTGACTGTTTCACTCTATATTGTGGAAATATGACCACCTGCAGCACGGGGAAACGAGGCACAGAGGAGCAGGCAAGCCAAGGTTACAATACCAACAGGACTAGTATCGAACGGAGACATTCAGCAAACCTTGAAACCTCATGAAGCAGTTAAATACAATGTGCAGGGCCTCCTTTTTCAGTTCTTGCTTCCTCTTGAGTCCTTGTATCTTCTGAATCTGTCTCTTTCAAAGGTATTCAAACCATTGAGTCTTGACAAAATTACCAGTTTTGAAGAGGTAGACGTTTGGTTTTCTGACATCTTAAGGAACACAGCAGAGAGGTCTCATCTCAGGTATCTGTAGTACTTAGGCAGTTGACATTTTAGATCACTATGAGAAACCTGCAAGACCAGTTGACAAAAATAGGAATTTTATGGCATGGCTCACTTAGATTGTTTTAGAAAAGAAGTCTGGGTTCGGTTGCCTGACAAAGGGCACCTTGAGTTGTTTTAGGTGCTGTGGGTATTCTGCCTAATGTCCCTGACATTACTCCAGAAAGGACTGAATCTCCCACCATATGTCTCAGTGCTGTGTAGGTATCTTAGGTCTATGGTATCTCAGATGGCAGTAGAAGACAACATTTTGGCAACAAATTTCAACCCCATTTTATTACAATAATAGCAGTAATAATAATAATGAATAGGAATATGTTTTTAATACATGTATCATATAGACATGCTTAATATATTTGTATCCATGCGGGTATAATACAGGTTTATATACCTGTAGTTTGCACAGACAAACACTGATACTGAGCTTTGTGGAGTGCTTGGCACTGACTGAAGGTGGGAGAACCGAGGTGTAGCAGTTAGTGAGATCAGCAATCCTCTTTGATCTGTAATTGCAGCTGTGTGGTTCGTGCTTTTGTGTGCCGTGCCTCCCGCTGGGGCAGGCGCTGCACACTCAGGAACTTTGCAAGTGAAAACATAATGTACTTTATTATTCTCACAGAAAGGGGAGGGAGAAACCAAGCAAAAAATAACAAGAAACAAAAGCAAAGTACTTTTAGCTTCCCTTCATCATAAAGGAAAAAAGAACGCAGGAGGAAAATAGCTTCCATATTTTTAGGCATTTGTGAGTCACCCTAAATCTCTTAGGATATTTTAGTAAAAATTATATTAAAAAAAGCTTCTATGAAGTAATGAACTCGTAAGTTTTTCCTTGTGACATATTTCAGTTGCTTTTTTTAATGTTTCTTTTTAACTTCTTCAGGGTAAAGAATCAGTTACCCATCTGGGAATGCAAATGTTGTGAAGTGAGCTATGTGGATTGTGAGATGAAGAAAGACTGGGTAATCTTTTCTGAGGTTGGCTGTTAGGATTCTGTAATTCTACACTAGACTATCAGTAGTAGCAATAAAGGTGTTCACACATCTGGGAAGGTAGGGGCTGGTGGGATAATCCATGGCCTAAGGTCACTGTCCTGCCTGTAAGGACCTTATTGGTAACTGTAGGGTCTGGGCTTAGGCAGGTGTGGCGGAGATAGAGAATGGGTTAGAGGAAAGTTACAGTGTTGTCAAAGAATGATAACAAGGGAATCATCCTTAGAGAAGGCTTTACCAACAGTGCAGGTAAAGGCTGGAAGATCTGGAATGATAAAAGGCTCTAGTACCCAGTTGTCATTTGAAAGCTTGTGGAGGTGTTCATATCTCTTTTGAAATAAAGTTTTACAACTAAAAGCAGCACTAACTGAGCAGTCATTATCTTTTACACGTGTTCTACCTTCAACCCAGAATTACATAAATCGTGTGTTATTACATCATCAGATGTCAATGGGCAGAGCTGCTGAGTATAAGGAAAGTGAGGATTTTCTGAGAGGTAAGGAGGATGCAGGTACTGTCCACACACTGTCAGCCATGAACAGCTCTCTCTCCCTTCCTCACAGTTGTTCCCTGTCCTCATATTTTGTTTAAATTGGGAAGATGAATAGCTGGTTTACTCAGATGTGATACTCCAGCAGACTTGGGGCACTTGAGGACTGTTTTTTCATTGAACCTACACATTAACCTAATGTTTTTTGTTATGTAAAATTGCTAAAAATTGTTGTGGCAATTACTCAGGAAGTGGCACAAAGTGTTTTTTGATTTTGTTGTTCTGCCATCACATTAATAGCCAAAGGGAAGTTGAATGGATAAGACAAAACCTCTTAGCTGTAAAAATCCTGAGTCTCTCCTAAGCCAAGTTTTAGCCAACAGTCTGCCAGTGCACATTTTTCAACAGCAGAATAACAATACAGCTCATATTCTATGAACACCATATTTTCCCCCATGTACCCCTCTGTAAAAATGTCCCAGGAAGTTATACAAAAGGAAGAGAACTGTTGATACAGAGATTGTTGTTCTGGTCCTTGACCTGATACTTTCCAACTGCCTGCAGGAAACTGAAGCCACCTCCTCAAAAAAGGCCAGTGCTTGATGTGCATCTGATAGTTAAATTTTATTCTTAACAAAGCTAGAAGAAGAGAAGTAGCTGAGCATTGTTTCCTTGTACAGAGTAGTGTGTAGTAACACATCACATTTTGCCTTTTTTTGACATGGCATTAATGAAACAATTTCAGATCTTTCAGGCATTCTTGTCACAGTCTCACGTTGGTTTGAAAGAATACTTCAAATGAGGTTGCACTGTAAAAAATAATGATTCATTTACTCATCTGGGCATAATTTTAATATTCTTGTGCCTTTACTTCTGCTGCATGATATATAGTTTGTGGAATAGAAAATAAAGGTCACAAAGCTTTGGATTTTTAGGGTGATTTATTTGTTGCTTTTTTTTTGTGTGTGTTTTTTTAAAGTCTTAGGATTTTTTGTAAACACTGCATTGATGTAGAAAGCATTGCATACACATTGTTCATTGCTTTCTGCAGAGTATTGGATTCAGAAACAACACAAAATTAGATTTGTAATATATTCATCAAATAGAAAGTCTCCAAGTATAGTTTTAAACATTATGTTTTAATGTTTTGGCTGAAGTTCAAATCCTGAAGGAAAAAAAATATTTTTTTGAATAATACTGGTTCATTAGAATAATTTAAGAATTTTTAAGAGGGCTCCCATATGAGGTGCCAGACTGATTCTAAACCTCGCTGAATATCATGTCTCACAGAATTATGCAAATGCTGGTCAACTGCAGACTGAAGACTCATGTGTGGAACTTCGTGAAATATTAACATCAAGCATTTTTTGGAGGAAAAAAAACCACCCCAGTCTTTAATTAATGAATCTTTGGAATCAACTTGCAAATCTATCAATGGGATTATTGTAAAACAACTTCTGTTCTCAGGATGCCTCCAAGAAACGAGAGAGCCCCCTTCTTCTAAACTCAGAAATCCCAAGGCAGTGTCCTGTAAAGTCAGTGTAACATGCTAACAGGGAAATGCAGGGCTGTTCTTATCTCTGCCACTGGCTTATCTCTGTACCTTGGACTTTTTATCGCTTTTAACACATCATGCATTACAGACATTTCTGTGGAGGTTATTCTCCTGCACTTCCTTTCTCAGACCCTCTTATTTTCTCCCATTTCCTCTTTTCTTGTACATTTTTCTTCTTCAGGTGTTGCATAGTGAAGTGTTCACTATTGCATCTGTAAAACTATGCTTCTCCCTCCAGTATTTTCTTCTGTACCTTTTACTGTTTTGAATTTTCTGAGTTTCCTCAACCCCCTTGATTCTCTGTATTTCCAAACGGAAAAAAGAAAACAGAAGAAACCTCTGAAGTAAATGTTGGTAACTCCTTTATGAATTAATATGTCCCATTCTTTTTTCATTGTGTATGCTCTAGGCTAATTATTGTTACTAGGGAGAGGCTGGATTCAGCAGCCAGAGCCAGCTCTGGAGTTCAGAGCAGCTTGGTGTAGCAGTGGAGGAAGCTGGGAGGAAGTTCCTGATTGGTGAATAGTGATGTGAAAATCCCATTCCTTTCTCTTTTCCATTATGTGCCTCCTACCTGGTAATTCCCAGTAGCAAAGAATATCCAGGAGAGGTTAGACAATGAGCACAGAGGAATCTGTAATATGGAAATAAAGATTACAAAGGAAAAACAGCAGAGATAAAAAACTTAAACAGAAAAAAGTAGGCATTTGGACCCTAATTCCCTGCTCACGTACTTCAATTCCATCAAAATCAACAGGCGTTGGAGGCTAAGTTAATGAGAGCTGGTGTCTCTATGGCTACAGTATAGCAAAGGCTTTTGTCTTCTCTTCATGGGGAAAAGCACCTATATAAACTCCTGACAGCATCCAGCCTTCAGAGGTTTTCTCCTTCTTAAATGGATTTTCTTAAGTGCAGTTTCTCCTGGTTGTTTAAAGGAGTGTAACAGATGAACTTCTAGAATCTGAGAGGTTTAGTCTTCTAATGATCTTTTTTTTTTTTTTTCTAGAAAGAGAAAAATAGTCTTTTGTGTACTTTTTAGGAAGGAACCAGAAGATGAATTCCGGTGCTACTCAGCATGCATCGTATTTGTCATATTTCAGAATTATCTCTAATTTTCTTGGCTTCCTCCCCAAATTGCTTTAATCATTAGGCTTTTTCTTAAATACGTCTCTGATGTGTGTCATTGTGGTGGCTGCCTCTCAACAACTAGCCTAGGGAGAAAAACATCTCGCTGGTCTCACACAGTAGGCAGAGCTGCTTCACAGACACAACAGCAGAATGTACTCTAGGACAGCTGGCTCTACTGCCAGCCTCAGAAACATCAGGGTGAGTCAGGAGTAATTAGAGCTCAATAACTGGTCAAAATCAAGACCATTCACTCTCAGTTCTTTCAAATAGGTGTAATTTCACAAAAGTAAGTAGAAGCAGATCATTTTACTCTGTAATAAATTTAAACATCTGTCTGAAATGAGTTTTGAATCAATACGGGATAGATTTAGTTCTTTATCAGCATAACAAAGTATTGTCCTAATTCTGTCCCTTGTCCTCGTGATGCCCATGTGGGTGGTTACAAACACTACAAGCCCAACAGGACTTGAACAAAGCCACAAGGTGCTGCACGTGGATTGTTTGTCAAGAGATAATTTGTATTGATTGGGGCAGCTGAGTTCTTGGTAGCTTAAAAAAAAATCTAGTAGACAAACACTTTTACGATTCTTTGATTTTTTTTTCTGTGGAAAGGGAAAAGTTTTGGGCATCTTCAGAAAGTACTGTTAACTTTGATGTGCTACCAGTATCCTTGTGTGACCTGTTTCTCATAACTCTGTCCCATCCTGCGGATGCTGTGGCTTCATTCGCAATTCAAATTCCCAGAGTAAATTGTATAGATAAATCTTGATGTCACAGTCCATTGAATTTTACCTAATATTATTCTTTTTCCCTCAAGAACTCCAAGAGACTATGACTTTCTTCATTGACTTTCATTATGTTTCTCCAGTACATGAATAATTAATGTGGATTACTCTGGACTGTTTAAACTCTTTATTAAAGAAATTACCAAGTGTATATAATAGCGTCTCTTCCATTAGATGAACACAGGTGATTTCAGCACTCTAAATTAACATTACAATGTGATTCAGAAATGCACAACAAGGATGTGAAGCTGTTTTTCCCAACAGCAATTTTTACTGTTTTCTACATCTTCAGACCTCAGTATGGATACACAGACAGATTTAGACCAGTGTTTGGGTCCTGCCTTCCTCTTTGGAGCTCTTCTGTAAGTGTAGCTCCCACCCCTATGTGTGCTGTTGTTCAGATTAGAATTACTTCCCTGCAATGAATGATTTTGAACTAGCCCCTTGCACTTCAGACTTCTCTGAGCTATATGTTTCTTTTTTCTTTGCAAGTTGTTTTTGCCAAGTCCACTTGATAATTTACCCAGCTCAAATTAACTGTGAAATAGAGATGAAGCAAAAATGAGAGGGATTTTTTAAAAAGTCTGAGGAAGGAAAACAGAGGGGACCCTATGTGACAGGCACTTGGTCATACTGCAGCTCTTGGTACAGGCATCATTGGTTAAAAGATGCTGTGCTGTTTTCTAAGTAAAACAGAACAGAAAAGCCAATAATAGCAGAGAGGTCCTCTGCAAAAAATTGTTTGTGCCTTTGAAGTCTGCTTAAGATATTTTTGGGAGGGGAATGTTACCCCTAAATATTGGGTAATTGCTTAGTTTTAGAGGCAATGCAAGTGGATGAGAATTGCTGTAAATTCCAGTTATGTTTTTTTAAGCACCAAGGAGATGCTCATTAAGAATGCCTGCCAAATAATGAAGAGAAAATTTTGGTACTTGTTAGAGGGAAGTGATAAACATGTCTTTTTTCCTTCCTTTGATTAGGAAATAATGGGAGTTTTCCCAAAACAGGAGTCACAACTTTAAAGAAACGTTTTTAAAAAATCCCTCTGTCACTGAATCTGGCTCTTGAAGACTGAGTAGTTCCAGAGGATGGGACGTTTCTTTGCTCTGTAAGTGTTTTGGATATTTTATCCGAAAGAGCTGTCTTCCAAAGCACATAACCCCCAGACAGAGTTCCTGTTTCCTCTAGCTAATGGTTCATTACTTCTTTGACCCAGCTCGTCTTAACCCTCACTGTGGAAGACATCTAGAATTATGTTATAATTAGGATTTAGAATTCACTCCCGTACTGCAATTTTGTAAAACAAGTCTGCTGGAATAGACTGGCAGTTAGTGATGGGCAAAATGAGGCTGACAGATATAATGATGACAGCAGTTCTTTCACAGAATAAATATCACAGAGGCCTCTGCAGCGCAATGCTTGCTGGCCTGTGTGCAATGATGTTGAGGAAGGCATTGCTGGTAATGCCATACTCTGCTGTATGTCAGCTTCAGTGTTATATCTTATGGCTATGGATAATACCAAAAGGTTTTGCTGCCAACAGATTTTGTGGGGAAGGATATGGTACCAGCAATGGCAGGTAAAAATACCAGGCTGCTTGTTGATGTATTTAAACAGTGAAGTGGAATTTAGACTCAATGGTGTTCAGCCTTCAAAATCTCTGCTAAGCACAAAAGAAAGTTTTGCTTAGTTGCAGTTGGGATTTCAGTGGGTGTTGGGTGATTTCGGTTCCTGCCCAGTAAGGAATTTAATTTTAGCAACTGGTGACCAGAAGGCATTGAATCACAGTTAAGGAAGGCTGCTCTGGACCTTTATGGCATTTTGTCTACAGTTTGTGAGTACTCCAATTAACAATTTGTAATTTTGAAGGAACAGATCTACATTTTATATTGTAAAGATGCTATTTTTTTTCCCACTATGGGACATCAAAATGGCAGCGGTGTTTGTTTGGGGCTGTGTTACTTGAGTAAATCACATTTGACCCCTCCTGCCACAATTAAAGGTAAAAGATTTCAGTCTTGATCCTAAGAGGTAATAATTGTAATGTTTTAAAATTATCTTCTATTTATTCTTCAATAAGAGATTCATCTCCTATTTTTTAATATAAATAGAGAACATGTTAGTGTTCAGTATAACTAAGTCTTAGTGGAGCTACTTGTTTGGCAGATTAATTCGTGCTCCCCATTTGCCTTTGAGTGAATGATGGTCTTGCTAAAGAAACAGCGTCAGAAAATGTAGCAGTGAGAGAATTGTAATTTTTCAGAGGAGATAATGCAATTTCTTTTAATGTTTACTGTGAAAAAATGACAAAATGGCACATCAAAAGCATGAGCCACTTTCTGAGCCCTGGGCAAATGCAAATACTGTTCTAAAGCTTTCTTAGTGATGGACTTTCAGTGTCTCTTCTCTTCACGACCTGTTATTACTGCTCACATCTTCAATTATTCTTAGTAGTGACCTTTTCTCAGTGCTCCCCAGAAGAAAAGCCCTACATCATTGCAATCATGGCATTAGTACTCAGATAAGCTAATAGTATTTTCACCACAAAGCAATTCCTTTCTTAAGTGGTGAACATGGTCAGACTACTTACATGCCAAGGAAAAGATCTATTTTTTCCCCCTAAATGCGGAAAGGACAAAGTACAGATTTGCATAGTGAGAAATAATAATATACATGGCAGCATTTCTGTACTATGTTGCCTGTTTAGTGCACCAATCCATACATGTGGAAGGGCAAGTGATATAAAGAAGGTAAATGGAGTACTGCTGTGTAATATCATTGAGGCTTCAGGGGCAAATCTTGGCTGTAAGTTTAGTACTGAAATTTTTCCTAAATGAATGGAAACTGTATTCCGTGATGAATTATTCTGGCTAGAGTCATATTTCAATATACAAATCAGTGTGTATGAAAAATGATTGAAAGAAGGGGTAATTCTGAGATGAGGAAGTGTTAGCACCATATGGTAACACTTATGGGAAATCTTTCCCTACTTTACTTTGGAAACTTTTCATGTAAAAGATTGCACAGTCCTGCAGTTATCCACTGCAGGGATTTCTTTTGTCATCTTTATGACTGTTAATTTGGATTAGAGTAAAGCCTGGATTCTTCACCAGGGATGAGTGCTCCATTGTATGAGGCTTTGTACACGCACATAATTAAAAAAGAAAGGAAAAAACCCTTCCCTGAAGAGTTTGCAGTATTACAAAAACATCAGGCACCTATTGCATCCAAAAAACATAAAAGGTGGAGTAAAGGAAGAAGATCAAAGCTCAGTACATTTCGTGCTGTCATATGTTTTTCTCGCTTTCCTTCTTGGGAGAAGGACCCCCTTTAGTATTATGTGCCACTTTAATATTATTCTTGACCACATTGATTTATTGTTCCTTCATCATTAAACTATTATCTAAGCAGTTGCTGACAAACCAGCAGAGGTTCTGAGGGTGTGATAAAATACCTTTTTCAGTGTAAAACATTCTGGACATCCTGGTTGAAGGGAAGTGGAGGGCACCTCTGGAAATGGGTGGACTGGACTGCCAGAGATTGCCAGCAGTCAATACTGATAAGGTGACAGAGCTGTTCACCTGCAGGACTGAAAGGAGAGGGCACCGTGTAGGAGGGGCACTCCCTGCAAATTGCATGCACGTTTTTGGGAGGGTCAGGAAGGGGCAGCTGCATTCTGGTGGTGGGACAATATTTTCTTGAAGCGTAGAAGTAGGAGTTAAAAAACTCCCACTTCTCAGGAAGAGAATAGAGGAGTTTGGAACAGAAAAACAGCAAGGGAGAAAGGAGAGAAGAATGAAAATTTAAAAGGTAGGGCCAGGGAATATCCAGGTTTTTTATCAAAGTGAATGCTAAAATGAAACTAAAGTAAGGACAGGAGTTGATTTTTCACAGGCAATTGATGAGTTTTGAGTAATGAGTGTATACTTATGTTGCATGTGTACGTACTCACCTATGTAACCTCAGGGTTTGGGAAACTGCGATGAACTCTGCTTAAAGCCTGTGATCAACTTTAAGTACATTTCCTCCAGACATTCTTGCAATTTTGTGCAATTCTAGACTTGATAAGCACACATGTATGGCAGACAGATGAGGATGTGTTGGATAGATCACAGCTTTAGCAGACTGAGCAAATTTATCTCTCACCTCTATTAGTGAGAAGCATATCTCTCAAACAGATGATTTCTCCCATCAGTTTCCTGCAAGAAACCTTGTTTGATTCTTGCTACCAATGTGTCCAGATTATCATTCGTTGTTGTTGGGCACCATCTTGGTTTTTTCAGTTAAAACTATCCCAGTTGTGTGAGTTGAGCACTTCTAAAATGTAATTATTGGACCATATTTATTAATCCTACTATAGGAAACGAAACATGTGACTCACTATTTAAAGTCATCCAAAGATGGGGCTAAAGACCCAAGGCAGCACTGGCCTGCCCAGGTGTTTCCTTGTTTCTCACCCTCAACAGCAGTGATGAGCTGTACTTACCCTTCAAGGTCTCCTGACTTTACCTTGCAGCCAAATGTGAAAGAAGCAGGTAAACACGGGGTGCACTTTCGTTCTGGCCTATTAAAATGTTAAAGATTGTTGGCATATTTTGATTAAGGGAACGTGTACTGGCTAAAATTTTGTGATGGGGAGGGGTTGTTGAGGTCTGCAAATGTGAGGAGACGTTAAGTGCTTGCATGGAAGTTGTAGTAAGAAAGTGAAAGGAAAAGGTACGGAACCCTCAATAACACAAAGAATTTAGAAGGTTTGTATTTTCCCAGTTTCAGAAGAAATGCAGCTGTTCTTGCCTATTGTTTGGTTTTTTGTTTTGATCATTATAAGACAATTTTTTGATAAACAGGGTGTATGACCTACTTTTAAATTTTAATTTAGAAAAATGCTTACAGGATTTATGGCATTCTTGGGAGAGATGTTTAGCTTAAGATCATCATGAGTTGGTTAACAGGGGGAAAGGACAGAGAAATAAACATAATATAAACTATTTGAATCATCAGTCAATGTCAATTTTTAAAAAATATTTTCCCGATAAGGGAATTTTTACAGTTTTTTTGTAGATGAAGTTCAAATGACTTCATCTGCTGCCTTGACTGTCCTAACCTTCAGAGGCTCCTCTTATAAATCAAAACAAACAATATGTTCCAGTGCAATTTAAACTTTCCTATTTTTTTCTTTAGGAAAGCAGAACTGCTGTATGATGAAGAGAAGGAAATATTTTTATTAGTGTCTCATGAGCAGAATAACTTGAAAAAAAGAAATTTAAGTTTTTAGGTCCTGTGCTTTCAGCAGTATTTTGTGGTTATGTTGTGCTGCCTGTATGAGAAACAGCACTGGAGATACAGAGGGGGAGGAAAGGGAGGCAGGAGGATTTGCAAGGCCCTATGGAATCTCCTTTTGTGGCTATTTAATAATACACCATGTAAATGCACTGTAGTATACATTATATACAATATATTGACCTGATTTGTCACTTCTGAGAGGTGGGGACCGTGCAAGTGTTAGTGAAGAGTTGAATTTCAATGCAAGTTACCTCTTTAAATTCTATATTTAGCTAAGCAATGTATTTTGGATAATTCCATGGAGAATTTGTTATTTCAAGGGTTTTGTGTGAAGTGAGATTGGGGCTTTGGGTTTGGTGTTTGAAAGTATTGTACAACAGTTTATGTACTGGGAGATTATTTGTGATAGGGAGATTTTTTTTGGTAGAAAATGCAGTGTAATTTTGTTCCCATAAGGCATGAACTGCATTAAATATATTTTGGAGATGATACCACTTCACTCCTCGGTGTTGACTTATTACCACCATTACTAATAGCAGGTAGATGATATTTAAAATGAAATATGATGCTTCCTAATGTTCCAGCAAATAGCAGGAGATAAATTAGTAGCTAAATTAGCATATTGACTGGCTGGGTGAAATATGCGTAACAATCAACTCTAGCAATAAATAACTTGGAACAAAATATTTTTCAAGGCATTTTGGAGGTCCTTGTCTATTTTAGAGCAATCATACAGGGATATATGCGTTGACTTTATTCATTTACTCTCCAAGACATAGGTTTACAAGTTTAATTGCATGAGATTCCTTGCTGCAGTGAGCATCAAATAAACAACAGTTATTAAAAGAGAAACTAAAACATGACAATGCCAGCTTTCTTTTGTGCTTTTCATGGAAAATATATTAGTCAATAAAGCAAAATCAGAGTTCTGTATACAGGTAGCTTGGCTGTTGGTTTCTGTGTACTTAAGCAGGCTCATTTTGTTCATCTTGTATCAGTATTTTTCTGCTTCCGAGAGTGTCAGTGTGTTATTAAAGGATGGCCTGCCTCTGGCAGGTGGCTACAGACAGCAGGTGGTTGTAATCCCAGCTCCCAGGTGCTTCAAAATCAGTAGAGTCTGGGTGAACCAGCCACTCTTTTAACGTTCCACTCCATTAGAAATATTCCTGGCTGAAACTTTTCATCTGACACCTTTTGCATCTACAGCACTGCAGGATGGGAAATAACTGCAAAACTGCCTGTTTTCCCTCCATCACAGGACAAGTTCTGCAGCACTTTGGACACAGATTTTCAGGCTTCTGGTTTCAATTCTTTTGTAATCTCACAGGAAAACAAGGAAGAAAGGTTTTTCCTAGCTAGAAAACCATTTTTTAGAAGAGATAACTTCAGATTTCTGGAAATAGGAACACTGAAGTATACCTTTCCATGTCTAGTTTATATTGGTGCTTGAAGTCTTTATTATTTTTATTTTTCTTTTTCTGCAAGAACTCCTTTCTAAAGTGATCACTGTTAGTCTTTTAATTAGACTCTTCTTGTGCTGTGAACTCTGTTCGGATGTGTTTTGGTCACTGCCTGTCATCATTCCTGTCTGGTGCTCTTTATGAGTCAATGTACAGTTCAGCATCCTCCTGCTTGGCTGGGTCAGTACCAGGGCTGCAATCAGGTATCCTCAGTGAGTTTCCAGACATTGTTTGAGGTCAAGTGGTTGTTACAGCAGCCTTGTCTGGAGCAAAATCATCCACGTCTCAAGAATATGTCACAAACTGCAGTTTGTGTACTGTGTAGGCACATGCCATTCTGCCATTCTCTGTGTGAAGAAGCTTTCCTGATCTGAAACTTCCCTTTCAAAAGGTAAAAAATGCATATCCACAGTTTACTGGGGCATGGGTAAAAGGATGAGAGAACTCTTTTATTGGTGTGCATAGTGTAAATCTGCTTAAGGTGTGTGAATATTGTAAATCTGCTTAAGCTTATGAGATCTTTGCAGGCAGGTGTGGGATGCATGTAAAGGACTCTTGGTTTTCCAACATGTCTTGAATTCACATAGCTGGGCCTGCCTAGCTCAGACCTAGCATGTACTGCTAAATCCTGCTGAGACACAGCATATTAGTTCAGGCTTAATGATGTGCTAACACAGTTACCTGCTGAAAGGCTTTGCAGAAATTCCTAAGTCACTCTAGTCCACAAAAACTTTTCTTTTAGCAGGGTTAGGAGCCAGGTAATTCATGGTCAGAGAATTTTGAGCCTTTCAGTTCTTTTTATAAGGACATCTTACATAATCCACTGGACTCTCTGGTGAATAGAGGTGCTGTACTCTGGTTTCATGGAGATAGGCATGGCTGGGGAGAGAGGATTTGCTCGTGTGTTTGGATGTGCTGTAGTTCCTGGCTGGTTTCTTGATGCAAAGTGTGGAAGAGTTTAAGAGTGTTTAATATCTATAACTCCTCGTATCCATTTATAAACCGGGTATTTCCCAGGAAAATTAAAAGGCTTAATTGTGAACATCTGTTCTTAAGGGCAGTTTTTGCGTCCAAAATACAGCTTCATTCCTCAGATTTTCTCCAGTCCTAGCTCTTTAGCTTTTTCAGAAAATAAAGAAACAACTGTTTGGGTTAACAAAGTGAGTGCCCTTAACAGTAGCAGGATCTTTCACTGTGCTTTTGAACTTAATCCTTGTCCCCAGTGCCCCAGTGTGGCGTGACCAGAGTAGAGGCACAACCTGCCCACTTCCCTGTGGCCTTCACAAATATCAGCAGGGGCTTATTTTGGTTGAGGATAAAGGCAATAATCACTGTTGTCTTAGTGTCTGGTTAGGTGTCACCAAGGGGACAGAACCGTTTGGTGACAGGAGAACAGAATATTTTATCCATGAGGATGTGTACAAGTGGAAAATCTGGGATTGCCAAACTGGATGCAGTTTCTAGGCTGAAGGATGGAGCTGGTGTAGCAGGGGCTCATCAAGCAGCAAGTTTGGGAACAAATTTCCTATTTTAAATGGAAAAAGTCCAAGGATATTTTTCATAGACCTGTACTGATTTGTCAGCTGTCTGTGAAGTATCAGGGTGTTGGTAGGGATGGCTTAATTTGTAAGCCTTTCTACAAGGAGTTAGTGCTCCTGGGGTCTTAGGCATGGTCAGTGGTTGCAGTTACTAAATCCAAGCTTAATCTGAGCAATTTATAGGCTGATTTATGGGCTTGTCTCATCGCAGTAGCAATATTGTTAGGATGCTCTTGGTTTCTTGGTGTATACTCTTGTAGCGTATTGCAGCGTTACTGTGCTGTGGTATAATAATGTACTCAAAATTAAGGGAACATAAAGCCCCTCAAATTACCAAATGAGAGAGACATGCATGGAAAAAACTGAACCCTCAGTAGAGGAATGAGGGGAGGAAAAACATCAAAGCTTATTCTGGACATAGCCAGTTAGTAAGATGTGCTATCTAATCAGACCTGTTCTGGACTTTCTCTACTGCCCAGTTTGAACTCCCAAGGCCAACCAAATGTCTGATTTTTGCTGAGCATTTAACAGGTCTTCAATATGCACTAATTATCTTCAGCTTAAAACCTGTATCAATTTTTACCTTTCTTTTGTGTTTTTAGGCTGCCTGTTTGAGGATGACCTTTGCAAATCTTTTGAAGTCTGTGTAAACGGTGAGTCTTCAATGTTTTATTTCCTGATTGGTCTGTCCTCCACTCTGTAATTGCTACATGGTTGCTTCAATAAACAAAATACATGTGTTAGTGAGAAGGAGAGGAAAAGAAAAAGTACTGGGTATGACTATTCTGGTCAGCAGTTAGGGGAAATTTAATAGATTTATAAATAAAATTCTCTCAACCCTGAGCAAAAACATCTCCTTTTATGTGAAATAGATTGTAATTTAATTAAACACACTGAAATATGCTAACATTTAATTTGTCTTAATATGGGTGAAAATAACTGTTTTGTTACCTTCAGGTTGTTCTTCGTTTTAGAGGATGATGTTGAGTAATTATCAGTCTCCTCTTCTTCAAAAGATTGTTATATATTGTAATAAGAAAGAAGGTCTCAAAGGAACACCGCAGTTGTTGATTATACTGCTTCCTTTTTCTGTGATTTTACTTGAATTATGCAGAAACAGCTTTCTTCTGCTGTCCTTCACAATTTATTTTCAGTAAGTCAAAAAAAACCAACACAACATATGAAGGAGGCTAATGGAATAGTAGGAAAGATGTTTTCTAATAATAGCTGAAGATTGTTAATGTGCTATATGAAATAATTTAATTCCTGATGAAGGACAGAGGATGCTCAGAGAGAGATCTTTGAAACAATAACTCTTGTAAAATATGTGTATACGTGATGAATGGGGGAAGGGAGTAGTTTCAATAGTGTCTTTTGACATGGGAATTTATGGAAATATGTAGATCTCTAATTAGGGGGTTTAATTTTTCAAATTACCTATTGTATATGAAGTTTTTGTTTGTGACTTCGTATCATAAAGAAGTTTCGCTTTCCATCAATCACAGAAACAATAATATGGGTCTATTAATAAATTAGGACATTAATAAACTTTCTCTAATGAACATTTAAGAGTAAATGAGATTAAATTTCCAGTACTCTTTAACATCAGACAAATGCAAATTTGTAAGAACACTGTATTGACAATTCCCATGATTGACACCAGCAAGGGTAGTGACAGATTTCTACAGTGGTGCATTTTGCTGACTATCAATATTTTCCAGTGCCTAGGCTGGAGTCTTCCCCAGTGCAAGCAGATTTAATCAGGTTTAATCATAAGCCACTGTTACATGTGGCAGACAATGCATAATGGGGAGTTTGTGCAACAGATGATGGTAATTTCTGTACCTTAAGGGATCTCTCTATTAAAGACTTTGCTCTTCCTGTAAATGTAACTTCTTAACTTCTTGCTCCACCTCTTTTCTTAAATGAAGATGCAGTTTCCAAAATCTCCACGTGACACTCACTAGCATGCAAAATTAAATTATGGAAGTTTTATCTTTGAATTTGAATGGACCTTTTCTGTAGATCTACTCATAGTTTGGCATAACTAACTTAAAGAAATGTCAGTAATGATGAATAAGCCAGTTGATCAATAATATTTCCTAATGGCTGATCTTGTTTTAAAAAAAATACTTGCAGAGATTCTGTCAACGTGTTTAAGGTAACTGCAAAGTATTTCATTCTTTTTTAGCCCCAACTGGGAAAACGTTGTCTAGAGTGTATTTTAAACGCTGTCCTTGATACAAGTGAAGATACACCAATCTTGAGAAAATAAACAGGATCTTTGGAAGATCATACATTGAAGTACCAAAAAACGATCAGAATTTACTTTTTTTTATAAGTACCAGAAAGGAAGTGGGCCTCTTGCATCTGAGCAATCCTTTACATTTTTCCTGCCCAAACTGCTGCTGATTCACCTGTGTCTTGGAAATTTTTCAGAAATCCTGATCTATTAAAATGTGAGGACTTTGTTGGGTTGAGAGCTCAGGAGCTGAAGTTTGTGGAGGTCACTGTGCTCGGAAGCAGAGCTTACTTTGTGTATTTCAAGGTCACTGAAAAGGTTTGCCTCCTTTCTTGTCACACAAGTGGGTATTTCTGAAGTACAGTGTGAAAGTGGGTAAGAAACAGCAGCTACTTTTTGGTAGCATCTTTGATGCATCTGTGATCTGCAGATTTGCTTCTGACTCCTGCAGGAAGGCTGATAATTTTGATCTTTTTCTCTGCCTCCAGCAGAGGCAACTGAACTGACCACATCTTCAGAAATAGGTTTGCCTACTGAAGACATAAGTCACAGTATTTGCTATCTCACATCATGTCATCAACTGTAGACTTCAAGTGCATTCCATGCATCAGACTTTAAAAGCATAACCAGAACACTGAGCTATTTCTTAGCCTAAAAAAACCCCTTACTCTTCTTTCTTTCTCATTTCTTCTGAAGAGAAATTTTGACTGAAAGATTTTGATAAATGTTCCTTTGCATGAGGAAAAAATTGGTGTTAAAAGAATGTTTTTTTAATTGTTGAAAGCAATGTAATAAAGTTGTATGATCTCATATAAGCAGCATAGCTGTTTATGTCAGAGATAAGCACTGCTTACATCTGATTAGGTCACATGCCATTTTTGCAGGGCAAAGGACCTGCTGTAATAATGATTGTTGACTTTCCTGCCACTTTCCCTCATCGTATAAAGGTCTCTTTTGGCTTCAGTGATGGGTTCTCACTTATGTTTGTTTAATAGCTCCAGCAGCATTCATGCAATATTAATTTATTTCCACAAACCTTTTATCAGTTTTCTGAGCTGCACTGACTCATCAAGTGGTTAAAAAGGAACATATTGTTTCATGTTTATTTTAATGGCATAAGGATAAGCCAGGCAAAAAGACTGAGTTAGTTTTCCTTGACTCTTCCTTTGCAAAGCCAGAACTTTGAGAGGTAAAGTGATTTAGATGTCATTTATTTATCTTCTGGTGCATCATTGCCTCTGTCTTAGAGGTGGAGGAGCTGACATTTTCACCCATCTAAAATGCTTGAAGCTTGAAAGCCTGCAGCTAAAAAGACTTGAAAGGAAAGGTGAATATGCTTGTGAGCTGCAGACTCTAGTAGAAAGTAGCCTGGCATACTATAAGCTTGGAAATACTTGCCCCCCAATAAATGCTGAGAAGCTGTTACAGACACAACAGGAAGCAAATAACATCTTAATTAAACAAGATATATAGAAGGAAAATAATAATGCGAGGAATAGTATTTGCAGTGAGGGTATGTGTAGTGACACAGCAGTGGGTAAAGAGGGATATGGTTTTCACACATTCGCATACATTTTGCTGTCTGGGTTAGAAGTTAAAGCAAAAGGGTTTGCCCATGTGTGTATTTTTTCCTTAACACTTCTGCCTGGAATGTGTTCGTATGAAAAGGAGAGAAAAAAGCATCAGGAAGGAACTTTTAGAGGATCTCTGAGACAGAAATCCTTTGCTTACCCTTGAACAGTCCTTGTATTTATACACTAAATTTAGTACAGCTGGATAAGTGGGAATATGTCATGTTTTGTTTTGCATTTTAAGAGAGAGATAAAGCACTTCATGTAAAACATCAGCTCGTATATCCTCCTTGTTGGAAGGTTTAAACAAACTGGCTCCTGAAAGCAGCAAAACAAAGACAAGTTCTTATTCTTTCTCATGAAATCATGCTATTGAATTCTAGCAGTGCCACTGGGAAAGACACCATGTGGTACAGATAAAAGTGTTCATTTCAAAATAACCATCCCTTATTGGCCCCTTTCCTCCCTTTATTAAACTGTTTGAACTTCTCATTTAGAAGGGTGGCATTCTTTCCTTTAGCTTTAATCTCCAGATATTTTGCTTCAGAAAGCACCTTTGTGCTGTGTTTTATGCGGGCGTGGATACCGTGATATCTGTGCTCCTATCAACAGATCCTTTATAAATCAGGGCAGTTTTTATTTATGAAAGAGGTTGTGGCTGCAAGCCTCCTTCCTGCATGAAATCATAACAGGGTTCACGCAGACAAGATCAGATAGTAGAAAACAACTCTGTGAGGCCAACCAAGGAAAGTTAATTAAATGCAGTCGTTGGCGCAGAGTGCATCGTTAAGTCAAGCCTCGCTGACAAACACCAAGCTTCTCCTCGGAAGACACGGTCTGATGTCTGCAGCAGTGTTTGGAGAAGCTGTGCTTCTGAAAAGCTGGGCAAACAGCCCTGCACAGCTGAATCAATATCGCTTTATGTATGCAAGCCGCACTTGTTAGGAGGGACTTAGGTAAGCACGGTGTGTCAGAGGCACCCAGGCATTGCAGTGCAAAGTCATGAACCTTTCCAAGTTTGGATCTCTGCAGGTAGTTCAGAATATTAACGCATTTTCTCCCTCAGCTACAGAGCTCCTTGAACATTTGGAGTATAAGTGATTGCATGTGCTGGTGATGAGCCATAAACGGTAAACATGTGCTACAGATGATAAGGGAGAGAAGTCAGGATCCCTGAAATGGTTTCTTGAACTTAATGTGTTATGCTTTGAGGTTTTCCAGACCATTGCCTGGTAGGATGGGATTGCAGAGGGAGATGCACCTCGGCATTGTTTAGCTAACAGATGTCTGCAGCAACATCTGCGTTTGCAAGGCGCTGCTCTCCAAAAGCTATTGAATTTTTGTCAAATGACACTATAAATCTGGGCCTAAGCTTTCTGAGCCCTTTCAGTAAGCACCAGTGCTTGTTATAACTAAATTCAGACTTCTGAGGAGTAACGCTAAGTGGTACCTCTGCATGCACTTGCTTTATTGTTTGTGGAGAATTCCTGTGCTTTTCAAGGATGTGGGGATTCTTCACAAATAACCAAAGTTCTAATACCACCTGATGTCATTTCTTACCTGAATTCTGAACTAAATGGGAGTGCATGGATGTTTGCATTAAAAACCTGACCAATTATTTAAATCTTAGGATTTACTTCCAGTGGTTCTTCTGTACCAGTTGAAAGAAACTGAACTGTACCAGTTCAAAGAAATAATGGGACTTTTTTGTCTGACACTTAATTTTTAAAAATGTGCTCTGAATAAGTAATGTCAGAAGAAGTCACAACCGTGTGTGGTACTCAAGAAGGAGTAAAGTTTAAAATCTGCCATTGTATAATGGTATTCTGAAAATCCACATCTTTAGAAGTATTTGCACACTTCATTCAACTGAAATCAAGGGTGAGATAACACCTAAATATTCCCGAGAATCTGGGGTTATGAGGTTGGTGTCTTAGGTATTAGAAATATTTTACATTTCTTAAGGAAATACACACACCTTTTGAAACAAGTCTGTGGAAATAAACACCAGGATTGAAATTGGCTCATTTTTTTTGCTCTCCATCCTTGTTCTTCATTAGGTTATGTGACACTTATATTAGGAGCAAGTACATGAAATGGAGTTTGTTTGGGAGGAAGACTCCAGCTTCCCATTAGCCTGTGTACTCCCTTGTGTTAGCTCTCACTTTCCCTGAGCTCTTTGAGGTATTGGAGGTGAAATATTAACATTTTAAGTCTTAGCAGAAGGTTAATATGTCAGTGCAGTGATGACTTCATCTCCTTTACTTTGAAACAGTGTGGTGGGGTTTTTTTTCCTCATTGAAAAAAGGCCCATCTATCTTCCAAACTATGCATTTGTGTCTTGTCTTTGTCTCAATGTGGCTTTAAAATAGCTGCCTGTGAGATGGTGGGATAGAAATGCCCAGCACGACTGGCATTAGAACTGGAATAGCGATTAAAGATGAAGTTACACTCCTCTTAGGAAAAGATGTTTAGCATGGTAATGCAGCTGTGGTTATCCACTGTCCCAGCTGTCAGTAAAAACTTTTTTGTGGGTTCTTTTTGTGGAGAATCTCAGGGTGCAGCTCCCGCAGGGCAGAAAGGCATCACTCAGACTTCACTGAGAGTGTGCTGTTCAGCACCAGGTATGAGAGGCAGCCATAAATCTCCCACCAGACATGGGTAATCCTTTATCTTCCCATGTCCTGTGCTAGTAAATAAGTCTTGGATCTGCTGAGTGCTGCACAGTGTTATTTCATGTGGACAGACCTCCTTTTGCTCAGAGGTCGGGCAAGAACTCTGCTGTGTTGCCACAAGGAAGCTTTAGTTCTATCTTAGTGTTGTAACTTGTGGTAATGTATTTTCTTGGCTTTCACAGAACCAGGACAAGCCTTGTAAGAAAATTGTTTAACCAGCGTGCTTTTGAGTGATTTTGGGGGCATTTTGGTGTTTGATTCATGAAGTTTGATTGCAAGATTCCACCTCCCCGCCTGCAGGCTGGGGGGATGAGGGCTGTGTGTGTGGGAAGGTATGACATCACTGGAGAATAACCATAGTTATCTGGTATCTCTATTCAAAATTACACATTTGTGGTGATAAGGAGGATGAATCTCTAAAATCTAATGTAATAATCTGATATTAAGGAGGATTAAAATTCTGAAGTTTTTGGAGTTGTCTTTTATTTTTTTTAGATTCAGTATTTCTCCCTGAAATATTTGAGGTGATATGAAGTCTTCAGCCTTAGGAGATGTGTTTATTAAAAAAATCCAACCAAATCTTGTTTTTCTGCTGTTGTTTTGAACATGTACTAGGCATTATATATACAATTTAGGGTAATGCTGAACATGTGTGTTACACTAGCACGCTAAATGTCTCATGAAAATATATTTGTCTATTAGAGATACTGTTTTCATCATATATGTTATCAGTGTGTGGTGGGCCTTTTTGTTTACTCTTTTTGGGTAAGCAGCACTTTTATTGGGCATGGTCAGAGATGTTCCCTATATCACTATTGTATTACCTTAAAAAAACCCCCGTAATTTTAACATTTGAGAGTCCATGGAAAAGTACAGCCTGTTTGATAAAGGCATTAGGGAGTCTCAGTAAGGTTTGAGCCTGATGAATGATGAAACACGAGAGCCTGAAAAGGACAGTGTGGTCTGGAGAGAAGAGAACACCAAGGGATAATGTTCTGGCAATGAGGTGGAAAGCAAATGAATCCTTGTTTGGAGTGACACTGCAGCAGTGTGCCTCTGCTCTAAATCCATCATAGTTTGTCCTCTTCTTGTGTCAAGGGACATTCACGAGCATGGTTTACTTCACGATTAAGATTTTTGAGTTATAGCTTTTGAAAAAATAGAATAATAGGCAGTTTTTTTCTTTAACTGTTCACCTTTACTAAGAAAAAACAAACCAAAACACCAATTAAAAAAAAAGGCATAAAAAATTTTATGAACAAGAAGTAGTAATAAAAACTGTCAAAAGAGAGGAGATGTGCAATTGGTGAGTCGGCAGTGACAGCTACACGGCCGTATTGCAATTATTGAGCAGCTCCAGATTTGAATGAGATATGTCCTTTTTTCCTGGGGTTAAAGGATATCTTCTACTTAGCATTTCGATTGCTTAAAAATGTGCAATTCCAAAAATTAAGCGCTTAACAACTTCTTGCTTATTTTGGGCTTCATCTGTTCTCTGTCAGAAGTGAAACTGGTGTTTGCCTTTGTCTCCCTAAATATCAGTGACTATTGTCTCACTGTAGCAGTGGTTAGTTGGGTCAATCAGATTAATTACTGAGCTACTTTGGTAATTAACTGAGGCATTGATGGGAATGTCTAAAAGAAGACAGGCTAGAAAACTTTGAACCCGTCCTCTGCTTGGGAAAACTGTGCTTTTAAAATATTCGTGTTGCTTGTGTCTTTCTTTCTGAATACTTCAGTAATCCTGTCTAATAGTACATAAGCTTAAGATATGAGGTCGTGAATCAAATATATTTTCAAAATGTACCAATTTTGCAAGAACATTAATGAATGACTCGACTATTCACTCTCCTCATTTTCTTGAGTGTGTAGGAGGCAAAGCTGTAGATTTCTTGAACATGTTCTGAATAACATTCTTTTGGATGATGCTTTACAGTTACAAGTTTTACTGTGTGGAAGATGCCATATATTTTTTTCCCCTGTTTTTCTGCCTTTTTTTTCTTCAAATGTTCTTTTAAAATCCTTCCCCCTGTTTGCTGCCCAAACTGTGCATCCCCTGACTGCTGTTGCATTACAATGATAATTTAGTGAACACCATTTTGTTTCTGACTTCATGGCGTTTGACAAACACTAATAGTCTTTTGACTCTCAATCTACCTTTAGACAGTAACATAATAGGAAAAAAATGTTCATGGTTTTCAGGGGAAGGATGTTGTGGTCCTGGCTAAGTAGCTTCTCAGAGGATATAGGAGAAACGAGTAGAAAACCTTATGGCATGGATCACCTGAAAGTGTCTCTACTGCAGCAGAGCAAAAGTGATGACAGTCTTTGCCTGCAGCAGGGATTTGTTTTGTCTCAAGATAGCTTGTGCGTGGAAAATATATGCCGTAATTATGGACATCCATTATGTCAAGTAAGAAGTTTAGGAGGAGAGTATTACTTTATAATTCGCACATGAAAAACATAAAAATATAATATATAAAAATACATTTTAATTGCCACGATTGTTTTGAATAGATGAAGACATGCAACATTTGCTTTTTTAAAAAAGCTTATTTTTAAATAAAGAAGGTGGAAGTTTTTTCCCAAGCTGTGTACCTACTACTTGGAGTCCTTGATTTGGATTGATTAATCCAAAGTGAACTAGAAAATATATACCTCTCTTTATTCTAGTGCTTGGAACAAATGCTTTGTAATAAAGAACTGTGAGAGGCTTTTATTGTTGTATGTCCTCATTTGATAAACAAGAGCAATCTGAAAGTGAACTAATTAGAGTGCTGTTGATTAACAGGTTAACAGACCTGTTAATGAAAAGTCATCCTGCACTATATGCCGTTCCAAGCCTTTAATTTAAACAGAGTTTTCTTTCATTCCCTACAGCCTCCATGGCAACAGCAACAAAAGTTGCTCTAGAGGTAGACAGAACAATAAATATATTTTATGGTCCCAAACTATTTATTGTAATTTGGTCTTTACTGAAATAGCTTTGGCTGCTGCTCTGCATAAGTTGAGAGTATTTGGTAGCTGTTGCTGCTGTGTCAGCGTGTTCCTCCAGTGCCCTGTGGTAGGATCAGTGTGATTTAAGGCTGGTGACTGCAGTGGGTGTTGAGGCCGAGTAAGGGAATACAACATTTAATGTTTGGACTCTTAACTCTGCAAGGAACAGTGTCTGTCAAATGGAAAATGTTTTCATTTTTAAAGTAATGGAGTAAACATTTCTGTTAGTAATGAATTTGCAATGTTATGATAAGGTTGAAAATGCGTACCTAATCTATTCTATTTAATGTTAACCCCTTTAAGACTGTATTTAGTCTTTCAACTGCATTATCTCACTTGAGTCTTCCAGAGATTAGGTTGTATTGTCATAGTTTTTTTCCAGGAAGTAAAAAGACAGGAATGATTGTGAACAGCTGCACACTGTGTGATTTTTCAATGGCAAGAATGTCTGTTTTTATCTCTCTCTATCTGTTATTGAGCTGCAATTGATGTTTTCTCTATCATAAAATCTATAGTAGATGAGAAAGAGATGTATTACCCAACCAGAAACTATAATGTGCTGGGGGAGAAAAATAAATTGATGGGAGTTGAAAACTACCGAGACCTTCCTTCAGATTTTTTTCTTTGTCCCGTAGTCCTCTCTCTTTACTCCACATTATGCTGCTGTATCTCTATTTCTGTGAGGTTTAGATAGAAAAGGTATTGGGGACAATTTGATGAATGGACTTTTGGATGGCAAGACTGCTAATAGTTTCATAGTTTATTGAACGCTTATAGAAAGCAATCTGCAATACCCAGTCACAGTGGAAGCAGTTTAAATTGCTTGTGGGTTTCCAAAATTAAATCAGTTTGTTTTCTTTGGAGGAGGAGTAGTTTTCAAGGTGGTAGTGTTTTGTTTCCAAATTTTAATTAATTTTCTAGCTTTAAGTAGTAAACTTTACTGCTTTTTGTTTACTGTGACTTAAAAAAACCCCAAACCTTTCCAAATTATAATAGTTTCCTGTTAGTCTTCTGATTTAACCTTTCTTTCTAGAATGTTGTTTCACTTCCAAGTTAGAGATGTGTAGATTTACTAGATTTCTACCATAATTAAGACTTCCTACTTTTCTGGCAGCCTGCCTTCATATTAGCGGACTTTTGGTGATGGCTTATGCTGAGTAATTTAATGGAACAGACTGTTCTTTCACTGACAGTAGCTGTTAGAAAAGTTTCCTCTCAATTTTTACCTGTAATTTTGATTGATGTGTTTGGTGAATGATTGCTTTTGAAATATTTGACTTTTAAACTCCTCCACTTACTTTTTTTGTACTTAAAAATTTCTGTGAAAAACAGTTGGACAAAAATGGATCAATATCAGTAAAGAAATACTGGTCCTATTCCATGTCTCAAATCCTTTTTAATTAATTTCAATTTTGTTGTGGTAAAACTAACTTTAGATATCAAACTTCCACGCAGTGTTTTTGTTACAAATGTTTGAAGTTCAGTCTAATACTAAGATTTCTTTTCTCCATTGTCTTTCTGCTCCTCCAGTTAGAGCTCCCCCATGCAAACACCTGAGCCAGAAATTATTATAACTGAAGGAATGGAGAGCTCTGAAAGAAGTTTGGGCAGAAAAGGATCCCTCTTCCAGCACTGTTTTTCTCAGTGGCAAAGGGTTGATGGACATGCTTAATGTTGCAGTACAAATTATAAATCCATGTTCACTAAAAAGGTAATCAGGCAGTCAGTGCCCATTTCGTGTCTCTGGATCCACTGCATTCCCAAGTAGAAGTCAGGCATTCTTGCTGGGCTTCATTTCAAATACCTCAAGAGATTTATACTAGCCCCAAAATGTTGGTTGTTCCCCTCCCAGGAATAAGGTCATTGATTAAAATTATTTTGTTATTCCATGAAATATTACCCTTCACATATGATGCCAAAAAAGATTTACTTGTTTCAATGTATTTTGTTGGCATGGTAATTGAAAATAAGTTATGACTGGCATAGAGGTTAATGGCATATTTTAGAAGGCAAGAAATCTGGAGCTTCAAAAACGCTGTTTCATCTCAAAAATCTGTGGAAAGAATTGGTCTACCTGAACGAATCCTTTGTCTATCCCCAGGCATCTGTTGACCAGCACATTAACTAATTCCTGAATTCTGAAGATGCCATAGTATGCTGGTTTAGAGTTAAATTTCTTCACGGTAGCTGGTCTGGGGCTGTTTTGGATTTGTACTGGAATCAGTGTTTGTAATTCAGGGATGTTTTCTCTGCTGGTGAGCAGGGCTTGCACAGTATCAAGGCCTCTTCTGCTCCTCCTGCACAGCGAGGAGTCTGGGGAGCAATAGACTGGGAGACCTCTGGAGTCTGGGAGGGGACCCAGCTGGCAGGGCTCACCCCAGCTGGCCACAGGCATGTCCCACACCCCACGGTGTCATAACCTGGGAGCTGCTGCTCGGGGACTGGCTGGACATCAGTTGGTTGGTGGTGAGGGAGTGTTTCCATCTGCATCATTTGTCTTTCCTAGGTTTAATTCCCTCGGTTTTGTTCTTTTTCTTTTCATTACAATTTATTATTATTATTTTATTTCAATTATTTAAATGTTCTTATCTCAACCCAGGAGTTTTCTTGCTTTTACCCTTCTGATTCTCTTCCCCCCCATCTCGCTGGGGGGGCAATGAAAAGCAGCTGTGTGGTGCTTAGAGGCTGGCTGGGTTAAAACATGACGTGGCTTCACAGGGCTGCCGTGGCTTGTGAAGTTGATGTTGTGGTTCCTTCCCGCATTGTTTAGACAAGATTCCCACAAATGATGCAGATCAGCTGGCTCAAATAATACCTCATGATTTCTCCCCAGTTATGGGGAGAATGACTTCATTAGTTCGTCATAGACCACAGGAAATGATAGTTCAAAATTCTGGGGCTAAGGGGCTTTTGTCATGCCTTTCATTCATGTACAGTAGTACAGGAATAAATATTTCCCTTTTTTTAACTTGAATGTCTCCATAGTAGATGTAAACGGGAAATGGGCATTTGTTAATTAAGCTGCAGTAATTGCAAATTTCAGTGCCACTGCAAGCTGCCTTCTTAGGAACCATGACAATGACATTAAGCATTTGCTAAACAAAATCTGCTCCTCTATGTCATGCAGTTCACATCCTTTTTGCTATTTAAAAGTTGTTGGCACAAGTAGAAGATGTTTTGTTAAAAACAATGAATAAACAGAATTTTCTTCATCTGAAATTGACTATTTTCAGAAGTATAGTTTTTAAATGGAAAAACAAGTGGAGGCATAAATAGTTTTATTCTCACCTTTTCTTGCCTATTTTTTTTTTCAATCTGAACCTGCCTCTTCAAGCAGGGAAATGCTTTCTAATCACACAAAAATAAAATCTATTCCGTGGCCACAAAGCAAGCTTCCAGGAGCCATTTATAGAAGTCTCCAGCAGGACATTGGGGACCACGGTTTTGTGTCTCTGTCTGTCTCACAGAGGTGGAAATGTTAGTTCTTTCTCCTAGAATAATCCCTGCTCTCCCTGTGGCATCTGGTCATCTCGCAGGGGCATGGGGAGGAATTACGCAGCCAGGAAAAGGGCAGAAGAGTCTTTAGTCAAAGTGAGTATCCCAAAGTTTATGCAACAGTGTATCAATACACACAACAGAGAAAGCTTTTGGGTTAAAAAAACCCCAACCAACTATATGTAATACCAAATCCCCTTAAGTTTAAAAACGGTACTTAAGTAATCAGCTATGAAATACCTCTTGTTTTCAAAGTTCTGCAAAACTTAGGCTCATCCTCAATTCATGTCCCCTAGTCTGTTCCATATGTTGTCTGAACTATGCAGGAATTGTTCTGCAGTCTGTGAGCCCCAAGCTGAATCTTGTGCTGGAAAAAATTGCATGTTACAGCTATATAATCAATGACATAGTCTAAAATCACCCCATTAAAGGAGAAAAAAAGTGCAAACAATGTGAGAAACTCATATATCTGTATAGACAGACCATTATGATGATATGTGAGGTTTTCTTGGTGGAAAATACAAATTAATGCAGGTAATTTATTTTAAAAAGCATTATCCTTTGCTAGACAAGGAGATTTTGTAAGCAGTCTAACATACTTGCAGAGGAGCAGAGCCATATGTCACTGCAGAAGGTTTGTCCTTTGGCTTCAGTAAAATGAGAATGTGAAAGATTTTATTGCTTTGGGTGTTAATACAGGTCGTAATCAAGATGAAACCGAATTATCTACAGTATCAGTGTGTGAGATACTGCAGTTTGAGTGGCAGCAATTTTATGAGGGAACAGACTGATTTATTTCTCCTTGTTTACTGCCTGTGCCCATGAGCCGGGCTGTCTGTGGGGCTGGGTCTGTGCTCTGCACAGGTCTGAGCTTTGTGTGCCCAGAGCTGGCTGTCCCCCACCTTACACTGCTGCTCTTGAAGTAACTCTGAAAATATTGAGTAGTGGCCATTTTTATGGAAGGTGAAAGAGAATCTGAGTGAGGCTTTAACATCTCATACTTTCGTCTTTTGCTGTGGACAATACCTGAATCAACTTTAACTGAGGAATGCAGCTCTTTCTCTCAAGTGTGAGAAGAGGATGATGAGATGTTCTGACTTCAGCTGTCCTTGCAGCAGATTTGGCACTGGGGACAGGGGCAGCAGCAGTTGTGGTTTGCTCTTCTTTCACCTGGGCCACAGTGAGCTCTGTTCTCCAGAGCTCCTCAGCTCAGCGCTGTTCTGCATCTGACCATGCTGCCCTTGCCTTATCAGAGCAGAGTCTGACTGTGACCTGACACCTTTTATCCTTGCCAGAACCCGGGATCCTCTCTGTGAGCAGCACTTGCTCCTTGAGGGAAGAGAAACCGATTTATTTTGCAAATCAAATGTGGGGATGCTGAAAAGACCCTCAGTGGGGGAAAAGAAGGTTTTTTAGGACTGTGGAGGGAGCCTGGAGGCATTCACAGGATGGAGGAAGAGGTGAGGGAATCTCAAAGGTAATAAAAGGCTGGCTTCCTCCAAGCCTCCTTCCCATGCACATCCTCACCTTTCCCTGGGTGTCACCAAAAGTGAAATTTAGTTTTGTCTCCATAGCTGAGAAACTCTGAAGCACTGAAAGGAGCTTCAGAGTTGGGTGAGGAGAAAACATGAAAAGGACACCTATGGGGTGTGTGGGGGGTGAAACTAGTGTAAGTAACTTTTATTTTTGCTTTATCAAGACTGGCATAAAGAAGCTGTTTCTGTTGGGCTCTCAGATTAACTTCCCTGCTGTCTTCTGCAGCAGCCAGGTGGGTTAAAAGCACAGAAATTGTTTGGCCTAAGAGATCTCTACAGGTAAACTTTGGACATTGTTTCCACTGGCACTCCCTTATACCTCTGCTTCCATCCCCAAATCTGGGGGGTATATTGCTTACCCAAAATAATATTAATTTCAGATATTTGTTCTTTAAGTTCAAAGGAGCCCTCCACACATCTTACTGTATTAGGTCTTGACTTCTGAGTCAAGTGGCAGGGTATATGAGCAGCTTGGGTGTTTCTAAAAGCTTACATGGAGCTGAAAGATAGATAATGTTTGGTATAACTGCACCTCACCAGCAATTTTCAAGAAAAAACAGTAAAAATATAATACCTAATGAGGGTTGTTGTATATATGCAGAAATAAGATATACATACTCTCTTCTGAAAGCCGCCTTCAACTCTTATTTTATTTTATGTTTGAATCAATCCATAATTTATTATCATTTTAAAATATGCCAAGCATTTTATTTTCATCTTTTTACAAGAATGTTTACTTTTAAAATAGGAAACTTGTGTTTTATGGAGGAAAAGTATAAGGCACTTGGGAAAAATAGTTTATTGAGTTGATCCCTAATTTTATTCCACGAGCCATGGTTTGCTCATTTGGATCAAGGCTGCTTGTGAAGGAAAGGGCTAAAAGTCTTGGGAGAAGTGAATGAGCTTCAGAGGACTGGAAGATAATCCAAGACAGACACATAATGAGAAGAAAGTTTCTTTTCCTGAATCTTTCATATCCTTTTGAAGTCTTATTCTGAGAGAATAAGAAGTATGAAAAAATAGCAAATTAAAATTTTGTCTAAAGTGAGAGGTTATAAAATAACATGTCAGAAAAGGCAGTAACATCCAGCACTTGTACAGAAATCCCTCTTGCCCTGTAGGTGTTGTGGGAGGTCAGTTTGGTTCTTTGCTTGTTTGTTTTCCCTGGTCAGTCAGCAAAGGAAAAATTACGTGATGGGATAATGTGATTGATTGTATTTTAATAACTTTCACCTGATTTGTGGGCAGTTGAGAGTCTGTTTGTCACCAGTGATGGTTAAAGGCAGCAGCAGGCACAGCGGGTTCATTTTCTGTCTGCCTCTATCAGTCACCGCTCCTGTTTAGACAGGTTTAGTCTGTTCTCGTTGTCTTGCCCTAACCAGCAGTGGTTCAACAGCAACTGGATGGATTAGGTGATCTCTCAGTCCCATTAGTATCTCTTTGCCTGATGCCCTTGTTGGGTTGCTAGGTTAGGCTGGAGGGTGCAAGCAGGGTACAGCTGGTAGCAGGAGAGGCTCGAGCGACAGCCCCACAGTGTCGGGGTCGTGACAGAAACTACTGCAAAGAGAAGCAGAACTGGAGCAACACAACCTGTGATTTTGCAGCAAAACCCCATTACTTAAGTAGCAATGTATTCTGTCAGGGGTTGGTGCCAATGTGGAGCGGTGGATGGGTGCCATAAGGGCTGCTCCGTTGATATTATGGGGAATTCTGGATGAATGGATACAGCCAGATGCCAAGTTCTCCTCCACAGCAACCTAATGGCCTTCTTGGCATGTCCGTCATTATTTCAGTGGCAGACAATGTGGAAGTGGTAAGAAAGAAAGTTGCAAAGGTGAATTCACTACTCTAACAGGTTTTAGTCTCTTAGAAATACTTGCTTTCCCTAAGGTGAGCTTGAGTAACAATAATATGGCTTCAAAAGTATCTTTTAGTACCGAATTTCTAATACTTGATGTATGTTCTCTTTTTGTTCCTGTGACATAATTGTATTATCAGATGTACTGGCATTATGTGTGATGGAAAGGAAATCCAAAGAAATTTTCTTGCTTAAGATCAGCCTGAGAGAGCTGGAAATGAGGGTTAATTTGTCATATATTCAGCCATGTACCTTTCCTGTTAAAATTAGTTGTCAGAGAATGGAAGAGAATTGGTGAAATTGGTGTGCAATAGCAAGGAGTAATGGCATAATGGAGTGTGGAAATCTGATGGATTCAGGTGGGGTTTTGGTAATAGGCAGTAGAGGTAGCAAAGAATTTCATAGCTGCAGAATATTCAGAGAATTTGATAGAGCTGGCAGATAACAAAGAGAAGAAAGAACAAAATCACCAAGGCTTAGAAAGGCAATTCACGATGGCAAAGTTTTACAATAATTGTGTGGACACTTGCAACTTTGCAAATCTTTGCTGTTTAGAAGGATTCAGCATCAGCTGCAAGGGGCAGCAGTGACCAATACTTTATTGTTGTTCAAAAGTATTTGGGTTCTCTTTGTAAGGTGTAAGGTCACTGGTACATCAGGAAAAAAATTATACATTTTCTAATGTCTTAGAAATAACTTGTTGAAATGCAATTTTAAATTTTTTTTGTGTGTGTCACGCTATCAGTCTTACAATAACGTTTATGTGTACCTGTAAGCAAAATAAACATGGACAAATGTGATGTGCAAAAAGTCTAAAAGAAAGTTGGCATTGAGATGTTCTCTGACTACACAAAAGAAAAGTTACTGTTATGTTTGTGTTATCCACATCTGTGATATAGTTACTACAGGTTTTGAAAACTCATGTTCTTAAAAGAAGTTGTTACCTGAGCAAGATACTGTGGTCCTGGGCATGGCCTCAGCAGTACAATTCTCTCAAGCCCACCTTATTTGTGCTGTTGTGGCCAGGATGCCCCTTCTAAATCCTAAGCTTTGTTTGAGACTCCTGGCTGCTCTCTCCAGCCTTCAGATGGTCCTTCCTCATCCTCCCTGGCACCTTCATGAACAAGAGCAGGCAGCCCGGCTGTTCTCATGAGTCTCTGCCTTTTGTCTTTTCCCCTTCTCTGGTCAGAAATATTGCTAATGTGACAGAAGCACTTGGTTTTTTCTGTTCCCTGACTGTCGTGGCTGGATTGTCCATCTCAGTGTCCGTGACTGTGCTGGCAGGCAGGATTTGGGGCCACCTTTTTACCTTGTATCCTACAAGGGTCATGTGCTGTGTGGGCTGTGCAGTCCAGTGGGCATTAGGATGAAGAGGGTTGCCTGTTGGGCTTGACACACCTTATGAAAACCTGTCTGGCCATTGGTGTGAACCTCTTGCTTTCATCCCAGGAATACCTTGGCTCCAGCTGAAGAAATCTCCTTGGTGCATTCAGGATGACCTGGGTATATGCCAGAAACTGAGTCCCCCTCTGCCACTCTAAACAGATGGCGCGAGGGAGCAACATGTTCCCCCAAGCTTTCAGACTTTGGTTTTCATGGAAAAAAGTGGAATAGGATTGATTATTAAGCTGGGTTGTTTCTTCTGCTTGACCAGAGGCAGGTTAATGTGTCCATACGTAGCTTGCATGTGATCTTTGTGCCAATCAAGAGTTGTCAACCAGAGGTCTGTTTTTGTGTGCTGACCTCAGAAACCCCTGAGCAGAGAGCTAAGGTGATACAGGGATTTAAACCCAGCTTAAAGAGTGTGTCCTGCCCTTCTCACAGCTCCATACCCCATGATGATCCAGATGATCAGAAAATCCATGAACAGAAGCACAAATCCCATTTTTGCTCTGGGGAAGGTCCTTCTCCTCTCCTGACCCAACAGAGACCCAGATTCGCAGCCCATCACTGGCTATGGGTGTATGATTGCCAGGTGGGCCACAATTTGTGTTGGGGGTCATGGAGGCATGGAACTGGCTAGTGGAGTCCCTCTGCATGGTGGCTGTTGCTGTGCTGCTGGTGGGAGGCATGTCCTGCCTGTAGGCGATCCCTGCCAGGTCGGTGATGTGGCTTTGGGAAATCCTCCTGTGGCTGGAGATGTGCCCACAGCACGAGGCCATTGTAGCCATGTTAAGAACAGAGCAGAGGTGGTACTTTTCATATATATTTGTTTTCAAACACCAAACTGAAAACCATTAAAAAGACTTTTGCTGAAAGTACTTTGGGAGCATAATTTGGACTATAACTCTACCTGCCGATAGTCATTCAATATTTCTGTACCTTTTGGGGGACAGTTCGACCCTTTTTCCCTTCTCCCATACACACACAGGTTTATTTTGCTATAATAATCACAGTTGCAGAATCAAGGATCCGTTTGCAGAGAGTCCAGGGAGATGCAGTGCTCACGTCCAAGAGTATGGCTTTAACAAACTAATTGATTTCTAAAGGAGAAAATACATCAGTGTTCAGTATCCAGAAAATGTACATCTAAAATGACTTATTTTCTAATAATCGTGTATATAGTATAATGGTTATCTTGTATGAGATGAGAGAATTGTCTGGGGAGCAGTAGCAGCAGCAGAGCTGCCCTGTTTGCTTTGCAGTTCTCTGACCTGCTTATTAGAGGACATTCTTATTAAACAGATGAATTTATATGAGAGGTGTTTAGGGGGGCTGTTGTTGTTAAGGATCTGTCAGCACTTTTCTTTTCAAGGTGTTATGAATATACGCAAACTGTATTTTAAGTAGCTGCTCATCCTTGGTCAGTAATAGGCAGAATAAAGCCTTATACGATCGAAATTTTATGTTTTATTTGCTATTTTATATGAGAAATAGTTGCAAATAAAAGTAGGAAAAACTGAAAACTGCTGAAATACATCAATAATTTTACAGTTTTTATTATTTTTCTGGGTGGTAGTAAATGAAATGAAATGTCTCAGCAAAATGTGATGTTTAGCATTATAATTATTTAGTGGGGTTTTATTTCATAGTTTTTCATTATAAGAGGACTATTTCTACTGAAAAGGAATTTGTGTAGCAATACTGTTGTCTTGAAAAAAAACCCCAATCGTTTATTTTAAGAGAAAATTCTTTGCATGAAATTTAAAATAGCAAACAGCATGTTCTCCCCCAGAATGAACTGTTCTCTCCTCCTGTTCCCTTTCATTAGTCCCTCCTTGAGTACTGACCTTTTACTTTCTGCATTAATGCAGCTCTGTCTCTTGGCTCCTCATCAGCCTCTCCCCCTAATACCCTGCTGAGGCAGGCATCCCTCGGCAGCGAGTGCAAGACTGGGGAACACAGGAGCCACAGCTCAGGATGCAAACATGCCCTGGGAATGTCATTGAAGGGTGTCATGGCTAGGGCTGATTCAACGGCAGAATTTGTAGTCTGGGATGTTGTGATAAATCCTAAAATTGCACAAGGGAAGGGAATTTTGAAACTCAAGTCTTAAAAACACAACAAACCAGCCACCTCTCCTCACAATCCATCTTGGTTTGGTATTTAAGTAAGACTCGATAACTTCTGTTGTTTGGGGAGTTTGGTGGTTTTTTGTTTGTTTGGGTTTTGGTTTTGTTTTTAATAGAAAAGCAAGCTATTAAAAGGCTGTGGAGCTGGGTTCTTAAAATTAGGATTGTTCCAGCATAACAGCAGCGTAACTGGCCTTGAGTGTTCAATGGTAGCAAGCGGTACCTGGTAAATCTTTTTATTGTGTGTGGTTGGCAGTTACCTGTGCAGCAAGAGAAGCCTCTCAGAAAGGCTTGTCCACCTTGCAAAGTCTGTAGATAGCTTCATCTCAGCACTGATGTGTTACTTATTGGTAAGTCAGCACGAATAGGTGTAAATTACTTTGATGTAACATTTTGCTGACCCTGCTTATATCATAGATGAGCAGATGGTATGGAAAACATTTTGTACCTGTGCCAGAGAGAGGCAACGAGACTGAAAAGTAAACCTTAGGCTGAGAGGCTTGGGCGTGATGAGCTCACTGTGAGCATCTCTGGAGGAGCTGACTGGAGAGCAGCCCAGGCGTGGTGGCTGTGCAGCACCTTTCCTCAGGAGCACCAAATCCTGCAGAAGGCACCGGCTTACAGGCAAGGAACTGCCTTGCCAGAAGAGTTGGAAAACTGACAGTGAGCTCTGACTGACTTGTAATGCTGTGAGGAGGCTGTTAATTAACACTCCATCAGTCACGAGTGCAAAAGGAGGAGTGGATTCAAAAGGGTAATGGGTCATTTTGGGCTTGCCCTTTTTTACCACTACTTTCCTTTTGTCTTTATTTAGCTGAGTTTGGGAAAGCCAGGGGTGTGAGTGGGGAAGGTTTGTTATTCTTGATGCCATGGTGCGGTAACTGGATTTTCAGGTTTTGAGGTGAAGATTCAAGTTGGTGCTTTTTGTTGGCAGTGTACAATGCTAGAGATCAAAGTGCAGCTCTCTAACTAGCAGTCAGGTGCTGGGAGAGCACAAACAGAATACAGAAATGAGTAGTTTAGTTCATACAAGCACAAGTGTGTAACGGGACAGGTTTCTGCAGTGCCAGTAGGTGTTTATCAAAAATTTGTTCAGGTATGTGTCAGCACAAAGTTATACCAAGCATGTGTCATATAAATCAGCAGAAGTGGAGAGTGTGTAATAACCATCAGAGACCCAACTCAAACCACACAGGAGAATATTTCCTGCTAAGGCTATTGGAATCGCACCCCCTGCTTATACATGCTCATTTATGGCTGTGTCCCGCACTTTATCTTAGATGCTGTAGTGGAAATCCACAAGGAAATACTGCTTTTGAATTCACAAAAGTTTTATTCAGCAAGAAATCAGTTCACACTCTCTCCAGCTACATCGAGATGCCTAAAACTGAATGGAGAACTAGTTCCAGAGGGATAAAATATTGTGTCATAACATGTAGGTACAAAGGACTGGCTTGAGGAGTATAACCTGTATAAGTTTTATTCTTTTTAAAGTGTTTGACATGGCATGTAGAATCTTTAGGTGCAATGTTGTGTCTCTGAGAGATACTTTGAAAAGCAACGGCAGTCACATTACCATCTATGTAGTAAATCCTTTAATTTGCAATGCTTGCTCTATTAGCAAGTAAGAGATTTGAACTAAATGTAAATGCCTCACAGGGGTTGTTTCCACCTTCCAAGTTCTCAGGCACAGGATTATTGTATTGCATATGAAGAAGAAAACTGTAGAGCAGAAGTGAGGAAGTGGGTTGTACTTTTAGCAGGTATGAGGTACCTTAATGAAGTTTGCTAAATATCCTTAAATGAAAAAAATATCTTGGATCAATCCATCTGAAACCATTCATCATAATTTAAAATGAGAAAATTAATTGTGCCAAACATGCAGCTACTTTTGTGACAAATTCAGATGTTTATTTGTTTTGTGAGGTTTTTTTCTTAACAGGAAAGTTAGAGTAATGACTTCCCCATAAGCATGTAAATTATTAATTCCCTGTCCATTTTACTTTGTAAATGCCACAAAAATTGAGCTGAGGAAACAATGCACAGTGCAGTCTGAGGGGGAAAGTCTTCTGTGAAAGAAATTTCACAAAATTAAGGACTTTGCCAGAATTCTGTGAATGCCGTGCTCCGTTCACTAATTTCAGACTTTCCTTTAAATTTGCTATTTACCTTTGCAAAGTGAGCACACCAACTTATGTCAGCAACACACAAAAACTTTTGTTATAATTTGTTTTCTAGCAAAATGAAGGTGACCATACAGGTCTTGAAACTGGATCCTGTGCAGCTGCACGGTGTCGTTGTGTTGTATTTGACATAAGTAGCTCTCCTCAGAGTGAATTTTAGGGTACTATTCACCACCGGGGTGGTGACTCCTGTCTCATCTTCCTCCCCAGCCATGAGCATGTGGTGGTCTCCTTGGGCCAGATCTGTTTTCTCTGGTTTTAGAGCCCTTTGGGATTCAGTAAGTTTGCCTGGTGGGTAAGCACCATGCCTGCATAGTTATGTGGGGGAGGGTGACAGGCATCCATAAAAGCCTCTTTGGGGAACAGGGAACCACTGTGCTTGCTGCCAGCAATTCTGCCTTACCTGGGAGGCTGAGCAGCTTCCTTGTTAGCTCAGCTCCAGAACTAGAATTTTTTTCCATGCTTTGTGGGCATTTCAGTTTGGCTCTCACTGCAGAGGTCTGAGCCATGGCCTCTGCTCCTACTATTCTGCAACCTCATTTGAAATAATGGAGTTTAATGAACTTGTCGTCTGCATTGCAGTTCATGCGCTGCTACGGGAAGTGTGGGGTTTGAAATGCTCAATTTTTCCACTTTAGAGACTAAATAGTATAAATGAATAGAAGGTCAAAATCAAATTAATTCTGTTTTTTTTTCAGAGGGGGTAATTAAGAGAGACTTGAGCAATAAATCAAGTCTTTACTATCTTTTATTAAATGTGTTTGAGTCAGCAAACTAAAACATGGGAACATGTGCGAAAGCTCACCATTGTCTGTAATAATAACATTTTGGCTGGACTGCATTCTTCACAGAGTAAATGTGTCCTTTTAATGATATCATTAGGGAATAAATAGTTGTACTATTAGAAAAATCTAGTGATTCCCAATAAGAGGAGCATTTTATTAAAAAGGAAACAGCCTGCATAAAAATAAACTGGAGCTTCTATGCAAGAGTTGAGGTTTTTTTGTTTACAAACAAGGTACTGTATTAAACTTTCTCTGCTTTGAGAATATGTGGAGGTTTAATATTTGCTAGAAATAGATTTTGTTGTTGTTGTTTAAATTTGGGGTTAAGGATGCAAAATGGGAGATAACTGAAATTCTTTTGAAATTCTTCACCTCGCAGGTCAGCTTGGCCCTTGCAGAAGACAGAACCAATGTGTGCTGTCTGTGCAACGAGTGTTGGGCTCGTGGCACTTCTACGAAGGCTTTGTGTGGCTTCCAATCTCTAAAAGTGCAACCTGCTTTTAAAGGGATTATCCAAGGGTGTAATTAAATTACATAACCATTTTGGTGTGCTTGACTCACTGTAAGGTGTGCGGTGTAGGAGGATGCAGCTACTTAGCTGACTACTTTTATCTTGCAGTGAGTAAGGCTTGTAAAGGTGTAAGTCTAGTGCATAATTGGAACTCCTGTGGATCACAGCTTGTCCAGAGTTTGGGCAGTGAAACGGGCCTGAAACTTTGGCCAAACTTCAATGAAACTTCAGTAGTGTTGGAATAGGTAAATATATATTTTTAAACTGGATTTCATGGTTTCATTTGAATTTTGAAGAAAGTTTTGGGGAAAACTTTTCAGAGAGGATTCAGGCTACTTAGGGCTGGGTTCAACTGAGTGCCTCATTCTGGAAATGAAGAGATAGATCAGTCTCTGTCCAGGCATTTGCTGATCTCACGGCTACCCAGAACTCTAGCTGGGATTTTTACATGTCATGTGTAGGGGAGATTGTTTCTGTCCCCTAAAGGTTGGACAGGACTCATCAGATCACTTTTCTATAAACCAGTAGCTTTAATGTTAAAGGTTGTTAAGCCCCAATACAATGATAGGATGAAAACCCCAAAGTCCAGGTGTCCCAATGTGGCAGGTGCCCAACTGTGCAATGCCTTTAACTCCTGATGCATTTGGTAGGCTCTGGATCGCTTCATAATATTGCCAAAGATTAAATCTTAAGTCTTTACAAGTATTTGCAAGCTGGTTATCATTAGTCTTCTTTGGAATTACTTGAGTTTTTCAGAAATTAAACCTGGAATAATTTCATACCTTAAAAAGATCTTGCTGGTAATGCAAGGGGCAGCCATGCCAAAGCACAAACCTTCTGGAGTGAAAGGTCAGCTTTTTCTCTCCTTTATTTTACTTATTTTTTTTTCAGGAAGGGATGCCTTCTGGCAACAGAAAGAAGTGCAGGTGTACAATATCATAATTAAATTTAGCAAGCTTTGCATGTTGAATGACCAGGTGTTGCAAGCAAAAAAAACCCCCTAAACACCTAAAAATCCCCTGACAAATACACGTATAAACACATAAAGTTTATATAAAAATGAAAAAAATTGTTATTAAAGTATAGAAGCTCAAATTAAAAAACCCAAAAAACTCCTTAACTTCTTAATTTGTTCTTTCATTTTCAATAAATTAAGCTCCCATATTGCGGCTCTTTTTCTTCCCAACTAGACAAAAAGCTCAGGTTCATGCATAAGTCAAGAAGGCAGGGATGACACTGAGCCAGAACTTAGTTCTGCTTTATTGATAATAGAGCTGACAGTTAGGAACAGATCTACAGAATGTAATTGCAAATCCTTTAACCAAGCAGCAAGCTGAACATCTGCAATGAAATTGGCACCTAAATTTAAGTTAAGCAACAGTTTAAGTTCTCAGAAAGCAAATTAGGAAGCTAACTAGAGCTGTAATTGCGACAGAGATTGTAGTGAAGACAGAGCTGGACTTGGGGATTTGTGGTTTGTTGTTTTTTTTTTTTTTTTTTT
>VZTA01022797.1:135000-161839 GCA_013398855.1 Mohoua ochrocephala | reverse complement strand
GCAATTGTAAACGTGAATTTGCAGGTATGGTTTGTGTTTGTGTAAATGAATAATCGACATCCTGATATCTTGCATGCTTCCATGTTTTCACTACTCGTACAGCTCCAGTAGCAGGGAGCTCCAGTCATGCTGTGAATGCAACACAGGCAGGAGGGAAAGGAGCTTCCCTACCTCCTTCCAATGGACATAGAAAACAAAAGGAGACAGACAGGGATTCTGAGGATATGGAAAGTATTAATAAAACTAAGGAGTAATAATTTAATATACTTTGAGACTACAGTTGTTGAAGCCAGAATGTGGGTCTATGAAGCTTTTGTTAATTTTTCTTAATTTCTGCTTCTTCATTACTTTTAAATATGTTAATTAAATTAAAATATCAATTATATTATTTAAATATATTAATAAAGTTAAATCTATTTTTCCAGTTCTGCAGAATGTAATTATCTTTTCACATTCTGTGCTCTCTTTTGCCTTCCAAGATCTCTTGCGAAATGAAGAAAACTCACCTATAATGTCACTGTTGTTATTATTATTAAGGGAATAAAAATTCCCTAAGAGATTTGGGGACGTGAATCCAGTATAACTATTGGGGAAAAAAATCTAACCATGGTATAAGCTCATTTAACAGATAGATACCTGTTTTTTAAATAATGTCATAAAGTCAAAATATTTTGAAGTAGGAGCTAGCAAAAAAAAAAAAGTTGGAATATGGCTTGGTTGGTTTGGCCTTGTTCTGAGCTAGAGTTGACCAATATCAAACTAGTCATGAACTGGATTTTAAGGTAGGGTTCAGCTTTATTCTGTTTTGAAAATGATTAGGAAAAAAAAATGTAATTATTTTCCTAAAAACAAATAATTGTGAATGACCGAAAGAATGGGCAGAATGGATTTTGATGAGGGCATGGCTGGTTTTGTGCTTCCAAGCCCCCAAATATGAAGAGGTGCTTCTTGAATGGGAAAGTGCACACTGCAGAGCAGGTGAGGACACCTGCTTTTACTCTGGTATTGTGGCAAAAAAAGTTTAACATAATTCATGATGTAAGAACAGAGAGTAACTTGGGGACTTGGAGTTTGGCTTTGATTTAAGTTTCATCAAGTCTAATAGTAAGGCTGCTATGTGAATGCTGCATAAAACTGTCATGCCAACATTTTAAATTGTTGTCAAAAATTGAAGTGGGGACAGACGAGAGTAGCTGAAATGATTTTAGGCTAGAGAAAACAATAAAGTGTGTACAATTCAGTTCGTTCATTTTTTCAAAGAATATTGTGGGATTGCATGACTGTTGTGTGATAGTATTTTGATGCTCAGCAGATAACACACATTAGTTTCTCTTCAAAGCAAGAGGAATCTAAATATGAACTGGTGGGCAAAGACTGAGAATAAGTAAATAGATCATTTATCACTTGTCTTCAAATAAGTCTTATTGGTTTGTCTTTTTTTTTTAATGTATTTGAGTTTCATATGTATTTTCTGTAATTTTGGGTGGTTGATATGAAGAGAGGAATGCAGCTGGAGTCTGAGAAACATGAGCAGTTTGGTTAAATGGCCAGATCATCTCTTCTAGCCTGAACTCTGGCTGTTCAATTTTTACAAAGCAAAGGAGCAGTTTGGGTCACTTGCTGTATCAGTGCATAGGAGCACACAGACTGCAATTCAGGCATAAAGGTTCCTGTAACTGCACTAAAAGACATTTGGAATATAATTTTGGAACAAGACAAATGATGTTCTGCACCGTTTCTGGCCTGTTTCTGAACTGCATACTACTGTGGGTGACACGGCTTGTTATGACTGAGTTTGAGCCATCACTGTCATTTTTAACGTGGCCCTAATCAGATCTGACCACCTCAGATCTAAATAACCCAATTCCTAGAGCAGAGCTGTTGCATTAATCATAGCCTTGCCATTAACAGCAGAGCTGCACTTTACAATAATGAGGGTGGGGGAGGATTTTCATTAAAATACCCTGAGCAGAGAAGGTTTGGGAAAGACTAGGAGATTTCAGTCCTGGGTCACTTTCTAAATTAATTCTTTGTTCACTGCTTGCTTTGTAGGGAAGTTTTTTTCCTAGCAAAGTCTGGTGCCTCACTTTTGGAGGCATTCTAGTCAGGTTTCTTAATTAATCTTTTCCACATAAATTTTGTCTCAGAATAATTTATGGGTTTATATCAGCTTTCTTACTGTGTTAAAAAGCCTGTGTTATGCATGATAGCCGTTCCTAGCCTAGTCCATTCAATTATACTTCTTCCTGAAAAGAAATTGCCACGGCAGAGGATGTTATTCCAGAACATCGATGGTATAGGCAAGTTGCAACCTGACGTTCCAGTTTGAAAAACATCTTTAACAGTTAACGAAGTAGGTATGTATGTTTAATTTCCTGTGCAAAACTAGTGATGGGCTTTTGAAATTTTTCATTAGATCTAATGGGTGAACTGTGCTCGCTTTTTTCCTTTGGGTGCAACATACAGATTTAAGTTTATGGTTGCACTGCAAATTTGTGATGAGTACTTGGACTTTCTGATGATGAGAGTTACTTCAATTTGGTATGTAAATTAGTGAGAGCTGAGTAGGGAGTGAGATACAGGAAGAGAACCTCTGAGTTTATAAGATTTGGTCCAATGCTTATTGAAGCTGAAATCTACCCAAAGTGCTGTAAAATAATCCAGTTTATTTCAGGGACTGGTTTGTCTTCTGCTTTTTCTTAAAGAAGGATTGTGGTCAGTATGTTCATGTCAGCATATAGGAGGAGAAAGGATGAAGTCAGAGAAGGATTCAGGTGGAGGGAAATTCATCAGTCTTAACCTTAGATATTTGCACTTTGGATGTCAGTCTCTGAGCTGGTTGCCCAGATGTTGCTGTATAGTTGAGTAAAATAGGCAGTTTTTAGGTGATAGCTGATCTAACATGCTTTAGGTCTTTTCAGTAAGAGAAGATAAATTGTTCCCTTTACTGCAGCTCTGCAAGCACAGTGGATAGGATGACTGGGTTGAGACCTGTTTTTAACCGTGTGAATCCCATCCATGCTGCCTTGGATAATGGCCAGTTCCTAGTACTGGCAGGCGAAACAAAAGATCTGGCAGGTACAAAGTACCTAATGCAGTCAGCACTCCCCAGGATAACGCCTGTCTCCTTCCTTTGATTGTCTGAAAGGGAAATGGAAAACCTACCCCCTGTGAAGGAAACTTGCTCTAATTAGGTAAAGCAAGTACCAGTCATGTTGGGCAAGTGAACAGCAAAACACAGTGTAACCTTGGCCACCGAATCTGACACCACAAGCAAACAGGGAGGACAGACCTTTGCTGGCACTGGGTGCTGTTGCCTTACACCCTTCCCCTCTCAAACCATGGCTGGTTAGACATGCCAACAGTTAAAAAAGTGTCAGCAGGAACACCCACAAGTACACTCTAAGATCTTATTAACTCCTAGGGGCAGCACAATAATTACTAAGCCACAGACTGCACGGAGCAAAGATAGACTTTGCCTTTTGCTAAAGCCATTGTATAGAAAAGACAAGATTTTCAGAGCTGGAAAAAGAACACAAGAGAACAGGATTGTACCCTTGTGGTTATGCTGTGATTGAGTCCTGTTCCCAAGATTATGTCAAATTCTCACTGAATAGCTACTCAATGTACAATACATTAACAATCCTGGGGGAAGAAGCTGGAAATTATAATTGCATTCTCTCAGCTGAATATCCTATTAGGGTGCAGAGTCATACTTTTCCTTGTGCTCTCTTTCTGGCTCCACGAAGCTTTTCCATTCATCGGCGTGGCTTCAGCAAAAAGGAGAGTTGTCCCAACCCCTCTTGAAGTCTAATAGCCTGGGACTATCCTGTGATATGGCAGATCAGGGAGTGAACCACCTTCAGACTGAAGAACGTAGATTTCTTATTCCCTGAGCACAAGCGCTAGTCAGTAGGACATAAATATATATTTTTTAAAAAAAATGTAAAAATATATCTGTATGTGTATATATATGTATGCTTAAGTGTAACTCCCTCAGAGTTCCTACCAGCCAAGAGCTGCTTTAAAGAAAGATACTGAGAATACTCTCCCTTTATGCATTTGGGTCCAGTTGGTGCTCTCAGCACACTCAATGACCTGGACTCCTGGCTTGTTCAGAGGCAGTTCCAGTTTGTCACCAAGAATGATGGCAGAGGGGATCATATTTTTGCAATGAAGAAAAGGATATGGCTTTGCTGGTGTTTTTTGGGCATTGGCTGAGCTTTCAGTTGCACTCTGGCTCCCAGTGACTTCATACTGAGGATTTACACTGGCACACAGCACTCGTAGAGTCTTCAGGTCAACGAGGGTCATACTTGTGCTGCATCTGTGTAAAAATGTATGTTGTGGTTGTAGTTGTCTGGTTATTCCCACTGAGGGATGCTGTGATTCCTGCCCTGACAAGATACAGAGAAGGAATTTGATGCCTTTTTCTGAGCATGCCCATGGGATGTGACTGGTTTGGGCACTGCTGGTGCCCTGCAAGTCACTGTTGTATTTTTGGATGTTAAGCATTCTGCAGTCTTTCAAAAGGTTTGATTTTATATCACAGATTTGGACTGGAGGGCATGATTTCAGATCTATAATGAGAATATTGTAAATAAAGTGATAGTCTGATTTGTAATACTGCTTTTTGTACTGAATGCAGGTTGGAACAATTAAAAAAGTAAATAGCCTGTGTAAGAATGAATGGCTTGGACTGTGTGGTTCTGGGCTTTTATACCGATGCTATCAATATCTTTTTTAGTGCATTTTATGTTTTAACATAAATACAATTAGATTTTTTCCCTGCTATTTTTGTCCTGCCTCACACACAAGTATACAGTGCAGCGGGTGATATTCTTTACATAACTATGTACAGCTGGAAAAAGAAATATATTTTCCTTTCAGTGACAAAACACAACAAGTTTGATGTCTGACTTGTTCCCAGGTGATTTTGAAAGTGGATAAGTCTGAGGACATATGAGGATGGTGCAAGGAGCTCTGTTCCACATGCCATGTTGAAATTTATTCCTGAGTAGAGCAGTACCTTATTTTGGGATTGCACAGCAGACTGATTTGGGTTTTGGTGAATGTTTATATCTGATTCAAAAGTCTTTTCTTAGTTTTAGTTAAAGGGCAGCAATTAAGACACCTAGTAGCACATTTGTTTATGAATCATTGGGCTTTATACTAAATACATTGACATCAGTATTGTGGGAATTGCACCTACTTGTAAGTGGGTTTGTTGAAAATTGTTGTGCAAATACTGAAGTATTTTGTGGAAAACTGTTTGACATTTCTGGCTAGCCTGAATCATTTTATGTTTTGAAGGTGGCTGGATTTAACCTTAAATACTGCAGCAATTATCTGTAGAACTTGCTGCTGTCATAGCTCTCCATAGGTGTTTAGCACAGTATTAACCAGATTCTGTTTATTTTTAATATATTCCTTTTTTATTCGATTACATTCTCACATCCTTTCTCAAAGCCTATAAAGTATTTTTTATAGTCCTGTTGCTGTGGTTCAAAGAATGCTACTTTATAAGACATTTCCCTTTTTCTTACCACCACTAATAAATAGAATGTTAAGTTCTTGGGATATCAACTTAAATGAATGAGCTCTACTTTGTATTACAAGGTGTGACTTGAGTTTTGGTTTGTTTTTTTCATGGTACTTTGTACATTAGCAGTGCTCTTCCCCCAGTGGTCAGAAAACACTTAAGAAACTGTGTTAACTTAAGGTCCAAATCCCCGTAGCCCCTCCCCTACAAGTTCCCCAGGCTTTTGGGGTGAAGTCTAAGCAGAAGAAAAGTGAGCTCTGCCACTTGTCTTCTACCAAGAATCTGCTTCTCTGTCGCATAAACACAAGAATTGTCTTGCCTTTGTAATAGAAAGTAAAACAGAAATAGGCCTCACAACGAGAAAAACCAGAACTTTCACTGGAACTGTCCCATTGAAACTTGGTTGGCACTGTACCGGGATCTGCTCAGGAATCTCTGCCACATCCTGTTTTTAAAAAATCACCTCCAGTCAATATTTAGGCATTGCATTTCTTCTTTCAATTGCTGTCCTTGATAATGGTTCGGCTTGTGAACCACCTAAGGATGTGGCTGCTTTGAAGCTACTGGACACGAAACCACAATCTTACACGCAGGACTTGAGATTCGAGGACAGGTGAAGCCACAAAAGCTGGAATTGTGCCTGGATAAGATAGAACCAGCTCTTGTATCTCAGGGATTGCAGGTGATTATATCCCTTTGCCCCTTAAGAAGGTGAGTGTAAGTAGTGTTGGGTGATATTCGTCTGATAATGGAAGATCACTGGACATTCAGCCACCTGCAGTTTGGTGATGTTGTCATCTTAGCCAACACTGGAACTGGGAGCTGGTTGTGTGACACCCTGCAGCTGGGAGTGATGAGCCAGTGTGTCTGACTGGCTGCAATAAATTTGCATCCTTTTGCAGATATCTTACACAAGAAATGTGGGAAATCTGTCAGTTTACTAAATTATAGTAAGGAATTGAAGTGTGTGCTCAGTAGCAGGTAACACAGAAGGCTCTGTTTCTGCATGCTGTGCGAATGTCTCCAAGATCTTGAACTATATTTATGTATTAATTCAGTTTCTCGCTCTTTGAATTTTACATGAGCTTAATGTACTTACACGTTAATTGAAAATGTATTGCCAAGTTCTATTAAGTTACACTGGGGGCAGTTAAATTACAAATTGAGTTCCTCTTGTTAAAGGTGATCAGAACCTATTTTCTGGCACTCCCCCCATATTTTCAACTAGATAATTATATTACAAAGAACCTGTTTTCTATAGAAGGGTGCTCCACTAAAAAAACCTACTGACTTGGTTTTCAGACAGCAGGAAAAAAAAAGAAGCCAGAAGTGGCCTCTGCTGTTGATTGATATGCTTGTATTTGTTATATGCTACATAGGAATATAATACTTCTGGTGGAAAAAATGTTTTTAGAAGGTGGTTCAGTATGGCCTTTTTATATTTTTGAGATCTTTTATCCAGGTAGCTGAAAAAAATGAAAACTCATAAAAAAGAATAAAAAATTCAAGGCCAACTGATGTATTCTCTCAAATATGGGGCACTTCTAGAAAACTATTAATTTGACATCATTTGAATTTTGCATCTCACAGTCAGGATTTGCTTAATCTAGTTGTCATCAGAACAGTAATGGACCACTTCAATTTGCAATTTTTTAATTATGTATTTCTTTTTTTTGCCTTAGCTGGTATATCAACAAATGGACAAATGAGTTCTTACCTTATTTAAGATCCCAGGAAGCATGCATAAATCTTTTGTGATATTATCAACTTGTCAAATGTGCAAAGACTGCCTGCTATGATCACTGTTATTAACAAAGACCATAATATGATATATTAGGGATAAACACACACAGTTTCCAAAGGGAAACTATTTTAATTGACGTTCAACATCCAGCACTGCAGTTATATGACGTATTTGCTGATAGCCAGCTTTTACATATTGACATACATTTTTATTTAACTTTACCTGGAAATGTCAGGAGGAGAGTTCAGGGAAAACAGAAGAAAGATGTTAATTAATATTGCTCGCGGTGGGATGCAAGCATTGTTTCAGTTTCAAATTAGAGCAGTGCTCACTCAGGCATACACTCCTAATATGTTATAATTAAGGACTTGTAGAGCAAGGAAAAGTTAATGGACAGCATCTCTAATAAGGATGCTGTACTTCACTCCTGACTTGCATTACAGAAGAGGGAATCAATATGGCCTCACAGCTCATCTATCATTTGCCTTTGCTTCAGGTTGCTCTCTGTGTGTGTACTAATATATCTGTGTGTGTGATTAAAAGTCAGCAAAGGCCAGAAGTTAGAAATGTCCTGTATATGTATGATCATTAAATAATCAAAAGGAGTTTTTAAAATTCTAGGTATCAGTTTGCATTTGTTATTTCGGTGTGATAAAAAATTTAGCACATTTGTAAAGATTTTGTCATCTTTTATCCCCAGGACTAAATATTTTCTCTGCAAAAACCTTTCTCTCTTAAAGAATCCTGGGAGTTGTAATTTTATAGATAGGCAGCTGGAAGGAACACTGGCTGTAGAAACTAAAGGTATGAGAAGGACCAGTTTTGTCACTTTTGCCACTCCTTTTTGTCTATTCTAAGTTAAAACCAAACTGTTAATTCACAGGTATCTGTGTAAAATTGTAATCGTTAGCTACTTAACAGAATAAAAATTCACTGTAGAAAAAATAATTCAGGTAAGGGACATCTCATGAAAGCCATGGAGATGTATTTATAAGCATGATAATTGTAACAACAGGAGGGATCCGCTTTTGCTTCGTTTGTTATGAAGAAGGTTATTAAATCTTTGATCTCTTGAGTTTTGCTCAGATTTTTAAAGCAACAGCTATCCAACTGGAAACATTTCTTGTGATAAGCAAGTATGCTCATGCTCTGTTTGTAATATGGATCTGAGGATGGCATTGCTGCTCCAAAGGTGGGAAAGTAAGTCTTGTACTTGATTTGAGTTACCAAGTGAGCATCTGAAATTGCTGCTTCCAGATGGCTACTAGCTGCTTCTCCATCTACTTGTGAAAAGAGATTGTCAGACCTTGTTTTGGTGATGATTCATCCCTGACTGATAGTTTTACATAATTATATGATTCTCTGCTTCACATGAACCTGAAATTTTTGTGTTGTGGAAGAAAAAAGTCTTTCACAAAAAATGTATAAAATTATTATAAACTTGCGGTTTATTTTCCGTCCAAGGATTTCTAAATATTTTACAAATTTAAATACGTTAGGTCTTGGTACCAGAGTCCTAATGTATTTAAGAAAAATACTATTTTATGAAACCTTATGCTTTGTAAAGGTGTGATAGTGATGGCTCATGTAGGCAGTCCATTAAAATTCCTAAATTTCTCATCAGGAATATTCAAGATGACTATTCTGTATCTTGTACAGGTGATCATTTCTACCTAGGTACAGGCATAGCATCTCAAATTTGTCCCTAGTGAATCATGTCCTTTTTATTATGCCATTTTTCCAATTTGACAAGATTATTTTGATCTTAATCCTCTTTTCTAGGGGCTTGAAAGAAGCTGCAGGCCCTGTGTTGTGTGCAGAGAAACGTCGCATTTGATAAGCATTCACTGGGTTCCATCATCTAAATGATTAATGAAATTACTCAATAAGTACTGCTAGACCCAGGGCAGTCCCACCTCACAGTCCTCCTCGATACAGCCTTTTCTGCCGTCCTGTTTTGACATTTATCCATTGCTAGGTCTAAATATGTTTTTCAAAATACTTTTGCCAATTTTAGATGGTTCATTTAGACTTGCTAATAAGAGTGTCATGTGAGATGGTACCAAAAGCCCTGCTAAGGTGAAAATAAGACATCTACTGACTTGTTCCTCCACACAAGGGCTCTTATCTGTCATGGAGAAAATCAGCTTGATTCAGCAATCTGTTATTTAAAAATCTATGTTGACAATACTTATGTAACTTGTCCTATCTTCTGGGTGCTTTTTATTTGCTCCAGTGTTTTTCTGAGACTTCAGCTTAAACCTAGTAGTTCATATTTCCCAAAACTTTCAATTTTCTCTCATTCTGAAGAGCAGTATTTTGATTTGCTTTTTCCAACCTCCTTGAGCTACATTTCTTTCCCACAAGTCCTCTTAAGTATTAAGTGCTCTAAATTTCCTTTAGTGTGCTTTCTAAAAATTAATTTCATCAGGCCTGTGATTTGAAAATGTAGAATTTGGTTAAATGGTCACTTCATTTTAGCTTCCATTTTCTTCTTTTTTGTAGTGTGTATTGATTAATTGCCTGATCACAGTTCTCTTTCTAATGAAAAATGAAGCTGAAGTGGTTTGAATGTTTTCTCATGGTCATCTATTTGTAATTCTCCTGAGTAACATGCAATTCTTATTTTCAATGTACTTATTTTTATAAAAAAAGTCCCAGAGAAATCCATGCGTTGCCTAATAATCTAAAAACAATTCATGTATTTTTCATGTGGTATAACTATGATGGCTCTTTGGGAACCAACTGCAGGTTTTTATTTTTTGTCTTTTTCTATTCTTTCCACCCAGAAAATTCTACAAATATTTTCAAAGGCTGCATGGGTAATTTTCATCATATAATGGTTTGGGTTGGAGGGGACCTTTAAAGTTCCTCTTGTCCAACCCCCCTGCAATGAGCAGGGACATCTTCAATCAGATCAGGTTTCTCAGAGCCCCATCCAACCTGACCTTGAATGTTTCAGGGATGGGGCATCCACCACCTCTCTGGGCAACCCGTGCCAGTGTTTCACCACCCTCATCGTAAAAAATTTCCATCTTACACCTAATCTAAATCTACCCTCTTTTAGTTCAGAACCATTACCCCTTGTCACTTTTCATTACTGTTATATATGGACTGTCTCCTGAGGGAGCTCTGGGTGATCTAGCAACCATAGAAAGAGAAACTGGGAAGGATTGAACCATCTTTTTCATGACTGTTTTCATACTATTTCTGTGTCTTTATAGCATTTCCTTTTTATCTGTTCCTTTATGTTATATGCTGCACTTTCATCTTTCTGGCTTTTGTCCCATTGTATCCTTGCTATTTTTACATTCCTACTTACTAACTTGGTTTCTAAAGTGATTTATTTTGAAGACCTTGTGATTTATCTACCCGCCAGATCTCTAGGCACAATGAAATCAGTCTTTCCAGAATCCAGTCTTCACTGGATTTCTCTTAGGAAGAAATCAGGACCTCTGCCATTTTGCCATCTTTTGCACCCATAGCTCCTTTGACAGGTCTTGAAAAGCCCTTATTTTCTGCCAGAACAAGCTGCTGAGGGTATTTCTCTATTGCTGTCACATGCTTTTATATAAATAAACAGCCCGAAGTGTCCTGCTGCATTCTGCTTCCAGCGAGCATGTGGTAGTTCTCTTTTACTTTGTACTTAGTGTTCTTGACCTTTTTCCCTTTTTTTGGTGTAAATGATTATAAAGCATTAGAAACCTATAGAATGCTGTTCAGTAGTGTATGTATACATACAAATACATGCCTAGAGAAATGTGGATGTCTACAAAGTGCAAACAAACTGCACGGAGAATGTTGATTTAGCTTTGTTTTGCATTCAGCATTGGCAAAGGTTAGTACCTGCTTCACAGCACTAATGGTGCAACTTGAAGGCTGTGTATTTTCATTATGCCCAGTCAAGTTTTATCATTTGCAATGAACTTAAAGAGTTAAACACTAAGGCAATGTCTTTTAATAAAATGTTTTGTGGTTGAAAAGGTTGTATGCTGATGTTTTCCCTTCCTCTGAGAGTTTTCGTTTTCAATACAATTTCTAAACAGCTGAGTAAGGTATGAACTTACTTGACAGTAAAAACTCAGATTCTCATCTTGAAATGTTGCAGGACTTGGGTTTGAGAGCAGCAAAATATTTTGGCATGTCTGGTAAAAATTATAAGTTTCAAAAGGCTTCCTAATCTGGGTGAACTCACATAACAAATAGTATTCTTTTGTTGAAACCAGTAACTAGTCTAAATTTCATTCTACAAATTTTACCTTTATCTCCAGAATGACCCTGTACTACTTCATAATTTCTGTCCCAACCAGGTATAGTAGCACCACTGTTTTCGCTACTGGTTTGACATCTGCTACTGGTTTTTTTGTGTGGCGAGGATGACAGAACTTGAGTTGTTGACGAGTGCAGATGACAGCTAAAAAAAATTCAAGGCCATTTTTATTTAAAAATCATTAATATAGGGAAATTGGATAATTACAGCTCCCTTGCAGCTATCATGAAACTTGTGGCTTCATATCAAACACGGGTTGGTGCTTTTTTGTCCCGTGCATCCTTCAGGAGGCAAAAAAGAGAGGGCTTCAGAGAACTCCAGGAGTTTGCTGAAAGCCATAAAGGGCCTTCTCCAATGGGAGTTCTTTCTGTGATGCAATCACCACCTTTCTCTATGGATAAACTCATTTATCTGTGCCTGACTAACGGCTTTTGGTCAAAGCAGAATGACTCCCTCTCTCTTCAGGACTGCAGTCATGTAGTCTGCTAATGGGAAATTTCACCTACTCTCTCTGTTTCTCCTGAGACATCCACCAAATGTTGAGAATGCTGAAGCTGCTCAACATTACTGCATTTCTTGTATTTTCTTCTCGAGGTGAAGAGAAACACATTAAGGATTCAGTTTTCTTCCCCCTCTTCCAGTGACACACAGAAGAGAAAATTGGGAAAAAAAAATCATTTAGATAGGGATGGCATGGACAGAGACTTTCTTCTAATTTCCATTGCTGCTGCTTACCTATGGCATTTCTTTTCATACAATCCCTGTGCATTAGCAATTGGATTTATGTATGTATCCTCTGCATCAGCTGCCAATTGCCGTTTATATAAATAAATGCATTTTTGCTTCAGCAAAGCCTCTTTTGGCTCCCTCATTTTATTTTTCTTGCTGTTTTGAAGTTGAACACATTTCTGAGGTACCAGATGGCCAGGTATTAAATGCATAAAATGCATTATTTCCTCCTTCCCTCCTCTGCAGCAGTCTGTTTCTGTTTAGCTATGCAAATAAGAGTGGTTGAGATTAAACCAGGAGCCGAAGCTGATATAGACCCCAATGAAATCAGGTGGCATTGAATATGTCTGAAAAGTAAGCAACTTTTAGCATTCTTAAGCTGCTTAGAATAGTGGTAAATAAAACTGTTGGCTGAAGAGAGAATATTTATTCATCATGTGTTTCATGCTGACTGCTGGGAGAGGGCAGTTTGGAGGTAGAGCTCTTCTTTAGCTGGTAATAACATCTGTTACAAAAAGCTGGAGTGGTTCAGAGCTATTGTGACAGAAATAATTCTCAGCTGTTAATGAATTGAGGTGAATTTTAGCATGAGAGTGAAGAATATGTAGGGAGTTCAAACAGTTAACCACGCTGTTGTGGACTTGGTAAAGCTACAGTATGAAATTGGTATTCCCTTATGGGGATTTAACCTCGTGAAATGTAGATAAAGCTACAAACTCCTTGCGGCTCATCTTACCTAATATGCAGGGTTAAGTCTTGTATAAATGGGGTTTGTCTGAGTGGCAAGGAAGGTACAAGTAACTTACGGATTTCTGGTGTTTTATAATTTACTTTTCAAATAAAAAGCAGTAGAGAGTTTTTGCAGACACATTTTAATTAGGCTTGTCTCAGTAGGCAAAGTAACATAATGGTCCAGCTTTGCCAGGTAGTCCCTATCCTCAGACTCTTTCGCTTCATTGGTTTAAAGCTGAACATTTCACTTTAGCTCTTAAGATTTTGCAAGCAAGACAATGTACTGTAGCAAGAAAAATGAGTTTAATAACTTTGAGACTTTTAAGATATCTTGATCTTTCATACGAAAATATGAGTTATGATTTCTTATGACTTTATGTAACCAAATATCTGAAGTAAATTCCACAGCTTTATGGATACTATTGGTTTCTGAAGTATTTTAGAAAACCTCGGGGAAAAGCTCCTGAAAGTATGGGGCTTGCTTTATGCAGAGGTTGTGCTATACAGGACTACTGAAATTACTTGTGACCTTGCCTGTCATTCATTAGTGAATGCAGCAGCCACAGCATTAATCAAAATGTACTCATTGGAGAATTTTCATCTGTGGCATACTGCTCCCATAACTCTTCCTGTGCTTTTCCTAGTGTCAGCAAGATCTGACATTTTTAGAGCAGATGCGTAGTTTCTGAAAATATTTGTAATTCACTTTACAAGGCATATGTATCACATAGGAGATGCTATGATATTCAGGTTTTAGCATGTGTAACATTTTACAGCTTGTAGGGGCTTGGCCTCAATTTATTTGCAAAATAAGCTTTTGAATGGTAGCCTAGAAGCTTTATAATACAAAGTATTTAAGTCTCCCATACTAAGTTGGGTTGGTGATCTGTCATAAAAATAGCAAACAATACATTTTAGTCCATGAGATTTACTCTGTGGAAATGCTGAAGCACAACACCTTGAATCAGATTGATGCATAAATCCTACTGATTTCAGCAAAGTCAAAATATCACCTGCTGTCTCTCTCACCCTGTCACGCCTGCCTGTGGCACCTCAAGCATAATTGTCTTTTTGAATCCTGGTTCTGATGATGATGTTACCAGGCTTATGCCTTATTGCTTCTCATCCTACGTGTTTGTTCCAGCACCTCATCTCTGTGCAGCAAAGTACGTGACAGAATTTCATTCTTATTTTCTGACAAAAGTAGGTCAAGAGTAGTTCCATCCCTGTTGTCATCCACGGTTTGCACTGATGGAAGGAAATCTCTTAGCATCTCTCTAATACCTTGTTGTTCTCGCTTTCACCTCTTGCTCTCTGTTTCTTTGCAAAGAACGAAGCCTTACATTTGTAATGTAGGGCTGTGTTTAGCAGGAATATTAAAACATCTTTGTTTGGGAGTTTTTTTCAGGAAAATAGGTGCATTTGTTACTCTGCAATAAATCCTTGTAAGGATAGCCATGTGATAAGAACAGCAGGAAATGTGAATGGAAAGCCATCTGGTCCGTGCCACAACCCCTGAGGATACGTCTGTGCAGGCTGGAGCGACTGTTGAGGAAACAGTGTGTTTGTAGCAGTCGTGCTGGGTTGTTCTTCCATTTATCCTACCTGATCCTTGACCTTAGCCTGGGGTGCTGGCGTGGGACAGAGCTGCGTGTGCGACAGCTTAGGGCTCACACTGCTGATAGTTCCTGTGCTGAAATGTGAACAAACAGGATTACTGCACTTGAACCAGACAGCGTGAAAAGGGGCATTAGGTTCAAATAGTGTCCTGCGCTCTCCTGTGTAACCTCAGTCCTTCTCCCACAAGGGGGAGACGGAAAGTGTGATTGAATCTAAGAAAGAAAGTATTTTGGTATGAGGAGATCCTAATTAGCAAGGAACTTTACCATTCTGGAGAGAACAAAACTCACAGAACGAGTAAACATCAATAGTGTGGGAACATTTGGTATGACAGAATGTTTTCTTGCAAAGGAAAGAGAAAGAGACTGTGTAAATGTGATTGTAGATTTTGGAGGAAGACAAAATGTTTCTCAGCTAGATTCTGGCTGTGTTTATGTTTGCACATAATGTGGTGCAATTGGAGCAGATCTACCAAGCAAAACAGTGGATCTGCAAACCTGACATCCAGGCTTGCACAGATTTCAGGAGGTGCTTTCTCTTGGAAGACCTCTGGTCCAGTGCTGGGACTTGAAAGCTCCTAGTGCTTATTTCCAAGAAAAAGATGAATGTGTGCACTCCTCTGTGGAAACCAAAGTGTGCTCAGCGAGGGTGAAGCAGAGATTTGCTGCAAAAACATATGTCATGTGAAATAAAACAGTGCTGTAAATACACCTTCCTCCTTCCATTTTTCTAAGTCTTCATGCCAAAGATTGTGTTTGAAATGTGAAATTTTTTATGGAATACCCATCCAAACTTAGGTTTTGTCTGAAATATGTTTCCTAGGATGAAATCAAAGCATTTTCCTGGAGAGAAAAGCAGTGAAGGTGGCGGTGCTCTACTAACACCATCTTCTGTTACTGAAATGTTTACCAAACCCTGAAATATATAAACAATTATATGACCATTTTGTAGAAAAGGAGGGCAGAAGAGGTGAAGTCTATTTTGTTTGTTTGGGTATTTTTTTTCAATCATGCTGACAGAGGGAGCAATGCTGACAATATCCTCTAAAACAGAGCAAATGCAGAGGTGCTTTCAAAACCAAGTTATTATTGGCAGTCACTGCTGCACTCCTCAGTTCCTGAGATGGGTTGTTGTTGTTGTTGCTGTTACTGTTATATTTTTCAGCAGTATTGCTCCTTCTCAGGGTTATTGATTGTTTCCCACAATCAGAGCTGAGATGCTTTCCCCAACACTGTCTTCTGTTTCTGCCTGTTTTCTTTGTGCAGGTTTGTACATCAACCTGATTTCACTTTAACCTTTATCTTCTGTTGTGAACAGCCTGTGCAGTCTCTGCAGTAGCAGGGACGTGAGATTCTGGTAGATCATCCAGAGCTTTTCTATCTATTTTTTTCCAACCTATTTAGGAGTACTCTTTCTCATTAGGAATAAAAGCAAAGCTAAACAAACAAATAAAACCTTTCAATGCAATAAAATTGTGAATAGTTGAAAAAAATGAGATTCAATGAGAATACTTACGACTTACTTCATACATTGCTGCATGGACTAATGCAAAGTTGTTTTGCTACCCAGTGTAGAGATAAAAATGGAAGTTTATTGTGAAGACAAAAAATTGTTTGCTCTCCCTCCTCCAATACTATGTCTGCAAAAAAGATTAGCTCTGCATAGTTGATGCAAGCAGCAGAGGAATAACAACACTGCTGGAACTGGGTAGCAGCAAAAGCCAGAAACTATTTGAGTGAGATAATTTGAGATTGCCTCACTTTATTTCCAGGTGCTTTGCAGTGAAATTTATTCAATACGGTCTTAGAGCAGCAATTTTGGAGAAGTCATAGAAAGGCTCCAGGAAAAAATAACCTAAATTTCTGGGGAAAAGCTGAAGTATGGGTACTTCATCTGTCTGCTTATAAGTCTCTACCTGGTTTAAAGAAAAAAAGAAAAAAGGTAGGTGAGTAACAAGCGGATAAGAAGGATATGTCCCAAAAAAACCCAAAAAGGATTTCATATGACCTAATTTTATCCTTTGACTGGGCTAAGCATATTTAAACATGATTAAATCATGGGTTTGAGGTTTTTGAGACTTAGATTCTCACAAGGGAGTTGTACAAATACTGTCAGTGTGAAAGTCCTCAACCTGGTGTGTGTGTCATTAATGGTGCAAAAACACTCCAGGAGGGGACCTGCTACTGGTGGAGACCCCATGGGCAGCAGGATCACCTGGTTTTGCCCGCACTGAGTCCTTTCACGCTGTGACTTGAGTAAATGTCTTCCTGGGGGCAGTCACAGACCAGCAACTTCTGCTTGGTTGGAGATGTTTACTTGGTGCTTTTCAACATTTTTGTAATGATTTGCACAATACCCCTGAGAGCGTGCTGATGGAGTCTGCTGGTGAGGTACAGGAGGGCCTGTCAATATGTGAAAGGACACATTTGAAATCCAAAATTACTCAGAAAATATTTGGACAAATAGCCCAAAGGAAGGGGCAAGACTAACTAAGAAGGAGGAAACACTCTGGGATGTAAAGTGCATTGCCAGCTGTGCTGGAGTCGGTCCTGTTGTCCTGTTGCACAAATATTAAGCATCCCAAAGGTATGTTTAGCAGGGAATGTTATGGTGAATGTGTGGGAGAGAATCCTTCTACTTCAGTCAGCACTTTAGGGAGGCTTATTCTGGAGCAATGCTGTTTTGGTGCTGGAAGGGATCTGCTTGAGCAATGTAGAAATGAAGTGAAGAAATACCAGTGAAAGAATCAGTGATATGAAAAAGAAAAGCCTGAGAGGGAAGAAAAAAGGTCTCCCCATAGTGAGAACAAAATCTCGTAGTTTAAGCTACATCACGGGATATCAAGAGGAAGCACCAGGATAAATGTCCAAAGCTTGAGACAATGAGTATGTAAATAGATTCCTAGTGAGATGTAGCCTACAGGAATGGAGTAGGGATTTTTGCATCTGCCTGGAGGTGGGTGATGGGCTGTCTGCTCTCACGAGGTCTGAGTGTACATCCTATTTTTCCTGAGCTGCCAGCTGGCCTGGGTGGAGACCTCGGAGAATTGAGAGCCAGAGGAACTGTGTGGAAGAGACAAAAAAATGGAAGCAAAATATGTTCAGCTTCCCAGGACTTTAATCTTTGAGTAGAGAAAGACACAGGTGCGACCAAATGATAGGCAGTGCCTGCAGTGTGCCAGAACACGAGCGTGCGCTGTGCTCTGCCATCTGTCACATTAGTGACAAGTCTCACTGCAGCATCCTGCAGGCCTTGCTCTTGCAAAGGATTTGCCTGCCTACACACTCCTCTTGTATCCCAGCCTCGAGCTTTAAATTGCCTTTAAACTTCATGAGAAAAGTTTTCTGTCTCTTTGGTCTTTCACATTGCAATTCATTTGAAATATCACATGGCTTGTGGGGGAAGTATAGAAACCTTCTGGATAAAGTGGTTCTAGTAGGGTTTCTGTTGCTGTTGTAACGTCTTCCTTGTGTATTCTAAACTGATGTCTCAAGTGAGTACAGTAAATCTAATTTTCTAGTCACTGACATTTGTATTCTGTATTGTCACCACAGGACCTATCCAGTTGGATGCTCTAGCTTTGATTATGGGATTATTTTTACCTAGTTTTAGCATCTCAGAGGCTTAGGTATTTAGCCTAAACAGCTCTAAGTTTCTCCTTCAGGCAGAGGATGGCAATAAGTGCCCTTGGACAAGGATTTTGTGGATAGTTTTGAAGGAAAGGACTTTGTGTCTGGAAAGAAAGGAGAGTAAAAGCTTTCATTACAAAAGAATGGGAAAGCGTCACTTGTCTTTGATGTGGAAAGTGTCTGTTCTTTATTAATTAGCCATTAGGGTAATTAATTTTGTGCCATACAGGTTTGTTAGTGTTGGAATATGCCTTGCTTAAGAAGATGAAAAACAGCTGAGAAGCTTTTATAATACAATTTTGCTATGACTTAGTCATACATGTATTTTAAAGATATTTCGACTTATTAGGACATAATTATGTCATTATTTTTGCGGTGATATGAATGCAAATGTAACTTCATTAATAGTTACTTGTACTTTGTTGTGGGATCATATGTACCACCTATGACTGAGACAGCACTGTGTAAATAAGCTGGATGGAGGTTAAGGTAAAAACCTAGCTTTTTAGGTTCTCTTTTCCCCAAGTTTCCTTATAACACTTGTAATTTAATCTTCTCTGGAACGTGAGGGTCTGAAAAACTTGTCTGACTTTGGTAGGTAGAAGTTACAGAAGATGAAATCCAGCCATGGAGTTTACATGCAAATATTTTACATATTGTTTGAGGAGGAAAGTAAACTGTGCTAGTTTATAGCATACCTGAACATGGTCTCAGGTAATCAGCAATGTCAATGAAGTTTATTGGGGATTAGTTTTATCCAGCCTTGTAACTGAAATCTGGCTTTTAGCTGCTTCCCTGTAAATCATGATTTAGTCACACACTTATAAAATTGGACTGTTTATGGGAAGAAGCATTTATTGAATTATTTTTTTACATGGAAAATCTGGGATTCATTCTTGAATGATCTTACTTGTATGTATTAGTAAATTTTACCTGTCCATTTTGGTTGTGGAATACTGCTATGCATTTTTGCCTTTGGAAGCAAAGCCTTTTGAGAAGTCATAGATGGAAATGTGCAAAATATTTCCCATAAGATACTTTTAATATGCCTTTGAATGAATATATCTTAGCTCCATATTTACTTTCTGGCTTTTTTTAATGATTTCAGTGATGATGGCATATGAAGGGGATGATGAAGCTTGGGCTCTTGCAGTTGCTGTGGTCCATAATTATTGGAATGATATGGGATGACTTCCTATTCCCTTTTCGAGGCTGCCATCTTGTGTTCTGAAATCAAAATTTCCATTACCATGATTTCTCTCTCTCAACCACTGTAGTTATGAAAATGGGTTTTAAATTGTGAACACAGTGAGGATAAATGCAGCAGTATTTACTGCAACGAGCAGACAGTAGATAAACTCATATATAGTAACTGATTTGCTTAAAACAAGGTGATCCCAATAATCTTTGAAGGATGTTTGTTCTGAAACTCATTGCTGGTCATTGAAAAGACAATTGATGTGAAGAACTTTGCAGCAGACTGTTGGATTTAATACTGAAAGATCATTTTTTTGTATATTTAAGTGAGATCACTACCAATATTTTTCTTGTAAATTTCTTATTTGGAGTTAATCAAAGTGTGAGGTATGCAGTATATGATATTAAAGAACATGGTTTTGGACTACCTCTTCCAACATGCTCCATGAAATTGTCTTCAAAAATTTTAAAATGAAAAGGGAAAATTCAGTTGCATATTCAGATTTCACTAAGGCGGGTCTATTTGATTCTATTTCACTGTTTTAGGCATGCTTCTAGTTTTAGGCTCAGTTTTCCTTCTGTGATATTTTCTTGTGTGAAAAGTTGGATGAGCAAATGCAAAGGTTATCTCATGTTTACTGGTAGGTTGTTAAAATTAGGATATTTCAGAGCTTTGAGGGTCAGGGGGAACCCATAATGAGGCCTGAAATGTTAGAATGCAGCAGATTTGTATCTGCTACCTTTTGGTGGTAAAGGTGCTGAGCATTATCTTTAATTTATAGCATGAAGGGAGTTGCATTCTGAAAAGTGCTAACATCAGAGAAAATGCTTAGAAAAGTTTTCAGTGTCTCGTACAGACGAAAAGCTAGAGCAAGACTTTTGAAAGTTGATGTGAACAGGAAGGTTTTGGGTATTTTTCAGACGTCAGAATTGATTTGCCTTGTGCTTCTTTGCAATAGTCCCAGTCTCTTGACAGAGTGAGTTAAGCAGAACCTTGCTGCAATATCTATCACATATCTTTCTGAAATGAAACTTAAAGTGATATTTGGAAATTTACTTCAAAGTGGTATTTTTCTCCACCTGTCATGATGTAAGGACTGAGTTATTCTTGATTCACGTATGAGGGCAGAAAGAAAGTGTATGTGACACGCTCAGTGGAGAGGTGTTACAATTGTTCTTGATTCATCCGTGCTCACGATACAGTCATAATTTTAACAGAGCTGCTCCAGTGGATGATGTACTCCTGCGATGCTTTTCCTTTCATGTTTATTTTTAGCACAAATTTATGTTGGGCTGAACATGAAAACTTATTTAATGTTATGGGCTGTCTGCATAGTCACTAAATAAATTAAACCCCCTTGAAGCAATCAATGGCAGGTAACAGAAAAGCAAGACGTTTCGATTGTGAAACCATTAGGAAGCGTGTGAGACTGCTCAAATTCAAATCTAAACCCTCACTGAATTATGAATAAAACATGGTTAAAAAGCAGTTAGCAGAGATATTGTTTCCAGAGCCAGTATATTGACTCTACTGCTGTTTTTAGGGCAATCTGCAATTTCAAAGTTTCGCTGAAGGAAAGAAGGAAAAAGCAGTTTGCATTGCCCATTTGTGTACCCCCCTGATCCAGCAAATCAAAAAAGAAATTTTTTTTAAAATTCAAGTGAAATGCACTCTCTTTTATTGAAGGGAAAAAAAAAAAAAGAAGAGGGAGAAATGAATATCCAACATGGTTCGGGTTGAAGAAATGGCTGTACCATCAAAGGTCTGCATGTTACTGTGTAGCTGCAGATCCCAAAGGGCCAGCTGGAATCGAGGATGTGTTTGTTTAACCAAATGTAGCAACTTCCAAGCCTAGTTAGATAACAAAACTAGGGCTTGCGATGATGAAAAAATCAGTAGCTTTGCCAGTGGTGCTGCCTAAAATGAAGACACAGTTCTAGACAGAATTGCAGAACAAGTCAAAATCGGGTCCTTTCCTACCACACTGTCCAATATTACCATAAGTGTTAAAGGTGTAAATCTGTTATCCTCAAAAGTATCAGCAAACCCAAGAAGTCCCCAGGCTTGCTGTTATGCCGGCAGTCCCAGAAAATGGAAGGAAATTGCAATCATGTATCACTCTTAAAAGACATTGCTAAAGGAGAACCTGCCACGAGGTGTCATCTTCATATGTCAGGGGAGGGGATGGATGACACTGGAATTAATTTCAGGCTGCTGTTGGGTTGCTTCACATTGGTTAAGTCAGTGCCTTATTAAAGCGGAGAGCAGAGTGCAGTACTTTCCAAGGAAGAAGCAAGAGGAAACAAGTAGAGTCTGGACAAATAAAAGCTGCTCTGGAGGCTTTCATTAATTCCATCTGGTTAAATCCAGAAATGGATTTTCTGCTGGGGAAAAAGATTCGTAGTACCAGCCGAACATATCGAGCAAGTCTGTTGCAAAACAACTGGAAGTACATAACACTCCAAATACTGCAGGGAAGGACGGGACTGGGGCTATGGTTAACATTTTTCTCAAGTTCAATAGTAGAAACAGCTCTTTGATTCCTTTGGATTAGCTAAAATGCAAGAATTGTTCATTTGACTGAACTTGCTGAATCCTTGTCCAAAACCTAGGAAAAAGCTATTCTTTGTTCTTATCAGTATTCTGAAACTAATATAATTTATTTCTTTCAGCAAGCAGCAGTTTTCTTCTCAGCCAAAGCGGAGATATTGTCTGCAGTATCAGTTACTTCCTTGTCTTTTTCTTTCAGAAAGAAAGAGATATAGCAATTTAGATGTGAAAAGTCTTCGATTTTGCACGTAGAGAACAAGGGGAAAAGATAGAAATTAAATGAAATACAGGCTAATGCTTGGTGCAGCAAGAAAGAAGTGAGTCTCAACTGTTGTTTCAACAAACTTTATCGATCCTAAAAAAAAAATCCCTTCATAATTTCAGTGAGGATCAAAAGCACTGAGATGAAATCTTGTAATATTCCTTTCCAAGGGGAAAAAACTGTGTCAAAAATCTCCCACAGGGTCTGTGATGAAAATTTTCTCTCCTTGGCTTGCTACACTGAAAAGATAAAAGTGTGATCTAATAATCTTTGCTTAAAAAAACAAAGTCATGGTTACTTTTTCTGAACTTTAGAAGCTTCCCACAGGTTTTTTTCCCCAAACTTTCCCCCCTAGAGCATCAGGTTGCTGTGGATAGAGACACGCTGCAGCATCCTGGAGGCCCCCTATCCCAATGCTGTAAGTAAAGAGCAGGGGAAAGAGCCCCTTCTGCTCATCCCGAGGCTGTTGCTAATCTTGTGACCAGAGTAAGAACATACAAACTATGGAGCAAAGATGTCCCATATAAGCCAGCTCTTCTCTTAGGACACATGTCCCCTTAGTTCAGGCTGTTACCAAGTGACTGTCTCCAAGTTACTCTGAGTCTCATGAACACCTGTTAGTGGTAGTAAACTGCTTGAAAAGAAAAGGAAAAATAAAATACCTCCTGAGACGACTTTCTGCCCGAGGGCAAGAAGCATTTGGATGTGAGTGTGCTGGTGGCTTGTCCTCCATAGCATCCTGCCTTTCCTTTGTGTTGTGTACACGCAACACATCCCTTGAGCAGTAGGCCTGAAGATTTACCCGACAGAGTTCTCCATCTGTGGGAGTGTGTGCTCAGAGGTGCATCACAGGGTAATTTTGCTGGCACAAGGGTGTCCAACTTGACACCAACCGACTGATAATGCTTAAAAATTCAGCTGATTCTTCTTTCCTAACAAGGCATAAATTGCAACTAGGTTTTTGTAGCTCTGAAGTGCTTATAAGATGGAAATGAGTAGCACTAAAACCACTCATAATTTTTACAGTGTTTCAGGCTTTTCACACTGTTGTGTGAGCTTCTGCCGGTGAGACCCTGCACTTGTTCTGCAGTGCAACAGAGCACGGGCAGCAGAGGGTTCAGCTGGTTGTAGGTTTTCAGCAGCATCTTGGGAATTCACAAAAGCAGTGAATTATCAGGTGTTCTTTCTGCCATCCCGTGGCAATCCTGATACACTGCAAAGGGCCTGTCCTGGCTTGCTTAAACACGGACTATAGAGTGATCCTGTAATGAATCACACCCCGGTCCTTCTTTTGAATGGAGTTGTTATTCCTGGTGTATATCCATACGACACGTGTACTCAAAGTTGTGGTATCAACCGTATAGATTTTTTCCCCCTTGTATATGCAATTTAGCACACACTGCAGCTAGCTGCAGTTGTTACTTGTTTGTGAGAAAATGATGATGTTTATTTTGCTTCTTATGAGGAAAATGTGAATTTCTTCTGAATACAACTCTTTGGATAATTCTATATACTTGATGCATTTCTAAAGTAAAAAGGAGTTATATTTACTATTAATGTTAAATTTTTAAAAAAACTCATACAATTGAGTTCTACTTAATACACTTAAAAATATTTTCTCTTTAGCTTTTACTTTAAAAAGAACCCTTTTAATGGAAGTTCTGGAAAAAAATTCTCTTTGGTTTTACATTCCCAGATAAGCTAGCATTCTTTTTATTGCAGTGTTTTAATCTTTCTACTCTGGAATGGTTAATTTCTTTAAGTTGTCTTCATGACAGATAAAAGTTTGAATTTTTAATGACAATATGCCTCAAGTTAGACCTCAGAACTTAAATTTCTTAACACCTCTGTGGAATAAGCCCAAAACATACATAATGAAAACATGAGATGTAGATGATTTTGTTCCTCAATTACTGTTTTCTTAAATATATTTCTAGGAGTTGAAATTGTATGAGTGGTAGAGCCTGGAGCACAGAGAAAATGTTTGTCAGGACTACTATGATAAATTGAAGGAGATTAGTGGATTGTCTGAATTAAAAAAAACCCTAATCTCTACCCTTAAAAACTAATTTTAACTTATTTAAAAGCTGAGAATTATACCTCTTTTTACGGGTAGTGATGTTTTATTCTGTGGCTATGCATGTACTGTAGTGCTCTCCTAGAAATGTTCAGCTCCCTGGAGGAGAGGAGAGATTGTGCCTGTTAAATATTAAAACAGATTTGTGATATAAACTTGGAGAGGTCATTCCATGCTCTTTGGCACAGAGACTCCATGACATGGATGGCACGTGGATGCCACTCCAGCAGTTCTGTGGGCTGGTCTGGTTTCACTTGACACAAACAGGACTTCATTGGGGTGCACTTGACACAGCTGATTCGGTTTGTACCACGTGTGGTGTCCTGAAAGCCTTGGGTTTGCCAAGTCTTCTTATGCCACATCATTTCTGAGTGGAACATTTATCTCAAAATGTTTCTTCCAGCCCATAAGAATTGTTAAGCTTTCCAGTCTTGTTGGCCACCTTACTCTTTCATATAGAAGCACAATGGAACTATAGACACAGAGCAGTTTTGAATCAAGGCAAATTCTGGGTATATAATATAAGCAGTAAAATACAAGGAAAGCAAAACAAAACTGTGGCTGAATTAATTCCTTCATTCTGCATTCCTTATATGTAGATATTTGTATTTTGATCTATGTATGTCTTAACAGGACATCTGACCTTTTATTTTCTAACATTCACTAAAAAACAAGTAATTTAGGAATGCTCCAGTCTTTTAAGACCTAGGCACCCGTATATAGATACTGTATCCTGTTTGTTTGAACTAAGCCACAAATAAATTTCCATTTCTATGGGTACAAATGTTATTTCTATTTTCACAAGACCATTTTGGAAGGGTGAATTGAAACTCTGGTTTATGAATTCTATCTACACCCAGGACCTGCTGATAGCTTAAATATGTATAGCTGTGCATTGGGCTTTATGTAACAGTGTGCATTGTACAGCAGAGGGAGTATTTTGTCAGGAATCGAGAAGGCGATTTGTCACCGTGTCACTGAGTACTTGGCACATCACCAGCTCTAGCAAGCTATAGGATATCTTTCTATCGGGAGCAATCAGGCACTAGCATGTTAAACAGGATATAAGTGCAGAGGTTGGTTGGGATAAGCTTTAAGTTACTAAAACCTTGCATTTTGTCAAGTGATACAGAATAGGTCCCAGCATTGCTGCAAATGAGGTGCAAAATGGATATGCACGTTAAAGATGAAATGTTCTGTTGTTAACAGTATTTACCTTTCTGTAGGCTGGGATTTTAAAATGTTCTTCATGATTTAATTCTTTTTGAACAAGTTTTCTCCTCTTTCTGTTCCCTAAATCATTGTTTCCTAAGGTCTAAGGTTTTATGCTCTTTCACGCCTCTGCGTGTGTTAATTTGCAGTAGTCCAATCCCTACTGGACTTAATGGCATTTGCCATTCTTCTGCTGGAGCTGAAATGCTGTGTGGGGCATTGGTAGGGGGGCTAAACTGTGCCATGAGAGATGTGGGCAATGTGATGCGTGGTCTTCCATTTATGGGGGGGAAAAAAAAAGATAAAAAAAGATTTACAATGAACAGGTAGAATAGCAGGAGGGGGGTGGGACCAAATTAATCCTGATATTCTGTGACTTATTTTATTACATATTGGCCAAGATTTCAAATTTCTGCCTACTATCTTTTATAAAAGGCAGGTATTAAGTAAAACCCCAAATGAACTCTTTGCTTATGCTATTAGAGATGAGGTGTTCATTTACAGCCCAATAACCACAAAGGTAAATTGACTTTAAATTGATGGTGCCTTTCTGCCTTGTCCCTGTGCTCCCCTCATCAAAACTGATTGTTTAATTCTATTGGAATTCTAGAGACCAAGCTGGATTCGCAGCTCTCTTTCTTTTTTTCCCTCTTTTTTTCATTTTCATTTGAAGATATTACTTGTACTTTCAAATCTTGATACTGCCCTCACATTTCTATTATTTCACATTTCCTATTAGAGTTTCTTTTGAACACTAGATTTGCTGCTACCTGGCATCACAACAAGAACCGAACAAAACCGCTGTCTTTAACAGAAGGCTCTTGGCAATTCAGTCTTATCACAGAAGTGTGTGTCAGCAACGCAGGGCTCAAATCCTGGAGGAGTTTATTAAGTTTTCATTCTTGTTCCTGAGCCTGCTTCTTAGAGATGTGTGAGAACAACACGTGTGCAGTTCTGTGGTGATGTGACAGACCTCACCTTGCCTTCTTATTTTGAAGACTTTTTTTTTCATAAGAAGATAGCTGAATTAAGGTACAAAGAAAACTTCTCCACTGAATAAATAACAAAACTTCCATCTTCTGCACAAAAATTTTGCTGACTCCTCTATGTGTGTTTTATGTAAAAGCCCAGAATCTCCTTTTATACTGTGTGACAGTTCCTCCTTCTCTATTTGGTGCAGATCTGTCTGTCGAATCCACCTGATGCACAAAGTCCCATCTGCATCTGCACCCCGACTTGGGACCTGGCATGTTTCCAGGGCAGCTGGCTCTGGT
>VZTA01022797.1:0-132500 GCA_013398855.1 Mohoua ochrocephala | reverse complement strand
TACTCCAATATATAGTATGAAAAATGAATGGTAGGATTTCTTCTGTGGTTTATGAAAATGTTTACCTGTTGGTAAACTATCAGTAAGAAAAATTCATTCTATGTTCTCCACTGTAATTATTGCTTTACTGTTGACAGAACTTCATAAAATACCAGTATAAAATATTATATTCTTTAATGAAATACCTTATCACATAGTGAGCATACCTGCAATCTTTGGATTTCTCCTGTTGCATTTAGTGCATATTTTGTTGTTGTTCTTACAGTACATATTTGTATAAATTCTTACTGGTTTCACTAGGATCACTGAAAGGAGGAAACATAGACTCTGAAGCACAAAAGTCTTGCTCCTGTTCAATATTTCTCTCTATTCTTATTCAAGTGGGTTTTATTTTCCCCTACATCCAAAGTTGCTTTATATGTCTTTTATCTCAAATACTTAAACCCTTCTGAGATTTTCTTTCATTTTTTTCTTGGTCTATTTGATTATGTTTTATGTCTGTTTTCAAGGATAATTTTCATCTAAAAAATAGCCATGGTGTCTTAGTATGAAACATGATTTATTTATTTTATTGTCGATAACATCATTTGTGAATTCAGTCACACACTGAGTGCACCTAGCTAGAATATTAATTGCCTACAAACATGAGAGCAAATAGTGAGATGTACTGTACATCTTGATCATGAGGTTAAGTGAATTCAGCTACTGTGGAATGGAATATAGCTGCACAATTGTAATTTTGTTTCTTCCTGTTGATTACCATATTTGAAGTAATGTTGTTACAGTAAAAAAGCTAAAGAGAGAGGAAAGAGTGAAATAGCACAGTAATTTTCTTATGTGAGAGCTAAGCATGTTAAATATTTCAGTATTCACTTTTAAAGCAAATTAGATCAAACAAATCACTGTACTTTTGATCTGTTTCAAAGACTTCAGACATTTTTGTCATAGCGTTTTGGCTGTTTCGAGTGTTGTTGATGCCTTGACTTTTAACAGAAACAAAACAACCCTGCAAATATTTCTATTTCTAAGCAGAATACAGAATGAAGACTATGGCTTTGCTGACACCTGTGCTACGGAACAAACACATTTACTTTTTAAGTAAAAGCAACCTAATTGATCCAAGGTACTGCTGCAACAGCATTGAAAGGTTAATGTAGACCTGCATTCACTGAGTGCCTCACATGTTCATTGTCCAGGTCTGAAAACCTCTATATTGAGTTGGAAGGCTTTTTAAAATTTAACATTTAATGTTGCTGGGGTGATGCAGGTCAGTGATCTCAGGGCTGGTAAATGGATTAGATTGCAGCACACAACATGTGGTGAATCTGCACGTAACTGTGTCCCCACTGTATCTTCCAGCACCTCATCAGAAGTGTTACGTTGCAAATAGTTTTGGTAACCTGCAGATGATGAAGGGTTTGGTGCTGGGTTTCCTTGAGAACTTGGTGAAGACAGTAACTGGGAGTGCTGTGGGTGTGCATCACTGGATTGGGAGAAGAAATTTATCTGGCAGGGAGCCATGCAAAGAACTGTCTTTACTAAAACAAGGATCTACTGAGCTGTAGAAATCTGAGGTAAGCAAGTTACAGATAAAAATATAAAAAGAAATTGTTGTAAATGATGATGGATAGCATGATTGTGCTTATCTCTAATTCTCTCACCCAGAAGCAGGGGCAGGCTCCTCATACAAATACTCGTAGGTCACTTTGATTGCACAGAAGTTCTCAGTCCACTGCAGACACAGGGCATTTGTGGTCATTCTCCAAAACTTCCAGGCTGTTCTTGCACAGGTCCACTCCATCAAAGCACCATGGGTTATCCTAAGCTAGACACACTATTCCATACCCAGGGAGTCAAAGATGGTGTGTTACTGCCATGTGCTCCTTGTGTCCAGCCCTAGAGCAGCCTCTTCCCAAAGGGATGCTTGTGCAATATCCAGGTCTGCAAAAGATCCTAATTCTCAGTGAAAAGCTAAAATTCAGCTCAGAGAAAAAGTTTCTAGAATATTTTAAGGTGGAAGTAATTAACTGAATTGATGGGGAAAATTGGAATTGTAGTGAAGAAGATGAAACAAGATTTCCAGTAGCTGACTGAGTTATGTAGCTGGTGCCGGTAGTCTCGGGATAATACATGGAATCCTTTGCATATTGGCCAGTTGGGACAGAATTGCAGTGGATATGAACTGTGTGTAGATGTGCATTGTGGATACTTGGATCAAGCTAAATTCAATGTAGCTCTGAGGTTAGCCCTAGAATGAAAGCTCTGCATAAAAGATCACGTACGAATCTGGTAGATGGAATTAATCGTTATAATTTGATCTCCCTTTCCATAGCCTTTGTCTTTCCCCATTTCCTATGTGCTTTTTGCTTTTAGACCAGACTCAAACGAAATGTGTCAAATTCATGGAATGTTGGTATCCCAGCCAGAACTTACCAGAAGTTCTTATCCCAGCCAGTTTACCAGAACTTGCATCTCGCTAAATATTGTCAATGTCTTCTGTTCTGGACATAGTGACAAAACTTCAGAAAGCTAGAAAAAAACCTACTAGCCACATATTTTGACTCTTACCCTTTGATTTTTAAACTGAGTCAATGATTAATCTTCTTTTTACACAGGAAATGTTTGAAAATAAATAGTATGGAGAAAGCCCGTTCTGCATGTCAGTCACTGCAAGTTGCAATATTTTTAATAATGAAATTTCAAATGATAATCCAAGTCAGTCTTTCAGATCTTCAGTAGTCTGGGTATTTAATCTTGAGCCTCGGCTAAAGAAATGGAAGAAAACTAGCACAGCTTCTTGCAGGAGCACTTCAGTGTTGTATATTGATTTGATCTGCAGGAATAATTTCATAAATAATATATGTATTAAATAGATATAAAAATAGATAATTTAATAAAATATATAGCCAGAAGGGTGGTCTAATGGTAGGATGAAGGAATGTCTCATAAGTCAACTCAAGCTTGTGACCTGTCATATTACTTAATGTCTTAAAAAATTAAAAAAGTTCCACAGTCTGTTGTTCTCCATTTTTCAGCCGAGGAATTAATTGAACTGACAAGGTATGAGGAAAGCATTATAAATCATTCTCTAATGAACTTACATGTCTGAAACTTAGACCAAAAGCTATAGGCACTTTTAATACAAGTTAGGTTTGACTTTATCTTGGCAGTGAATTCACGAGTATTCTGCTGCAGCCCGTTCTTTTGAAGTCAGTATTTTTCCTATAGCTCCTGCTATGTGTGTAAATCACAAGGGTACCTTTGCCATGCCAAACTTTGCTCCTTGTACAGCACATAAAAAATGCAAGGCAGGAGAGAAAATCTTTAGCAGAATGGTTGGCTGGTAAAATTTCAACAAGAATCAATTTCCTTCTTTCTCCTAGTGGTATTTAATACGTATTCTCACCAAATATGCAGACTCGGGGGTTTCATTTCATTCTTTTTTTCCCCCTCTCTCAGAAGATTCTTTTACCTGTAAAGCTTAGATATGTTTGGAAATAAAGCATCCCAGGCAGACACGATCAGTGGTTTGTTGGTTTGGGTTTTTTTCTCTTCTGTGAATAGCAGGTGTCACAAATTGCTGGCCATACTTGAGTCAGTTGTTGTCAGTTTGGCTAACACTGTGTAGTTGTGTAAAAATGTTTGCAGCTACTGAATGAAACCAGCTTATTTTCTTAGCATGAAGATTTTGGAGAAAATTGAGAAAGGGAACTGTACCACTAGTGAGCTGTTGGCTTTGTGTGGAATTAATTACTGCTTTTTGAATATAAAATATGGTACTTTTGTGCCAAAGTCCTTCTAATGCCAACAGTCAAAAAATTCATTTATGATTCAAAAACTATGTTGTTCCACTGCTGATGCCTTCATATCTGCCTGAAGATATGTCTCTGCTTGAATTTAAGTTGTGGAATGGCAAATTTAAATTCTGCAAGAAAGAAAGTAGATTTTGTGCTTGTATCCTTAAACTAGGGTGTTTTTATGACATGTGAAATAAAGAAAATGACGCTGAGTGTAGTATTTTATTTGGGATAGAGGAGAATGGAAGGAAAATAATGGAAGTCTATTAAATATTCAGCAACAGTATTTAGGTGTATGCTAAATTCTTACAGAATACTTAATGGTGGAATTTCATGGCTGTAAAGCTGTATTTTTTTTCAAAACACTAGGATTTTTCCTGAATATTTTGTTGTGTCTATAGAGGAATGAGTTACAGCATCCTCATTTCCATCCTGAATCTTAATACAAATTTAGAGCTTTAGGAGCACATCCTGCTCAGTTCTGCTCACATTTCCTCTGTCTTGCCTCTGTGGCAATGCTCTGCAAGTAAAAGGTTGCATGGGGTTGCTTTCCTAATTCTGTCTGCCCTGAGTGGCTGAAGAAACACAAGATGAGTTATCCCAGCTGCTCCATGAAACCATTAATAGCTCAGAAGCCCCCAATCTGAACACACTCTCCAAAAAGCAATTTAAAGAATAGTCAGAGGGCATCAAGAGGATTAAATCAGGTGACCATTCATATCTATGACTGCAGAAAATACAGGGTTATTTTTAGGTATGTGCGGGGGAATAAAATCTCAGTAGTATGACACCAGTTTACTATCAGTAAAGTCAAAAGCATGATGTAACTTCATGGGCAAGAAAAGCCAAGGTCAAAATATAAAACTTACGCTCAGAGCTTTTCTCTTACCACTTTAATTTTCTTTCCTACCTTAGAAAAGTTTTTAGATCACTGAAACCTATCTTTCCCACCCTTTTTGTGATTCCTGACTTGGCCTTTTTCCAGCTAGTTATGCTGGTGTGATGAGAAGTGCTGCTTCCTGTTGGAAATATTTAATTTCTTTTGTACATATTAATCTTACAGTATCTGTGTATACCATTTCTTACTCTTTAATTTTTTGTTCTGTTAGTCTTCCTATTCCTTTTTCTTGCCCTTTCTGCTCATTGGGGAAAAAGAGCAATTACAAAACTCTGTGCACGTTTGTGTTTTCTAGTTATGAAATTATTTAATTATTGGAAATGAACAGTTGCCCAGCATTGCCTGGTGGCAAGCAAAGCGGTTCATTCACTGACAATGTAGCAAATCCTTCCTGAGTGAGAGGAAGAATATACAGGAAAAAAGAGTTTCAGTAGTGTTTTGGTTTGTTTCTGTTGAGATACAATACCGACAGTTTTTTCCTAGCTACCATGCCTTTCCTTAAGAAGGGTTTAAATTTAGGAGAATTATTATTCATCAGAGAGGTCTTCCAATTACCAGAGCTTTATTCTGATAATTAAGATCAAACTCATTAACAAAACAAAATAGAAAAAACTTTTAAAAATGCAACTGAATACTCTATCGATGAAAGTACAAAATTTAGAATTAGCAAAATTATTCTATGTCAAACCCATAAACAATGTCATGAAAGTCAATCACGTCACATGATATAGTTCGGGATGAGCAGAACTATTTCTTGATTAAACTCACTGAAAAAAATCAGTCTCTGTCAAAGAGATTTCTGTATGCTGGGGTACTGTGACTGCTGAGTGTCAAGACCAAAACCCAGAAGCATTTCAGGGCTGAGTATTGTGAGACTCACTGGGATCCCACAGTCACATCAGATGTGGACACTGCTCTTTTGTCAGGGACTTTGGTTTGAGGGCTGGTGCTGTGACTTCCAGTTGTCAAGGTCTAAAGCTCTCAGGAGAGGAAATTGCAATAAACAATGTAAAGTCAAATAGATGCCCTGGGTGCTTTGCTGTAATGAATATTGAGAAGAAACGTAGTTAAACAGTTCCCAAATCTACTTTATGCACTGGTGACCTGCTTTTTTCCTCGGAGATGTTTACTTACCAGGCATACGCCATGGTCCGAATCCATTTCCCTGCCAACATGAATAAAGCTGCAAAGTCTATTTAAATTAAATAGGTAACAACAATGATATTTCTTTGTTTCAAAACCACTGAGAATTTTAGAAATTGAATTTTTATATTGCTGGCTTCCAAACCAGTTTAGCAGATCTATAATCTTAAATGTAATTTTTTTTTTCTTTCTAGTATTTGTATATTGATGAAACCAAGGCATTTGCCCTTTTGAAAGATGATCAGGTGTGTGAATCTAGTTACTCAACACAAATGTTAGCAGATGTGTATGTTGATATTGGTTGGGATACAAGAAGATATCTTTCAGAGAGACAATTTTTCTGTTAATATTAGAGTTCTGGTTTTCACATGAAGACATTTAACATATTCCCATAGGTCATATTTGTCCTCCATGTCTATTCATATAAATATAAATCGCTTCTTACCCTTTAGGATGATGTCACAAGTGATATTTATTATCTAACATTCTAAATTGGCTTATTTTGGGCATAAGTGGGAGAGAGGATAGCAGTTGTCTGTCCTGTGGCTTCATACTTGGAAGAGGCTGAGAATCAGTGGACCAGGTCCCCAGAAGTGCTCATTCATGGTACCAGACCTGTGCTTATTCAAGTCCACATCAAGCTATTTGAATGTAAGCATGTGAGGGCACCTCTCTGTGCTCAATAAATAGTACCTATTCTGTATTTCATAGCTGTATTTACTTTTATTTTCATCAGCCTGTGTATGCTGCACAGCGTATCCAAACCCCGTGCTAGGTACAGAACTATTATTTTACTGTTACGTATTGCAATATCAATCACCACTGTACTCTTTACATTTTTCAACATGATTAATTAGTTTACTCAATGGGGAAAAGTGATATTTCACCAACCAATTGGGAAATGGGGACTGGGGAAAATAAGGCTGAAAATGTCAATACTGAGCATGTACAAACAATTTTTTTTTGATCCCTGAGGGTTATGGGTACATTATATGAGAGTGGGTTTCCACAAAAACATGTCTTGGAATTGAGAATTAATAGAATTATGTAATAGGATGGAAGAGACCTTAAAGGTTGTCTTCCAAGTCCCATCCAACCTGGCCTTGAACACTTCCAGGGATGGGGCATCCACACCTTCTCTGGGCAACTGTTCCAGTGCCTCACCACCCTCACAGTAAAGAGTTTCTTCCTAATATCTAATCTAAACTTGCCCTCTGTCAGTTTGAAGCCATTCTCCCTTGTTCTTTCACTACATACTCTTGCAAAATGTCCCTCTCCAGCTTTCCTCCAAGCCTATTTTACATACTAGAAAGTGTTACAAGGTCTCCTCAGAGCCTTCTTTTCTCCAGCCACAACAACCCCAGTCCCGTCTCCCAGTCTCCACAGGAGTGGTGCTCCAACCCTCTGATCATCTTTGTGGCCTCTGGACTCGCTCCAACAGTTCCATGGTTTTCTTGTGTTGGAGGCCCCAGAGCTGGACCCAGCACTGGAGGTGGGGTCTCATGAAACCAGAGCAGAGGGGCAGAATCCCTTTCCTCCCCTGCTGCCCACGCTGCTGCTGATGAAGCCCAGCATGTGTTTGGCTTTCTGGGCTGTGAGTGCACATTGCCAGATCACGCTGAGCTTCTCATCCACCCACATCCTTCTCCTCAGGGCTGCTCTCATATTAATTCTTATTTGTTTTTGAAGGCTAACAAGCTCTAGCCATAAACATTGCTGCAGTCTGGCTGAACTCAACCATTAAACTCTGTCATTTATCACATCTCCTGTCCTATGCCCAGCAGAAACAGTTCTATTAAGTATAGTCACCTATTGGCAACACTGAATCAGTCAGCATGGCTGCTTCTCTTGGTAACATGGCCTGCATAACTGCAAAGAGGAATGCAAGAGTAAACAGTGTGTGTGAATGGAACACCCAAAACTGCTTCAGAGGATGTTTGCCCAAAACCTGGTAGTGCTAAAGCAGAAATGAAAAAGAACAAAGTTTGCTTAACAGGAATATTAGCTGGTTTAAATGGTAACTAGGGAGTTACCTGGAGACTTTTGGGAGCTTCAAAACAAACAAACAAAAAAGAGGGGTAGCTTGAAAAGAAGTGTAAAAGGAGCGTGAAAACTTGCTACAGCAGGGAGACTGAAGTGGGAACAGCAGCATCAAAATGGTGTTTGCCAGTGCTGGAGGCTGCCCCACAACCATCACAGTCTGTCCTGGATGGTGCTTTCTCCCTGCTGGAGGCTGTGGGTATCCGGCACTGCTGGGACATACCTTGGGCATTTCCACCGGGCTCTGGGAGGTTCTGTTCACTGCCTGCAAATAATGCAGCTGAAGAAAGCAGGACAGGTTTGTCCCGAGCTGGAGCCCCCGCATCTCCTGAAGGAGGTGCTTGTAAATGGGAATCTGTACCCCAGGAGAGGGATATCCTCGTATGCTGCCTGTGAGTAGGTCGTGTGTGTGCAGGGAACTGTGTGAATGTGGGCATTAGAAATTTTGGGGGGCTAGCAGTAGAAGACTGTTTACAAAAGTGTGAGCACTTGCTATCATTTGGTAAGTGCCTACTATTGTGGTTTATCTGTTCTTTTGTTGATATCGATCCTGAATGTATAGCTCACTGATTGCCAGTTAATTACGTCCCATTAATAAATCAATAAACCACTTCAACTCTGATTTCATTTAAACCATGTGACTTGGCCAATTTTTTCTTGTGACAGCACTGTATGTAAAATTGAGGTAAAGGAAGATAATATATCTAGAAAGTATATAGCGAGCACCTGCTTTATTTAGCACATCAGTTTAGATCATGTGTTTTTTAGCACGATGGCTCAGGCTAGCATGTTTTGACAGCAACATGGGCTTTGTTCCGCAGCTGATCCTGTTGTTATGGTATGTGTGGCCGGCTCCAGTAACTCCTTCAGTGTGGCTATTTTCATAGACCCAGTATAAAATACCTGTAGTCTTTCTCTTTGTTTATAAATTTTGATCTTTAATCAACAGTATAATCTTTTATAGCATTTTAGCATTTGTTCTCTTAGGCTTCAGCCAAATTTCCATGAAAACTTCAAGTGCCTCTTTGAATGGGAAAGCACATCTGGGAACATGCCATTCTGCCCACTCTGTGCTTATAGGCATAATCACTTTCTGCCACATGTCAGTCTGAGCCATAGCTCTGGCAATCACTGTCTACGCTTTGTCTGAAAGTGGCCAATTAAAAAAAAAGATCCTATAGGTATTTATAGTAACTGGTGATAGATTTCGCACTTTTATCAGATGGATTATTGTGCTCCACACCCATGGTATCTATCTCTGTATCTAGTTTGCATATCATATGTTAATAAAATTAAGAAGTGTTTTGTCAGTCAAGGTTATATATAAAGGCCGAAGAATGAGGAAGGCATTCAGAAAGCATTCACTCTCTGAGTATATATGCTATTTTCAGATACCCAGGCTTACAATTACAGAATTAATGGCTATTTTGAACTTTTACTGCTGTTAGTGGCATTGCGCTTTGTGTTTCAGCTACGTAACACTAATTCATGCTGTGAACTTTGTTTCTGTGGTGAGGTGGTATTCAGAGATCCCTCTGAGACAGCATTGCATAGAGAACTGCTTCATTAAATTTGTCAGTTCTGGCTCTAAATGAGTGCCTTGGAAATGAATTCCACTCTACAGTAAGAAAATGCTTTTAGAGATGTAGTTCATAAGGACTGTTCCTGCAGGTGAGCAAAGCTAAAGGCCTTGACACATGTGTGTTGCTGTCTCTAGCTAATGACTTGTAAAGGATGAGAATATGAAAATTCTTAATTCATTTCTAGTGATAAATGATACCCATTAAATAATTTCAATAAAGGGTTTCAACTTTGTAAAACCTCTCTCAGAAAATACCAGAAAAATATTTGGTTGATAAAAGACTCGTGCTGCTCATCTGCAGGCTGTGACTTCAAACTAAACTAATAAACTAGAGGGGCAAGATTTAGAAGAAATAGCATAATTCAGTGCTTGTTAGAAGTATACGTGGAGAGAAAAAAAAAGATATTCAGGCCTTGGGATGGTTGTTGAGACAGTTTGATAGAACAAAACGTTTAGAGTTGATATATCACTCAGAGGTAAGCTGGAATTGTACCAATGTAGATGCTGTCATTTTGCTTAATGTTTGCATTTTAGCTCATAGTAGCTATCTGTGGGCGATTTTGAAAACTGAGAACAATACCTGCAGGTGAAATCCTTGTCACCAGGGTGCTTTTGTTACAGCAAACCTTCAGACTTGATTTAACAGCAGTCTGCCCAGGAAATCATCTCCACTCTGGACAGTGTAACTCCTGCCTGTACTAAGTAAAAGTCTGCTGTGTTAAATTTCGTGACCTCAATAATCTATTGCTAGCCCATCAGCAGATTAACCTGTAATCAGGAGTATTTTGAAGTTCTGTCTGGTTTTGGGTGTTTTGTGACCACTGTGGTGACTACTCTTTTCTCATACCCCACACCACAAATTCAGCACAACCTCTTATCCTAATTGGCAAAATGATTCAGAGCTTCACAGTTTATGGAAGCAGAACTGCCCTTCAGTGACACCGGGAATAGATTCAGGCTCGAGGCAGGCCGGTGGATAGCTGTACAAAAAGGGCTTTCTGCAGCTTGGTAGAAAGCTGGAAGTTTGAAGTCAGGCCTGCCCAGTAATTTCTGAAACATTTCACAATGTAGCAGACTGTGCACACTTCCATGTGGACTTGGAAGGCAGTTTCTGGGGGCTGCACAGAGAAGTCTGTGTGTTGACTGATGTTGTATTCACCTTGGCAGGAGCCATTCAAACTTAGTTATTTGTATAAACTATGAGCATTTTCTACAAAGCGAATAAATGGTTGTTATAGCTCAACGCAGATGGCATCAGTACCTGGCTTTGGGCTTTTGAAAGGCATATATGTATTTCCATAGATAACATTTCTCAGAGTTTAACAAACTATTAGGAAGAGCATTATGGAAGATTTGTATGCTGTGTACATATTTCCGAGACCTGAATTCTGCCCTTGGGGAATTGACACTGCTACTGCTCAAAGGAGAAGCTATCAAGGGAAAAAAATATTGAAAATCCAAACATGAGCAAATAAGAGATGTTTTATTTCCCCTTCCCCCTTCTCCATTTGCAGAAGATTGGAAAATAACTGATATTGCAACTGTAGTGGCATAAGCCACTGAGAAGAAAAAAGGATCTGAGAAAAAGCAAATAATATTAGTGCTTTGCTTTGTATTATATCTTCATCCTAACCTGCTGGAATTACAGTTGTACCGTGGCTCTGACAATGGCAGGGTTGGGTTTTTTCCCTAGATTAATGTTATTTTTCTTTCAGTTGTCATTATAGGCTATAAAGTACATATCTTCTCAAATTTTCTATAAGGTGCTTTCAGAGCAACTGAAAATGTATTTTTGTAGTGCATGTAATTGCTGTTATTTTGGATTTCCTTACCCTGTAACTTGAGTATATTCTAGATCCCATATACGACTATTATATTTAGAGATTTGTTCTCATCATCTGCCTAGAAGATAGAAAAAGAACACGCCAGAGAAGAATAATTTACTCTGCATTTCATTAGGTGAGAACTTTGAATTTTCATGAGACTATTTCTCCCCATTTCAAACATAATATCAAAAGGCCTCAGTCCTGCACCTTTGTCATTTGGACAATACAAATAATTTCTCATTCTAAATCTTTGTGTGCTGAGAACTCATACATTTGAGTAATGAAATGCACAGGTTGTTTTGATGGTAATTACTTGGTGGTTTGCAGTGTGCGGTCAAAGTCTGTGTTTTCCTGAGGTGCAGCTCTTGCTGTGAGAGGTGCACAATAAATGGATTTTGTGGCAGGACCTTGGCAGTTCCTGCCCCACGTAGCAATATTCCTCATTGTCAGCCCTTAGTTACGGTTTGCTGCTTGCCGGTTTGGGATTAGTCGGGGCCTCGTTGAAAGCCTCGATTCAGCCTCGCAAGTGGGGATCTCCCCGATGCTTTGTTGGTTTTAAAGGGCCTTTGCAGAAATGCAGGAGTTTATCAGCACAATCTGATTCGAAGATTTAGGGTGCAAGAAGAAAAGTCAGATGTCTGACATGGAAAGGAAATACCCAAGAGAAAGAAGTGTGTTTGGGGTAATTTTAAGCACACTTCTTACTGATTTAGTTACTGAATAGGAAACTTTTTTTTTCTCCTGGAAGCCTTGTCAGCTCCCACATTAAATAACCCTCCAGTACTGTGTTCCTGCTGCACCTTGTAGATTGAAACCCAGTAAGAATAAATAAATGGCAAGTCAGACAGTATCTGCTTTAATCCAGGGCAGCAGAAATAGAGACATGACTTTTAATGCAGGCACAGGCACAGCCCTGGCTGTAAATGCTATATCAACTCCTGCTGCTTTTTTTTCTCCTCCTGCCCCCCTTTCCCATGAATAAAGTCATGATGGAAATTGCACCACAGCTACATCTTCACTTGGGTGATTTGTCCTCTTTTGGCTGCTACTGAGTAATTCTGGGATGCAGACAGAAAGATCGTCACAAATGGATGTTGCTAATTTATGTGTAACACCACAAACTCAGAAAAATGTTTGTTGTAAAATGTTACTTAAGAATTCACTATCATTGTGGGCCTTGAAGTTATTGGAAATTAATGATAAATATTTAGTTAAACTTTTTACAGTCACAGACTCAGAATCTTTAAAATCTTCAAAAGCACCTCAAATCTATGTTTAAAAATAAACAACATGAAGGTCTGACATCTGTCATCTGTGTATGTCAAAATCTCCTGTGGGTGGTGGATATCTGCAGTGTCCAGCTTAGCAGACCCACCAAGAGGCTGATTTCTAAAAGCTTTTGATTTTTACATATAGCCAGTAGTTGCTGATGCTGAACTGGTATTTCCAAAACTGCTGTCATTTGAGTGTTAGCCTGCATTATGGTAAAGGTACACAGTATTTCTGGCTATGCTATTATGCAGTATATAATGTATGTTTGTATAGACAATATCATATCGCATTAATACGTACCTAAGGCATCGCATGTGAACTTTACTGTGGCAGATGTGTTGGAAAGGTTAAGCCTGCTTATAAGGCTTGCAGAGAAATATTTTTATTCTGAATATGTCACAGTGTTATTGGGAGAGCATACAGGGATCCAGTGAGTGTGTGGAGCATGGCAGTATCTTTGCTGAAGTGTAAAAGATTTCTGGAATAGAAATAACCAGGCGGTATTTCTGAATGCCAAACAACTACACAAGAAACATCCAGAAGGCCAGGCATTAGAAAATCCCTTTTATCTGAGAAAGCAACCTTCACTTCTTATAAGTCTTAGTTCCCTGATGTTACTGCTGGTGGAAGCAGAGACAGAGCTGGACCCCTGTTGAAAAACAGACTTAAAGGGCTCTAACTGGAAGAAAATAAAATGCCGATCCTCCAGAGGGCTGAGGGAGGTTTTTTTTCTTTTTCTTGTTGCCCCTTGCCTTTTTTGTGTAGATATGGAAATTGGGAATAGATGGTAGTTGAGGGGAGTGTGTGTGTTGCCGTGCGAGGCACCATATCCTTTGCTTGACTGTACTTGGGATTTGACCTTGAGTCATGACTGATTCTCCAAGATATTTCCAAGGGCGATGGCGTCAAAATTCTCCACAGTGCTGCCGTTCCACTTTCGCTATCCCTGTGTCAGCAATACTATGCACATAATGAATTTAGGGTCAAATTGGAAACTTCTTATTAAACTAGACTACACTGGTGGCATTGCATTGTGAGTGGTTAGCTGGCGAATAAAGTTTTTATGAGCTTCTGCATTAACATTTTTCTTGCTTGGCATGAGGTCCCAATCCTCACCCTAACTGTCAGTTTTCAGGTCCTGCTCCTTTTCGGGATTTTGGGATCTAAATCTGAGGAGCACACAGAGAAGCGCATAAAGTATATTCAATATCTCATGAAAATAGATTTTTAAGTTAATTAGCAGATGGCTTTTCAATTCCTCTGGAGTGCCTGGTTTAGCAACTTTGCATTCATGTGAGTGATCCCATTGACTTCAGTGGGAGTCTGTATGAAAGGCTGTATGCTCTGGAGCCTTTTGCCAGCAGCTGGCAGGACTTAGAAGGATATTTCCTTTTCTGCAGATATGAGAATAAAAAGATACCTTTATCCAAGAGGCAACGCGCTAGAAACCTGCCTAAGCTCGGTGTCAGCCTATTGTTCTGCTGTTAAGAATGGGGCTGCTGACATTAGAGAAGCACAAAAAAGCAGCATAACATTTGTGGGCTCTACCAGCAGTAGACCTGTGAATTAGGGCAGGATGTTGACTCTGATATCTTTTTTTCTCCTTAGAAGCCTCAGTCCCCCTTTGGAAGTGCTGTCTATATGCTATTAAGCAGTCAAAGTAAATGTTAATAGCATTGATTAGTTTTTGATTCTCAGAAAAGTAAGGAGGGGGTCAGCAGAATGGCTGCCTTTTGGACTTCCAGAGGGCTGACGTTGTCCTGTTTGTGAGAGGAGTTGACAGTGTCCCTTGGAGACTGTCCTGAAGTGTGAAGGGGTCCAGGAAGGAAACCCTAAAGTTGCAGGAGCGGGCCATCCCAGTGTGCCATAAGATGATCTGGTGGTAAGGAAGACCAGCCTGGACGAACAGGGAGTTTTTACTGGAACTCAGGGGGAAAAAAAAAAAAAAAAAAAAAAAAAAGGCGAGTTTATGACCTTTGAGAGGAGGGGCAAGCAGCTCACATGAGTTAGTGAAAGGCAGGTCCTGCTTGACCAACCTGATGTTCTATGACAGTGTGACCCATTCGGTGGATGAGGGAAAGGCTCTGGATGTTTCTACCCAGACTTTAGTAAAGCCCTTGACAGTTTCCCACAACATTCTCCAGCAGAAACTGGCTGCTCTGTACTGGCTATACTCTTTGCTGGGTAAAAACTGGCTGGATGTCCAGGCCCAGAGGGTGGTGGGGAATGGAGTTACATCCAGCTGGTGGCCGGTCACAAGTGTGTTCCCCAGGATCAGTGCTGTTTGCTATCGGTATCAATGATCTGGACGAGGGGACTGAGTACACCCTCAGTCAGTTTGCAAATGATGCCCTGTTGAGTGGATGTTTTATCTTCTGGAGGGCAGGAAGGTTCTGCAGAGGGATCTGGACTGGCTGGACTGATGGACTGAGGACAATTCTGTGAAGTTCAACAAACTGAAGTGCCGGGTCCTGCACTTCTATCACGGCAACTCCAGGCAGTGCTACAGGCTGGGGACAGAGTGGCTGGAAAGCGGCCCAGCGGAAAAGAACCTAGGGCTGCTGGTCAGCAGCAGCTGAACATGATCCACGTGTGCCCAGGTGGCCAAGAAGGCCAGTGACATCCTGGCTTGTACCAGAAATGGTGTGGCCAGCAGGACCAGGGCAGAGATTTTCCCTCTGTACTCAGCACTGGTGAGGCCGTTGGGCTTGGCACTGCTGGGTTACTGGATGGGCTCAATGATTTTGGAGGTCTTTTCCAACCTAAATAATTCTATGATTCTACCTTACTTCTTGATTCTTAGGTATTAGCCAGAGCTGTCTGGCATACATAGAAGTGCTGTAGTGTGTGAGAAACTGGAAATAAAAAAGCAGACAGAAGGGAATGACTTCTTTAGAGTCACAGTCCTGGTATCCCAACACCTGCCGAAGCGGCCGTCTTGTTCTTCCTGCGCTCCAGCGGAGAAGTGTCTGCCCAAACTTACAGAATCGCTCCTCTCTTTCAACATCACAGGCACAATGCTGTCTGTGTCAGAGCCGGAGGCAAACTTAAATAGCTGTAGATATATAAAGGAACAAAGTGAAGGAATCTTTTGAAGCCCAGAAACCACTTTGAATAATTTAGGGATCTTCCTTATCATCCTACTGTTTACCTTGGCAGTTTAGATGTACAGAGTCAGTGGCTTAGTTTGTCAGAAAGAAGTCAGAGGTTGGGTGACTGGAACAGCTCAAGTTTGGGTTTGTCTGTAGTTCATTATGCACGGCTTTTTTCTCCCCTCATTAGAAATAACCAGGGTTTTCTGTAGATTTTTGGTATTTATGAATTATGAGGGCACTTAATATAAACGGGGGTTTTTTTTCTGTTTTTATTTAAATGGTGCTGAGCTCTCAGCAAATAAGTTTGTGACAACAGATTTGCATTTTGCAGTTTCATGCAGATGTCTTATTTGTTGCAAAATACCTTTACTTCCAGGGTGTATTTTTTACTTAAAGTTGATAATCTGTCTTTTACTGAACAAAGTGAGAGAGCTTTTGGAGAAGAGGTGCACAAAGGTTTGAAATATTCATGGAAGTCTAAAAATGACTACTGACTTTTGTTTACTATAGATTGCACTGGCTTTCACAGAGATGAGAATTGGCTTTTAAAGAGAAACCCAAATCCCTCTGAACGCTTCATTTTGGGAAGGAGGGGGAGAACCGACACTCTCTGATGATTTGTTTTCATGAGATGTCTGCATTAGCTCTCAAATTACAGAGCTGATTTGATGGAAAATTGCAAGAGGCTGCTCATTTGTGACTGACCCTGCCATCTAACAAGAAGATAGACCTTAGGCATAATTGGGTTGATGCTGATTTGATCGCACACAAAAAAAAGCTTAAAATAAGTCTTAGATCTGTAGAAGCAAGGCAATGCTCCATCCTTAAATTGCCCCTTTTGTTGGTTGTCACAGGATTTTGCTACACTGGATGACTGCTTATTGGAAATCATATGCCTCCTTCAGTGGATTGAGGATAAAGGGATTTTTATTGATGCATTGTGCTTCTATATTTCGTATGTGTGTTTGGAGAAAGAAGCATTTGCTCAACATACACAAAGAAATGCCACACACTTTACACTACATAACTTGAGTGGAAGCAATAAACCCAGTGAGATTAGACTCCCTGAAAACTTCTCACCCACACGTTTCACGTATCCTTGCATTAGGAACGGGTGAAATACTAGGTTTGGCTAATGAAGGTAACATGAGTCTTGAATGGTTTATGGAGAATTGATATTATGACTTTGTTTCATTTTCACTGGAAATCCAAGAAATGAGACCGCAAACAGGGAGTTTGTCCGGGAAGGAAACACAGCGCTTATTTCGTGGTGTATCTGCACACACCACGGAAGGTAGATCCGGATATTCCGTGCTACTGCGCATACACGAAGGCAGCCAGCATAATCTGGGGTGTCTGGAAGACTTGTGGTGGCAGGGCTGGTTTTATAGAGCAGTGGATGAGGACCGGGAAATCTGTGAGATGTGTTAATTCGGCACCTCTCCAAGGCAGTCTCCACTGCTCCTGTGGAGCACGGCCAGCCAATTAAGCTGCCTTCACTCAGCCACCCCGTCTTGCTCGGATGCCCATGTGGATGCAGAGGATTGTAATTTGCAACTTCCTATACAGGTGAAAATTTTATCCAAACACCCTGCTGCTTAAGGACAGATTTCTTGCATCCAGAGTGGTTGGGAAGCTCACTGCTTGTGCTTATGATGGGCTTGCAGAAACATTTTGCATGAGGCCGAGAATATTTTGCTCAGAGATTTGATTAGACATGTCTGCAAACAAAACTTTCATCTTAACACAAACTGGTATTTTAAACAGGTATTATTCTGAGGCCTTATAGATTGCAATGGAAAAGATTTTTAAGGCTCATTCTCACAACGTCCTGAATGATGCTGCAAATAAGTTTCAACTCTGTTTTAGCACAGTCGCAGCAAGCATTGCTGTGTTTGTGACAGACTCCTCCCTTTGATAAGGGAGTAAATTTGCATGGCTGAGTTAAGCCCTCTGAAAATAAGGGCTTACAATGAATAAAACACCAATGTACTGTACCCCTTTAATTACCATAGTTCTAAGGCAGCATAGTTATAACATGTAATTAAATTTCATTGTATAAATGGAACATGGGCTGTGGTAGGCACATCTTTCATCTTTTGATGTATAATGACATTCAAAATATTCTCTAGTACTCAGTTGATAAACAACTTGAAGAGTCAGGGTCTACAGAGTAGCTTGTTTGATTTTAAATTTGTAAGATTGGCACGTGGTCTCTTTTGACGATACTGCATTCTGATGTGATCCATTTATCTAATGTCATTAACAGTACATGCTGAATGTACAATTAAGCTTGAAACTGTCAATGTCAGTGGCTGTTAAAAAAGGGTTGATAAAAATGAGAAGAGGAACCGCTGTTTTGTAATAAGCATCTGTGTTGCTTTTAAGTCAAGGAAAAAAAAATCAATGAATTTCAATATATTGCTGTCTTCATTGCCAATGTAATTCAATAAATATGTTAATTCACTTTTCTGAACACTGAAGAGAGTGAGAGCTTTTTGTGTCATTTATTTTTGTCAGTTCTGTTTTTCTTTTTTTTTTTTTTTGTTTTAGTTAGACTTCCAGCTTAAGTCTAGTAAAAAAGATGCTATTACATTGAAGTAGAAAGGAAATATTCTGTATCTCAGACTTTTAACAAACTGCAGGTTTTTTTCTTTATTTGTTTGTTATCTTCGAACTTGCAAGCCAGCAAAAAATGGATGTAGTCTTTTATCTTTAACAATTCTCTTCCTGCTAGAATAAAATGGGAGCACTTTGAGGTTCAACAAATACAATTTCCAGTCCACATGCTAATTTCAGTGCAAAAACTTCTTCCTAAACACATTGCTGGTCTTTATCGTGAAACATGATAGATCGACTTCATATACTTTAATCCTATTTAGGAATTTGCATGTTCTGTAGTAGCATGAATCAAAACTGAAGGCTTTCTTTAAGAACTCTTTGACATAATACCATTATCTGGTAGCGAATTATATAAACTGATATGAGAAATACCTGTATTTGTATCTCTCTACAAGCGTGCCCTTGTTTTGTGATTGTTACATCAGTTTTCTAAAGAAATTGTTAACATAGTGACAAGCGCAGCCATATAGGAGAGGCTCAGAAATCGTGTTAACTCTTGTAGTAACCTTTGCTATTGTGGTTTCTTGAAAAAGTAGTAGGTGTGCGAGTATTGGAAAGGAGATGTCAACTTGTGAGTGTGCAGAGCTGGGAGCTCCTCTTGCCATCAGCTCAGTTGCTGTATTTTGGAAAAGACTGAGAGGTTTTGCTGATTGAATAAGAAAGAGCCTGTGTTTGAAGCACAGAATCTCCTCAGGGCATCTGTGTATTAGGCTTTTCTCTTAGCGTGTGAAATCTGTAGAAAGACACCACTGGTAGCATATCAGACCTCTTCTGATTCTTCTTTTTTAGTGCTTTCCTGTTTAATCCTCTAAATACTAGCCAAGAAATGTATTACCAGAATAAATATATATACTTTTGCATATATTTTCTTTTGTCTAGTTAATGGCTGAGGTTGCTTGGACCGCACATCACTAAAATACTCATCTGGAAGCAGTTATTCCAAACAAAGCCTTGTAAGTGGACAGGAGATATACAGAGCTGCAGTTCCTACAATTGCCCCTCATCACTTAATATTCCAGATGATAAGACAGCAACAGATTTGCCAGCTGAACTACTTTCATGCCAATGAAGGTTTTCAAAGGAGACAATGCTGTGGCTCTGTTAATGCTTTGCCTTTTTTTTAATAAGACTGATGTTAACTGAGATGAATACACACTAGCAAACCCAGAAATTACTCCAACTAAAGAAAAACCCATTTAGGGAACTTGATGCTGTATCATCTCCATTCCACTTTCCAGAATGGTGGTTCTGGCAGCAGGTATTGTAAACCCAGCAGCACGGGTGGAGGAGAGTTAATAGTGCTTACGTTTGAGGTGGATAAACACAAACTGGGGAATCTGTTCTGAGCTCAGGGGGAAGACAACGGTATAAATCTACCCAAGGTGTATCATACCAATGACCTGAAAAGCTTTGCTTTGTCCTCTTTTATTTTTGAAGGAGAGCTAACTTTCTAGACGGGAAATGGAGGCAATGGCATCGACTGGATGTCAGTAAAGCATTGGTTGGTCTATATAAGGAACTTTTATTTAAATTTCAGAGCATAAAGTCTATTGAAGGAATTGTAAAGTGAATACAATGTCTTAATAGAATATGTCAATGGGAAGTATTAATGAGAGAAGTACTTGGACTGGGCTTTGTAAAAGAATTTCTGAAGAATTGATTTTCTAAAAGATCTCTCTTTATATTCCTACTATTGACTTCAGGACACATATTAAGATAGTACTGACCGGAAACAGTGCTTCTTTCTTGATAAAAGAAGAAGACTATTACAATGAAAAGAATGTGCAGCTGTGAGAAGTAGAATGATAAACTCATATGAATGGTACAGAATGAAAGTTGATACAGCCAGGGACTAAAAACTTGACTATTATTAGAACATTCCCTGTTGGAAATGGTGGAGGAGAAGGGCTTGCATGTAATTTTCATACTTACCGTGGTGTTACTATGAAAAACCGTGAACAATTTTGGAATGCATCTATCCAGGACATGGAGGAAGAGAGAAACAAGTAGCAATGTGTGTAACGTTAACGAAACATCGCCTGTAATACCCATATGGACATTTTCTTTTAAATGTATTGAAGAAAGTTTAGTTGAAGCTGGAGGATGGGAAAAAAAGGCTGATGATAAGATTAGAGAATGAAGTCTCCAATCAATAAGGAAACGAGAGGAGGACATCCTAGTTAGCCTTGCACCTTACACCTTGAGAGATGATACCAGATATGCAGATGACACAGGATGATGTAGCTGATACCTGTCAGTATGTGGTTGATAAGACACCAGGGAGATAAAAGGTCCATTTAAGGCCAGCATTAGCATGAGAGCAGAGAGGTATTAATGACTCACGAATGGGTTCAGAGTCAGACTTGGAGGATTCTTCCAAGACTTTGGGTTCTGGAGCCACCTTCCAGATAGGAACTTTGAACAAAACAGTGAGGAGGTGAAGCTGGATATATGTATATCAGAGGAAATGTGTTATATGCAACACAGAGGAAATTCTTTCATTTTTCTTGTCCTACACTTGGCTTTAAACTCAGTTGCCATGCTGCCTGTTACACAAAATTACAAAATTCTGCTAATGGTGTCCTATACTTGAGAGATGCTTATGTGTTTCAAGGAAAACATTCTGGAGAGAATCAATATTCACTGCTGTTTATACTGACTTCCTAAAAATATATGGCCATAGAGGCTACGGAAATGACTGGGACCCACTGTCTGGCCCTGCACCTGAGCAGCACAGAGCGATCCATCTCCAGTCAAAGCCATCCAGAGGTGCACTGACTCCTGCAGGTGTGCCTTGAAATGTTGTAGCCCATGAACTGTCCACGTGGTTACAGTGCAAGAGTGTTAGCTGGGACAAAACCATGGCAAAGACCTTTTGTTGTTGTATGTTGTTGATGCAGGCCAAATGCCAGTGCCCAGAGAGGTTGTGTAGCACAGTTCAGTTTACCAGCAAAAGGAGCTGCAGGGCTCTCTTAAACTGGGCCTGTGGCTTGATGAGGACATGAAATACAAATTGCATTATTTTATGTTATCTCTGGTGTAAAGCAGTAGATCAAATATTAATCTGCTGTAGAATGAAACAAGAAAAAAATAGATCTTTTTTGGAGAGTTTGGTATGCTGCTACTGAATAATATTGTCCTGGAAATCATGGCTTTCTGAAAGGTTTTCACTATTTGCACTTGATTCCACTTCAGTGAACAAATGAAAATAATACTGATTAGCAAGATCTCATAAGAGGTTGCTAATTTGATAAATGTGGGGGTTTTTTAAATTTGGGATTTGGTAAAATACTAACAAATTTAAATTCTTTGTGTTTAGACATGTAATTTGAGAATTTTTTCTTATATTGAATACAGACTGAGAATGTATTAGGTTTATTTTTTAGAATAAATAATACAGGTTTTAATTCCTTTTCCTGTTTTACCAGTTACTTCAGGATTTATCTTCTTTGTATTCATTTTCAAATAAGCATCTATACCCTTCTCCCTCATACCCACCATGTTTGACAGACACTGTAGCCATTCATGAGACGACTTTAAGCTGTCCTTCAGATTCCTTCTCGAAATTCTCCTCCACGGAGCATACAAAGTCTGCTCTGGGAACTGGACTGTGTTTAGTATTGCTTGCCATTCTGCCTGGTGTTGCCAAGCTCCTACTTCATGTATCTCTGTCTGAATACCAGAAATACTCCTTGAGGGAGAGTATTTTAGATTGTTATTTTATTTTATATGGGTATATAATATGTAAATATATATTTGCACATATAAAATACAGTAGTGTGTCAATATATAGAGATGGGGGGTTTTTGCTGTTGTATGTTTGTATTTTAAACATGTTCCCTGAACAATTATTGAGGATGCTAGGCACTGCAATGATACCAATAATTAAAACTACTGATGAAAAAGGCACGCTTTAAGACTTGTGGGTCTTACAGCACATTTCCCTCTCCTTTGGTTCTTGGTGGAATTTGGTATATGCCTGCTACTTGCACAAACAGTACTGTATGCAAATTTTTGACTTTGCATGTAGTATTATCCTCCTGTAACTTCTGCTTTGTTTTATTTCAGTTCTGACTTCAGCCACCATATTGTGGCATTTGCCCATTCCCTGAAATGGGGTGCCCAGTATTAAATAAAGCCCATGTTAAAACTATCAAGCTTATATTTTTAGCTGTTGTTTTTTCTCTAACAGATTATAATTTTTTACCATTATTTGAAAGTGATATGATTATTTGAAGGAATAGCCTCATGTTCTGTATTTCATGTTCACTTGTAGTATCGAATGCTCTGACCAATGTATCCTGTTAAGAATAAACACTCGATACTTCAGTGCATCCAACTGATTCAGCTGTAGCACACATTTCTCCCCAAAGTGATTTAAAAATTAACTGTTAGAAATTGACTATGGTAGAAATCACAGAAAACCCGTTCAAGTTTTCTAAGAATAAGACTTGAAAATATATTTCAAAACCCTTAAATAACTATATTTAAGAATATCCTGCTTAATTCTAGGAAATTAACAGTCATTTCATTCATTTGAAATAGAAATGCCTTCAACCTTTTAGGGAAAGCAAGAGCAAATTACAGCCAAATTTTCATTTCACAAGTCATCTTCATCCAGGATAAGCCAGGGCCCCAAGGTCAATTCTTCAATTTGGTATCCTATTTCCATAATGTTATTCTGCAGTGTACTTTCATTATTACTGGAGCACTGCTCGCTTTCCTATTAGTTTTATAAATGGCTATGTTAATGCCTTTTTGCAGACAAAACCACCTTTTGTTAATATCCCAGTGGATTTCCTAAGGATTAAAATATAGTTTTAAGCAGCCATTGGTTCTATTTATATTTTTTCATTGATGATTAGCCCTTGTCACCTACCCAAAAGTGGCATTGTTCAAACAGAGATAGAAGCAGTTTTTAAGAAGATGTGAGTGATTGGCTTGACTGACAGAAAAGAAATAATTAGAAGCTGAAAATTCTAGGAATCTTTGTAAAATTTAGTAATATCTAAGGCAATGCAATAATAGAGAGAGAAGAAAAATAGAGGTGTGGGGGGAAATCTGTTCTGGCCAGGGAGTAGCCTTTTGTTAATACAAGCAGTTCTGCAGATAAAACTGTTTTCTTCATGTTTCCTATGCTGTTAGTGATGATAAGATACTGGTGCAGCTCAGCTGGGGTACAGCTCTTACCCCTAAAATCTTGCCAGTTTTGTTTTAGGTAGTTAAATATTTACTTCTACAGCTGTAATAAATACATACATTACATAATATCCAGGACACAAATTGATGGAATATGTGTTCAATAGTGTACATCCTTGACAGGAGGATTTGTGTTTACTGTGCATAAGAAGTTCTCCTCAGGCCTTAGAGAGAGTGGAAAATAGCGTTTCTTGGGAGCCATATTGATGAAATTTGTTTTTTTCTGGTGTGTCTTTTGCTAGGGGAATAAATGATTTATGTACATAAAATATAATCTTATTCAAGAAAGAGGATGATGAAAGAAGCTATTGACTGATTACCTTGATTTTCCATAGTCTACATATCTTGTGAACACTGTACAGGCATTTCAGTAGATATACAACAAAATCCTGTTCATAGTAGCAGAGTATTCTGTTCTGCTTTGGAGCTCACAATAGGATATTTCAGCTGGAAGGGACCTACAGGGATCATCCAGCTCAACTCTCTGACCGCTTCAGGGCTGATCACAAGTAAAACCATATTGTTAAGGGCATTGTCCCAATGCCCCTTGAACACTGACAGGGCTTGGAGCACCAACCACCTCTCTAGGGAGCTTGTTCAGTGCTTGGCCACCCTCTTGGCAAAGAAATGCTTCCTAATGTCCACTCTAACCCTCCCCGGCACAGTTTTGAACCATTCCCATACATCCCATCACCGGACCCCAGGGAGAAGAGCTCAGCACATCCCTTTCCAACTCCCCTCCTCAGGAAGCTGTAGAGAGCAACAAGATCACCCCTCGGGTTCCTTTACTCCAAACCAGACAAACCCAAAGTCCCTACCTGCTCCTCCTAAGAAACACCTTCCAGCCCTTTCACCAGCTTCGTTGCCCTCCTTTGGATGCGTTCAAGGACCTTCACATCCTTCTTAAGTTGTGGGGCCCAGAACTGCACGCAGCACTCCAGGTGGGGCTGCAGCGACGCTGAACGCAGCGGGATAATCATCTGTTCTGAGCAGCTGGTTGTGCTGTGTTAGGGCCAGGTTAATACATTTATGAAGTGAATTTTGAGAACAGAAGATGTGTCATAGCAGGAACTTGATCTTCCTGAGAACAGCTATCCAAACAACTGTGTTTAATTTCTGAAATTGGACTGATAAATGTTTCATACCTGACCTGCTGCAGCTGGAACAAAACCAATAGGCTGAGTACTCTCAAGATGGAGCAGTCCTTTGGCATTGTTCATGAGAGCTCTAGCTTGCCTTTAATTAGACTTTTTTAAAAAGAGAAACTATTCTGAATGACTTTTCCCATGCATCCGGATATATTTGTAGGTCTTGGAGACGTACAGTCCAGTACTTGGTCATGGAACTCAAGTCCCTCTGACATATTATCTCTGAGGAAGTTATTTAAGTTGAAATTTTCAAACTCAAATGCTTAAATGTGAGTATGTGACAACTTAATAGCAGTCTGCTGAGAGTGGTTTGCTGTTGTGTCAGTGTCAACTTGGGGTAAGCAGATACTTCAAAAAAAAGAGAGCATTTTCACTTTAATACATAATAATAATTCATGTTTTCAAGGTATTTTATATTCTGATCTGGAGAAAAGTTCAGAGGTCCTTGAAGTGACAGACACTTGAACTAGCATCCCACACCGTGCAGGTGGAACCAATTTAGATCCCGAACATACATGCATAGTCTCAGAAAGGCTTTTTACACATGTGAAGGGGAAAAATGTTGTGGTTAAATTGCTTCTAGATCTCCTCTGCATGCATTTAGCTAAGTCAGTACTCCTGCTTTTTGGGCTTGCCCCTGTCCTGTTCCTGTTTAGGTGCTGATGTGAGCACCTGCTTTGGACATCTGCTCCAGGTTCACCTGACCTCACTTCAGGCACCCTGCTGAGTGTGAGCTAAGAGCTGACAGGCTCTCCACAGCCAATGTAGAGAGGCACTTCTGCAGAGTGTAATTCATCCTTCCTGAAATCGGAAGTAGCTTCCAAATGTATTCCTCTCTCTTGGAGAGTCTCCTCTTGGAGACTTTCCCTGTACTGTTCTTCATTTCTTCTAAAAATCTCCACAGGTCTTGTGGCTTCCAGTGTATATGTGCTGCCTATTAGTTAAGATACTTTATATTAAAAACTGTCAAAGAAATGAAAGCAATTTCGTATGGTTCCCAGATTAATGACAGTCTGCTTGCACATTGGTTGCTTTCCGTTGGCATCTGGGTCCTAGTACAGACTGCCATTCTTAATCATATTTTAATTTTCAAATAAATTGCTTTCATTATCCTTTCATTTACAATACCATGTGTGCATTACTGCTCATTAATGTTTGTCATCTACTTTGCTGAGACTGGGTTTTTAAATAGCCATGGTTGCAATGCAGTAATTAAAGATGATCCATGTTGGTTTTGTAGAAATTATTCTGAAGCCTACTTACTCAAAAAAAAAAAAAAAGAAAAAAGAAGAAACACAAACCCAGAGTGCTGTTAAAATCAATTCCTTAAATGTATGGAAGCAGCTTAGCATAAGGCGTTGCCTGTGGGTAAAAAGAGGGCACTTCTAATGCTTCTGCTTGAATGATGTCTAATGATGGATCTGTGTGAAAACTGTATATCTCTGTAATTACTGTTGGGTTTGAGTATAATATTTTACACTCGAGATGAAGTAAGACTTTTTCCAAATTATTTTGCAAAATTTTTTTTCCACTCTCTGTTTAGTACTATTAGTTTCTATTCAGCCGATTCCTTCCCCCTTTTTTCTACTTCAGATACCAAAACCATGAAGGGACAGAAAAAACATGACAGGGATTTTAAAATTACAGTTTTGGAAGAGAATCCCCGCTGAACAGAAATCAACACAATAGCAGTAACCTCTGCCCTGGTTTTGGTCCACCCATCTTCCATGGATAGAATATGGAAATGCTTCCTGTATCTGCATTTGCAGTTAGTATTTACTTGCCTGTGACACAACCTGTGCGACTGATTTTATGCACAAACGAAATTGTGGATCTCCATGTCTGTGCTTATCTTACTTTTTATTCCTTTGCTCCTTAAGTGTCTGTGCTCAGCTTTTAAGACCTGGCCCTTAGGGATCCTGATGTGAATGTTCAAATGGAATGTCACTACAGGAGTAAGGGAACAATTATACATTATTCAAGGAAATTTAAATGGATTTTTGAGGTATGATACTCTTCAAGAACTGCCAGAGCATTAGTTGTTTTTCTGGGACTAATATTTTAAAAAGCAACTTCAGGATGTATCCATCCTTACATGACAGCCCTTGGCCCCAAGATAGGACCCCTTCTTGATGGGACTTGAAACTTGAGTCTTGCAGAGCATTTGTGTGGCACTGTAGTGGTCACGGCTGAAGAGGCCTCTCTTCTATCAGGCTGCATTTGCTTCTGAGCCAAAGAGATGAAACACATCCTGCTCCTTTCAGTCTCTACCATCATTTGCTTCCAGTGAAGCTTGTCAGCTCTCCATGACCAAGGTCTTGACAATCACTCCCTGGCTCAGTGCAAAAAGCAAAAGTCTGAAGAACCAAAATGAATGATGTGCCCGTTTTTTTTCTACAGTTTCTATATCTTCATGGAAGTGTAGTTAAAGGAAAATATTTGGAAACATATTTAGGTGTTTTCACACCAAAAACTAGACATGAATAAAACCAAATTGTTTAAATATTAATAATTTCAAATGTATTAAATTAATGATAAAGCAATAGATTCAAATTTATAAATTTTCTTATTTGAGTGATAGAAGAAAACCCAGTACCTCTCTACTTGAATCTTCTCTTTGTTACTGTAGTCAAGCAAGTTGAAATAGGAGTAACACCTCCTCTTAGTGTTCATTAGCTGAAAAGCCAAACTGGATGAAATCTGGCAGAAGCACCTCAGCTAAGGTTGAATCCATGGAATTTTTTGTTCTTTTGTTATGGTTAACCCAGTCATCTCAGCCTCATGCTTTTATTCATATCAAGGTATGTATCTCTTCAATTTATTGACTTAGATATCAATTTAGCCAAATCACCTAGAGTATGTGCCTCTTTCTCTGTGGTATCTTTGGAGTCAATCTGTCACAAATACACCCCTAAATTACCTGTCCAGTTTCATATGCGAGGTTTGGTAAGATGTGTCAGACTTAAAAACACTTTTTTCTAAAAATCAGGCCATTTAGTATGAAAAGAAATGCTGCCTTTATTTGTTATTAGAAAGAATACTTTCTCTTACTTGAAATTTCTCTGTTCTCATTAATAGTAAAAAATGGAAGGAGATGGAGTAGAGAAATTGATAAGCCTGCACCAGATAATCTAAGGACATTGTCTAGATAAAACTGTGGTTTTACTAGTATGAGTCTGGTGAACTTTGGGAGGATATTTCAGAAGTTATTTGTCACTGAAAGGACAACAATTGTGCCTTTGTGAAATGAATTCATCAATCCCAGTCTAAATATAAGAGCCCAGAGCCCTATCCCACTGTACCATAACCACACAAAACACTTCAACCCAGCCATGGTCAGTACTTTGAAATCACATCTGCAGAGGAAGGTTCAGTGCCAAAAAAAAGTGTATTTCTGCCTCAGTACATCTTCATCCCACAGGATCTGTGTTACAGCAAAGCTTTAACATTTCCTGAAGGGTGTGGTATGATCCTAGAAGCATTTTGCAAACGCTTGTAATTTTTTGCTTTTTTTCCTCAAACTGTGGAAAATCAAGAGAGCCATGCAACTCTGAGGCTTCAGTAAAGACAATTGCTTAAGCAAATAGTTATTTTTAAGCATAAAAATATTCCCAGTAGCCCCTGGGAGGCTTGCAATGAATGGAAATTTAGGTATATCTTTAATAGTAACTGGATGCATTGGAGCTTGTACAGAAAGAGACTGGGTAATATGACATCCTTCAGAAGTACTTGCAGCCTCAAATGCTTATGAATATTTGTCTTAAGTCCATACCTAAACTTTGTGTGAAAAGCAGAGAATTCCATGACTAAAATTTGTTCCAGGATATTCCTTTCAGTTTCTGGGCATCTATAAATGTGAGGGCTCATAGCCTGCTGGATATGTAGCCTTGAGGGTGGTTAGTCATTCATTGGGATGGAAAAAAGGTAAACACATTTATTTTCTAATTTTGGACATACTTCATTAGGTGATTCATTCTGATGCAGTGAATGTGTCTAAGCATATTCTATTAGTTATTTACCACTTTTTCCTGTGGTGGATAATGATATAATTCTGTATATGCTGATTATACCATGCAAATACAATGACAGTCACAATTCATCATGATTCTGGACGGCCTCAAATTTAAATTTTAGTAACCAGATACTCAGGAAAGGTTATTATACTAAAAATTCATAATCAGAAGAGATGCAATAAGGCCTTTTTATTCCTGTTCAAGTACATGAAGAGTATCAATATTCAGTCTGAAAATCAAAATCCGTGCAGAGATGAAGAGAGGAGAGAAGAGCAGTGGTACTGTTAAAGAAATGTCGCTGGTTTTGCATGGATTGTCTTATTCTGGTCATGGTTATCAAGGTTTGAGGAACATCCCTGCTCCTGTGCGAAGAAGTCCCACAAAGCATTGAAGCTGCTGCAGTAGCTTTAGAATAAGCAGCAAACGCTTGCTTTTCAGTAATGTAATAGGGGATCTACACAACCCTTGTCTTTCTGTATAAGAGGTATCAGGAATGTCAGTGAATTGCTGAGGACCTGCCAACAATGTTAAAAAAGTAATCTTATTTATGTAGATATATTTTTCTGTTTGTTTTGTGATATTAAAATAAGCAGAGCAGAAAATGATAGATGATTTTTTGTTTCTTTTTTTTTTTTTTTCCTTTTGAGTAACAGTCACTGTCCAGATAAGCTGAGGGCTAAAAGATTTCTCTTCTTCATACCACATAATATGCCATTTTCATTTTGTGCTGCTTATAACCCTGAGTGTCACAGCTTTCTATTCTAGTCTGAATAGTCAATGAAACATTATGAAGCCGATAAGAAAAGCTGGTCCCCGTTCCTTGGCAACGGCTGTTAAGCAGAGCTGAGTGCTGTTGATTGAGGAGATTAGCTGCCAGAGATAAACCTCCTCTTTTTGCTGCCCTGCTGCTTATCTTTCCACCCATAACAAGTTGCACCAAGTATGACAGCAGTCAGTGGTTTAGGCAGAATATGAACTTTGCGGCAAATGAAATTCGTGCAAAACACTTTGGGTGCTGACGTTAAAATCTTGAATTTATTAAAATTTTGCAGGTTTTTTTATGGACTGTAGTTCCTTGACTTAGGGATGAACGTTTTTATTTGAAAGGGTGGTGCTCCAGATGGGAAGGAAGTGGGATGTCCTGTTGCTACACTGGACATTCATAAACACTGAAGATAGGAGTGAATATTTGTTACAGTTGTCTCTTGCTCCTGTTCTCAGTGACACTGAAGGAATACATGAGCGAAAAAGTTTATTTATTTTAAAATTGCTGCAGCTACTAGGTATGCAGAAGTTGGATTTAAAAAATAAAAATTGACTATTTCGGTTGATGTCTTGGGGAGAAAATGCTATTGTCGATTAAACAAAAACATCTGGATGCATCTAAATCTGCTTCTATCTGTACATGGCTTGGAAATCTTTCTGGTTTCAGTATATCAAAATTACATTTCATGACAGAAGCATTTTTATTGACTGGAAAACTAGTGCTGAAATATGACTAGGGAGAGAAGCTGGTGACTTTTTCCTTCCTCAATATTTGCATTTCTGTTTCCTTTCCTATTTAAAAAATATTGGCTTATCCCTTTGCTTTCATTAGTGAGTCTGCAGTTCTGTTGATGTTTTTGACCTTGGGAAGGTCTCTGGTGATGCCCACACCACCCTCCCTGGGTCTGCTGGTCCTTTGCAAACCTCTCTGTTGGCCAGAACAGGAGCGTAGGCTGGGCTGGTTGTTGGATGAGTGGGGAATGGCAAAGTGCTGGCAAAAGGGTGAAACTCTGAGCTGACATGCTTAAGCAAAGTCATCTGTGTGCAAAGATCTGGGTGAATAGTTATCCATCTAATAAGTGTCATAAGTCCAGCAGTATTATTTAAATGTGTGTGGTTATTGTCAATAATGCAGCAGAAGCTTCAGAACAGTAGATTTTGGGTAGAGGCATTTTCCTTCACGTGAGATTGCAGCCCCTTTCTATTAGATCTATCAAGACTTACTGAAAGCTAGTGATGGCTTCTGCTGGAAGAGCATTCTGCTGGAGTAGAGAAAGCAACAACAAACAGAGTTAATATTTTCTGTGTGGTTTTGTTATTCCAATCAAGAATATGGCACTTCAGAAGCAATGTAGTATCAGGAAGACATTTAGAAAGATACAGTTTGATGCTCATTAGTAAAATATTATGTCAGTGGGTTATTTTGCTGATTCTAAAGTCCTGGCTTTCAAGTTTTTTATTTTGCATCTTTGATGAATGGTTATTTCATCCTTTTGTAGCATGAATATTTTGTTCAAAATGATTTTTATTTATTCTGTTTTCTTTTAAGTGTATGTGCTGAGTATACAGCTTCTGTACTTAACCACTCCAATTGCAGGATATTCTAAGAGTGTGAGCAGCTTAAATCCAGCCCCCAAACTCCAGTTAAAGAATGGCTTTTAATTGTATACAGTATTCTAAAAAGCCCATTACAACTTATAAGTATGCACAAATGTTAAGTATTTTATGTGAGTTGTATGTATTCTGTGAGTAAAATAGGAAGCAATCTGGGGTTGTATGTATCACATATATTGAGGGGTCTCTGTACCCATTGCAAAAGCAAAAGAAGTCTTGCTTTTCAGATCCATTCTTATCATAATTTCAGATATTGCAGGTCTTAAAAGTTGTTTCGAATAGTAGCACACAAAACTGAGGAGAATAAATACTTCTGAAACTGCTCCCAGCCCTGTTCCCGATCTCTGTTCCTGTATCGTTCCATCTGTCTGCGGGCTTACTTAGAGAGACAAAAGATCATCTGCCGTGCTGAAGACTTCTGTGCTGAAAAAGGCATTTCACTGTAGGGCTTTTTCCAGCCTATAAATAATCTTTGCTTCTCTCAATGCCCTTTCCAAAATTTATCATTCCTCTTCAGATTTGGACTCCAGAACTCTGTATTCCCATACTGACCTTACCAATGCTGCATACTGAATGATGTCAACCCCTTGTTCCCACTTACTGCTGTTATGTTCATATATCCCCAAACTTTCTTTGTGCTTTTGCCCTCACATTGTCTCAGGCTGAACACTGGGGTTTGAATCAAGCAAGGAGGACTGTAACATGTGCTGCCCTTCACCTGCTGCCATTAGCAAAGCCGCGGGCAGTGCTCCAGGTCTCTCACGCAGTGAGGGGAAAGTTGTATCAGGACCTCTAATTAGTTGTAACAGAAATAACTTTTCTGGATGCAGCTTCTGATAGGTGGTCCGAGGTATTTAACATCGTATTTAGCTATTTCAAAGCAGAGTTTGCTTGAAAACTGTCAGATTTTTCATGTTCTTCAAACTGTTCAGCAGAAGCTGTTGGCATCCTGATGCTAAAGTTTGAGTGAGGTTCTTGGCTGTTCCAGTGGCCTGAGGCTGTTTGATGTGCTGTGGCTTCTGTAGGCGTAGTTCAGACTTGAGCAAGGTGTAGAGATTTCTGAGATAGCTCTGAACAGTTTTAATCAGGCCACAGGGTGCAGCACTCTGAAGTGATCCATGTTTATAAGGATTTCCCCTCCCCTCCCTAAAGGATTGCATTTAAATTTTCTGCTGATGTTTTCAGGTTCATATAACATAATTTTCCGTAATTTTTTAAAATACTTCGTAGCTAGGGAACAAGATGGAGGTCTTTATTACTATAATTCCATGCACGTCTGAAGTCAGTTCCATTTAGGAATAAATTCAGTAACTCAGATTACAAAAGCAATCTGCTGTCTCAATAAATACTGTCCTGCAAAGATCTAGAAAGCTTCTAGTTTGGCAAAGGACAGAAATAAACCCAGTTTGCTCTATTAGACACTGCAGCTGGTGAATATGAATGGAATGGTCATTAGTCATGTTTTCACAGGAAAATTGTCTCCTGCAAACACATAATAACTAACTCTTAAAATATAAGCTCTTGGCACTTAGGATAAGTTAAAACTTTCACTACTTTGTTTGTAATACAAAATTAAAAGGAATGCAGAAATGCATTTTGCTGAACATGTTTCCTTGCAGAGTTATTTTTGCCTTGGGAATACAGATGCAAGAGCAGCTACTGCCTGATCACACAGTGAAGACATTGCCAGCACCAAAGTGGTTCTTGGCACCAACCGAAAATGTGATGGGGATCCTTGAAGTGACTGAAGTACATCTCAGTGATACTTGGAAAATTAGTGTACATAAATAAGCATTAGTATATTTGCATCTCATTGATTCCATAAATAAATTCTTAGTCCCTCCAGTAACCTCTGTTCATAAATGCATGTTGAGTAAAAAAAAATAATTGTTCATGTTTCATCATTCCTTGTTGCTCTGGCTTAATTTTCAACAGTGCGAGCAATAGGAGCTCCATTACTCTTCCAGGAGGGAGCTGAACAGCTCCAGAATAGTTTCTCCCTGCTTGAAACTTGTTCTGATTCAGAATGTTCATTTTTGTCTTTTCACTCCATTTCTCCCAATAATGTCATAAGTAATTAATCAACCAGGTTGCATAAACATTTAGTGTTTCTTGTAAAGAATCAGGTAGTTCAACGCTTAAGGCTCTATGTGACTGCCTCCTTTCTTTCATTCTTCTCTAAACTTCTCTAGTTTATTCATATCTTTGCAGTAATAATGTGGTCAGAATTTGATGCAGTATTATGTCTTTTTTTCTAGGAAAAAAAAGCTTTTTCTAAATAGGGGGTGGCACACGGCTCAGATTTCTCAGTATTGAGATAGCAATGTATGGTATAAAACTGCATGTTAACCTTGCAGTCCAGTGGCTAAACATGTTAAAGGAAGAGATAGCTTTATTGTAAGCCTATTAATATTTGATTTATACTTGAATTTAAAGTATTTATCCTCTTGGAGGAGGATTTATATGTTTAAATCTTTCTTCCCTTTTCTCTTTACTGCCAGTATCGACCAGAAAGGGAGTTGCTGCTCAGAGGATTTTGATTGCAAGCTCTTTTTTCTTAGAAGCACCACAGCTAATACTGAAGGCATAGTTTTGCTTAGAAAAGCCCTCTCAACATGTTGCAATTAGAAGCTCTTGGGCTTTTTTCTCGAAGATTTTCTGGATTTGCCTCTGATCAAAATTAGAGGCAGATGGTTCCTGTGGCTTACAGACTGTAGTGGTTATCCGGATGTGGAAGATGTTGATTCAGTCGCTGTTTTCTGATCCTTTATTATCCTCATCATGGAGCCGAAAACATAACTTTCATGCCACATAGCTACCTAAGCTGTGGAAAGTTCAAGTTTGGTTCTCTAAGAAGTACCAAGTTATTGAAGCGTTATTCAATTTGAACATTAGCTCTAGCAGCAAAATGTTAAGACTTGCTTTCTTTTCATCTCTACTTTTTCCTTTCCTTTAAGTCCCTCCTGCCCTCTCGTCCCAAGGCAAGGCCATTATTTTGATATTTGTAAGGCCTAAGTATGACCTGTGAAGGCTGAGCTTCATTTCTGTGCTCTGAATCACATAAAGTAGGCATTGAAATCTGGACCTCTCATTCTCTTAGCTGAATAACTTAAGGGCTTTTTGGAAGCAGGCAGCACTTCTTTCATGGCAAGCCTGCTCTCCTCTTGCTTTGTTAGCCTGTAACTCACTTTTTCACAGTCCTTTCCTTCCCTCCTTTTGCTGTACTGAGGATTTTTTAGTTACTCTCTCTCCAATTTACATATTTCTGTTGTAACTTAAAAAAAATCTCTAAGTGTGCATAATGCTTTAGGACCGTACAATCCACCACTTAAATTAGCAGGTTAGCATAGAAATAGTTAGCATAGAAATAGTTATATTTCCCTTCTGTTGAAGATTATATATGTATATACACACACACACATATATATATATATTTTTTTAAGGAAGGACTGGGTTGTCCAGAACTTGCTCTCAGAATTACTCCTTGAGACAAGGGGACTGTAATGCCCAGAGGAACTATTCATGCCTCAGAATGATTTGGAGCTTTGCAAATCCCAGCCCTATCACGGTATTTGCACAACAGCTAACTAATGCTGCTGTTAATGTTAGCTTTTCTCTTTTCATGTGAGCACTTTCATAATCACTAACATCCTACCCGATTCTTTCAATCAGCAGAAATATTTGGAGGTTTTAGGTTTGGGGATTTTTTCAAAGTAGACCAGCTATCCATTTTTTTCCTTAAATATCTATGTCCAGAAAAGTGAGAAGAGGCATTAAATCTTGTTAGAGTTCTTTTGTAGGACTGTTAGGTGGTCTGGATTGCAGCAGAATTTTTTTAAAGTTACCTTTGCCTTCCAGGCAGCAGTTTATTTAGTAGCTGAGGAAGAATGGATTTACTGGACTGTTAGTTATCCACTGCAAGGCAATTTTTTTTGTTGGGTAAAAAAAAAAATCACGTGTTTAGAGTGTCCGACTTCATTGTTTTCTGCATTTTGTGGTGTTTCTATTATATTTCCAAAACAAACCTACAAAAATATGCTCTGTGTTTTATTTGAAGTTGAGGACTTACTTCTATTGCATAATGTTTTGTGCCTCACACAGCAGCAAAAGCCACCACACACTCTTGTTAAACAGTCTGCAGGCACTTTCCTTACACGTCTTTATAATGCTTTACTTCTAGAAACAAATCTCGTGGCCTTTTATTTTAAAATTGTATTTCTTAATTTTAAATACCTGCCTTAAAATCTTCCCCATGCCTGTCAGCCGTTAGGATAAGGAAGGACAGCGTGGGCTGAGGGTGGCTGGAACTGCATAGTTCTGTACTGGGATGAAGCCAAATGGAAACAGTAAATTCGGAAGGTGAGGAGTGCGTGCTCCAGGACTGATCCCTGTCCACTAGATGCCACTATTACTGCTCCGAAACGGAAATAACCAAGGACCACTGAGGAAAACAACCAAGGACTGCGGAGATAAGAAAAATAAAATGACAAAAAGGTTTTAAAAGTTGAGCAGGGGGAGGTTGCCCCTCGGAAGGCCACTCTCTGCGGAGCACTGCAGGGCTGCAGTGCAGCTCCCCCTGATTGCAAACAGCAGCTTTTCTGCTCAACCACTGCAGGATTTGCTGCTGGGAGCATTGGACTCACAGTTTCAAAACATTGTATGAGAAATGATGCTGCAGAAGCCACTGCTGCTCTATCTGTATGATCTCTTCCTTACTTTCAAATTGAAGATAAAAGTGTAGGTATAAATTATGAAATTTTTTTAATAGATGGAATATTAAAAATATGTTGTTTGCCGAAGACCTTACTTGTAAATGTTGAATGTGGATTTGCAGACTATATCTTTTGAAATAAGGCTCCTGGCATACAACTTAACGTCCTCTTCAAGGAACAGTAACATTTAATCTTTAATTTTTGGAAAGGGATTTTGAAAACACACTCCATACTATGGGAAACAGCAGGGAGAGAAGAGTGAAATACTGTAACAATCTCCTTCATACTTCCTAAACATTTAACATCTGTGACCTTGAAGTTCAGTATCATGAGACTTTTGAGATGCAAATATTGCGCTTCCCATTGGAAAAGGATTTAATCTCTCCAGTAGGCAATTCAGGCGCTAACTGTGGGTTATAACACTGACCTTTTTATTAGTCCTGGACCTTATAGCACCTTAACCCCTAGCTGGGGGAAGGAGTGTGAAGTGGTGTCCATATTCAGTGAGAAGAAAGGATTCTTTTCTTACAGAAGGTTAAGTTGGTGAAGAATGATGCCCATTGAAAACTCTGCAGAAACATTATAGTAGGTTCTCTGGTTAAGTGCAAGAGCACAAATGATGCAATCCAAGGTGGCAGAAGTTGCCATTTAACGCACCACTGGGTCTGTGGACTTTCTTTTTTACATAGGAACACAGGAACAAAGCACAATGACTGCAGTATGGGGCAAAACTCGGGTTTTATACAAAGCTCTACTTTAATTTTGTAACAATTGTCAGGTAATTAGTGCAAGGGAGCTGAAGCATTGGTTGGCTCACGTATGTGAGTACTGGCACTGTCTGGAGAGCTGCTTCCTTTGGGGCTGCTGCAGGAAGTTGGAAGAGCAGAAGAACCAAGTGCTTCAAAGCATCTGCTCGAAGGCTCCTTTGAAAGGTCACTTGTCAACGCCATATGAAAGTTTCACTGCATGTAGATCTAAATAATTAATTACTGCACAGCACAGTCTTTTAATTTACATAGCTCAAGCTTCCAGCAGCCTGTAGACAAACACCAGTATCTCTACCAGTCTTCGCACCTTTGCTCAGTAGCAGAAGACACTCAACAAGAACTCATTCTTTTCTTTTTGCTGGTATTACTCAAAACTGTTTCGTGTCTTGGATACATCTTAGTTTCAGTCACCAGATTAGGCATGCATAGTGGTTCCAGGATGGGATATGTTTCTTTTGCCAAGGACATCTTATTATACACAGATTTTTTAAATTTTTTTTTTGAGAAAACACTGCCTAAAAAGAGTTTCACTAATCAGCTGCTGACAAATAGTGTTGCCTTCAAGGTGAAGGTTGTCACTTAGCACAAGTTTCCAGAGATCTTTTAATACCTCTTAAGCACTTGATGCCTGTCTCCTTTACCAAGTGACCATGCTGGCACAATCGACTCTTTAAAACTGTTTCAAACTGTAGGTTTTTGTGGTCTCTTTTTACATAATTCAGTACCTGGATGTCAATCATGAATGTAACTGTGGTACTTCCTCAGTAGTTAATGGAGGTCATAAATATGCACTAATTCATGACAAATGGGCAATAATAATGAATAATGATGGGTGTTTTCCATTTTCTTTGAAACCTCTCTCAACAATCAGCCTTCCAGAACTTGTGTTTTGACTTGCTCATGGTTTAATCTATCAGTTGTAATTTTTTCACTAGAAGTTGATAAATATTCACTGTAAGTACATATACCATGCTCCAGGGTATTGTCTCTAATACAAGACATCTGACACTATTTGAGATCTTATTGGGCACCTGAGTTACAGTAAATCGTGTCTTTTAATCTTAGCATCTAACTCTTTAATATATAAATATTTGTCAAAATTCAATATTTTAGATAAAAGCTTGTAAAAGTTTATGTTTGCATTTCTTCTCAAATATTAAACCTATCAGCAAAATAGCCAAGTGGATAAAGAAGCATTTCACCGTTTCCTTGGGTATAAGGGTGTATAATTCTTCTGTTTTAATCTCTTCTTTGAAAACAAATGTAGCAGCTTTCTAAAAGCCAACACGAGCATGCTGTTAATGCAGATTTTTCCAGGTCTAAGTATAACTTTTAAGATATTGTTATGAAAATTTCTACTTTTTGCTGACAGCAAATGGTAACACTTTAATAGCAAACATACGTCCCTGTTGATCAGTCTCAACCTTCCCTCACTCTGGGATTGTGCAAAGTGCAGATGTCCTTTGCATGTTCCGTTCCCTTTCCTAACACAACTTTAATGGAAGTTCAGCATGAACACACTCTCAGCAGATACAGGCATACAGAGCATGGTGTTATTAAAACATCATTCACTCTTTGAACTTCCTCTGCCCTGATACACCTACTGCAAAATCTGGGAGCTTTCCCACTTTCTTCTTTGCTTTTATGCCCAGCTTTGGGCATTTCTCTGACTGTTTGGCTCCAGCTGGGTGCACGACAGGGTCCAGAAAGATGCACCAGGTACTGACTTGCTGTGAATACCACAGGGCTTGGGATAGTTCCTGGCAGATTAAGTTGGGCATTTTACATAGTAGCTGTAATTTAAGTAAAAATGAGCTTTGTGCTGGACCTGAGCCATTTCTGACCCCACATCTGCCATTTAGGTTTCTTGAAAGAAAAAGAGGGGCACCTTTGACAATTTTTTCTTGGTAAAATGGCTCTCCCTTGCCTTTTCTTCCCCTGAAGTCTGTGTAATTGTAGACAAGTTTATTTAAAAGACACCCTGAAAATTGAATGCCCAACCTCAATTTAATTTTTTAGGTCTTATAACTAGCCACAGAAACCTTAATTATTAAAATTTTTTTTAAGAAGCCAAAATGTACCCAAAACCAAACGAATCAACCCCAACCAAAGAAAGAGAAAGCCCCAAACAAACAGAAAAATCTGGGAAAATTCCTACTTTTTTAGAAAAAGCAGCTGAACGATGAAATGTATTATTTGCACGACTCCAGTACAACTGTAATCCCCGGCACAAAGATCCTCTGTATTTTAGAGCTGGTATTTGCCAACCACTCCTTGGGGCATTCTGCTCTCGCTCCGCTCTCCTCGTGCTGCATTTAGCAGAGCCGAGCGCTATTTGTGGTTGCAGCCTCTCCAAAGCTTATTATGCCCATATTTCAAGTACAAAAGCCAAAGTAACTTGCAGTTTCTCCCTAAGCAGTCCCAGTGTTTTTGGATAGATTGTATAATGCAGCTCAGGCTCATGTGCTAATTGTTAATTTTAGAATTTAAATGGGTTTTGTCCTATTCAAAGGAAGTAGGCTAAAGGTTTCTGAAAGCTCAGAGTTTAGGAAAATGGTTTGGTCTCTTTTAGAGTTTGTGAGTGAATTAGCTTTTGCATCCATGGAGATATCCTTAAATGATACTTAATTCAAAAATGTTTAATTTTTACTGAATGTGTGTGCTTTTCTGGACTCTAAAATAAGATTAGAATTATTTTTATCTCCTAAAAAAGGCATGGAATATTAGTTGTTTATATAAAAATAGATTTTGTCCTAATTGTTTATACCCAGTAATGATGGTATTCCAAAATAGAGCTGGCTGTTTCAGGTTATGTTTCATTTGAACAACCTTGTTCCTAAACACTGAAATGTTCTTCTGTTCCTTTCTGAATCAAAACCTTATTCCTGTTATCCACCCATTTACAAGTTGACCGATATTTATAGACTTTGCTTATTTTCAGCTGCAACAGGTTTTTAAACAGGGATGAATATTTTAATCTGCTGTTAGGCTGCTTTTCACATTACATGTCAAAAAAACCAAACCATATCTGTCTATGTGGTTTCCAAATTAAACCTAGTTTCCAGTAGCAAAATTAGATTCAGATGTAGGGTTTTAATTTGGATTAACTTAATTTGGCAGTTGTAAGTGACAGGAGGATTGGAAAGGCGAAGAAAGAAGAAGTTGGCTAATTTCAATGAGGTATTTGTGTTTAACACTGAGGGCTAATAATGCCCTTTTTCTGCATCCTGGTTTGGTTTATTTTCTTTATGCCATTATTTGTGTTTAGTGAACAGCTGGGCCAGTAGTTCCCATTTGTGGTCTTTTAGCTCTGTGAAGTAGCACAGAAAGTAATGGACGTTTGCAAATTAATGCTTACCCTTATTTTCTGCTCATCTGATGTAGTTCTCCTTTTGGAGCATAGATGTAATATCAGAGCAGAAGTAATTACTGTGTTAAAACTAGGATTGCAGTAGAATATTTTGCTAATTAAACTTGTTGCATTTAAATTGCTTCCTTTGGATCACTATATAGAAGAGAACTATTTTGAACAATAAATGAAACCACTTTCTTTCTCAGAGACCCAGAATTGCAGATGGTCAGATTGTATGTGAAGCACCTAGACTCTGAATTAAGCTTTTGTATGAAAGGGAGAAAGGTAATTTGAATGTTTGAACTCCCTGTTCCTCCCACACATACACAGGAAGCTTGCCTCAAAATGAACAATTCCCTAAATAAAGACTAATAAGAAGCTAAATTAATTAGAAGGTGTGATTTGAAAAGACATTGATGAGAAGAGTCTGTCATTTCAGACAAATGGAATGGAGCTAAATAAATTAGGCCACATTAATATCTCATTGTTCTGTGAGGAGCTTTCTTTTATTGCATTCATTAGAGGGTACTTCTTGAAATGAGCCTTTACTAGCCATTATGGATTCAGTTCTCATTTACCAATGCCTAACACGCAGCTCCTGCATTAAAAATGTTTCAGCAAATCCACATAGTTTCTGCAAATTAATATTTATATTTCTGGATGCTGAACTTTTCATCTGCAACATAGTAGGCATTGAACATTAAGGTTTTCCTCTCACTGAATTGTCAGTAAAGAAGTCTTACATCTGAAGACTTGGGAAGCAGAAGTCTGAAAATACTTTAGAAAATAAACTGTGTGCCTAACTCATACAATAGAATATTCCTCCAACTAATATTCTTTCCAGTATTTATTTATTTTGATAGAAAATATCCTGTCTCATTACTTCAGTGGTTCTTTGATAGCTTTTTAAAGTGTCTTTTAAAAGGTTCCTTCAGTATATAATTAGGATACATTGGAAATGCGCATCTCATCACGCCGTTCTTCCTCTCAGAAAACGAAATGTGTATTTTTCCTTTTCTTTATTCTCTTTCCTGCAGATGGAATATTTGGGAGATGTCAGCGAGTGCCAGTAATAGACATCTATAAATATGACATTTCAGCCCCTGTTCTGCAGCACCTGAGGATCATCCTGGAGCAGCTCTCACACAGAGGTACAGTCAAAACTCTGCAGTGGGGTTAGATGCACTGGGGGTAACAATTATTTGTGCTGCCTCTGAGGTGATGTCTCCAGAAGTTTTTGAACATATTTGTGTTTCAGCCCTGCTGGTGCAGACTTTATAAAAGTAAAAAGCCTTTGGACTCACTGAATCTGCCAGGAGGACCTGGGGAAGCAATTCCAGGAGAGGTGCTTCCTCCCTATGTGTCACATGCCTGTGACTGACACTGTACTCGAAAATTTTAGCATCTATGAATGCTGGTGTCACATAAATAAATCAGGAGGAAAGAAAAAAGTTTTCCGTGTGTACTTTTGCACCACAGCTTATTTTAGGGTGCACGGGCAGAAAACACAAAACTTCCATTTAGCTGGAAACAGTTCTTAACTTTCTAATGAATTCAGATAAATAAAACCGCTCTGATTTCATTACCAGCTGCAGCTGGTCTGTTTCTTTTAATTTTTGTTCACCTTTCCAATGTTAATCTCTCTGCTCTTTCCAAAGCCAGAAAGGATTTTCTAGCTTTTGAATGGCATAACTTGAACTAACAAATCAAAACTTGGATAAAATGAAAGCCAGTAAGGTGAACAAACTTTTTAGATACTAATACATGAAATAAACATCTCTTGTAGACAGCCACAGGACCCAGATATTTTTGTAATCCAAATTGTTCCAAGAATATTGTTGGAATGTTTAATTTTGCACTTGCATCCTCTGTATGGATATTTGTACCTAAATATTTTCCAGTCACGGTCTTGATGGCAAGGTAGTAATATTGTATTAGCATGATGTCAGTTTAATCATGAGAAAAATTCGGTTTCTCAGAAGTCTGGGACTCTACTTAGAGACTGGACTTCTGGTTTGGACGCCACTCATTTAGAGCATTTAAAAATTTTCCAGGGATTTATTTGCTGTCCAGCAGCCCATCCAAGTGAGACAAACTCAGCGAAACTTGATTGTAGTAGCTCCTGGCTGATTAACAGTTACATGTGAATAGTACTTGTGGCTCTTTTACTTGTCATTTTCTAGAGGCTAAGTAATGCAAGCAAAGTTATGAAAATATTCTGTTGTCAGGGCAACATTGTATGAGTGAAAAAACTTGTATCTGGGCTCTGTTTGAATATAGTGAGGAAGTCAGGAGGGGACACATTCATCACATTGAGTCACCTAAACTGGTACCTAAAGGGATCATGCACACATGGACAGGCAGCAGTCATTTACATGGCCTGAATATAGGTCAGGTGTCCTATGGAAAGCTTTCTCCATGAGGATGTCAGAGGTAAGAGACCTGCAGGAGACTGATGTCCTTCTGAAGGGAACATACAGAGGGGGATGGGATACCCCAGGCCACCTCAAAGGATCCTTACCTGCCTCCGTGTCCCTTCTTACCACAAGATTTCGGTTAGTTCAATGGAATCGGTGTGGCCTCCCCCTCCTAAGTGCTCCTCTGATCAATAAACCAACCCTTCCTAGGACCTTTGTTATCCACAACCCACCTCCCTGGATTGAACTTTTTCCGTTGCAGGAAACTGTAGTATGCTTTTTTTAAGAAAACTTGGACACTGAAATTTGGTCATCTCTTACTTTTTTATAGCAAGAAAATGACAAGGAACACACAGATTGAAACCATGGTGGAGAATAAAGGACTTTTTCTTTTATCTGTTTTCCTTGTGACATTTAGAGGTGCATACACAAATGTGTGTCTCTGAACTGATGAAAAACTTTTGCAAACTGTTTTTGTGGCCTGTAGGTATCTCAGTAAAGGGAATCTTGAATATATCTATGAAACAACAACAGAATGCTGGAATGCCCTTGCTCAAATCATTGATGTGATAAAATCACTTTTTTTTTCTTTTTACTCTTAGTATCTTGCAAATTTTGTTTAGGGGGTACAGAAATGTGGAAGGAGTAGAATCAATACTATCAGATTGATGGATTACTGACATAAGGTTGCTCAGACAAGACTCTGCTGCCTGCTGGTGCTATCGGATGTAACACATCCAGCCCTCGGGCCATGTTTTCTGGCTGCAGTGGTCACTTGCATAGTTAATGCTGTTCTCCTGCACGTGGTGTGCAAAATGGGATGACCATTTCTGCAGTAAAGATAGACAAAACATTGTCAAGACCACACAAATATTTCAGGCAACCACCAGAAAGGGCTTAATTTTTTTAGAGGTCTTATTTCCTTTATTTATGTGATACCTCATTCTTCTTGTCATCTTCAAAAGACTGCTGCTAGCTGAACTTGGTGGTGCCCACCTTCCCTGGAAAGGATAGGGGACAGCATCTATTCTCTCCTTTCTGTGAACAGCAGGACAATGTTCTCTTGAAAGACTGCATAGTAGGTCTCATGATTCGTAAAAATTTTAGTAATGCCTGTGCTAAGCCCTATCTACGTTTATTAGATGTATATACAGTTAAGGATGAGATATTCTGAGGGTAATTAACTTGAGAGGTCTTCTAGGTTCTTATTTATTTATTTTCCTAATGGGGTTTGGTTTGTCTGTTTTGTTTCCTTCCTGATGTCTTCTTGAAGAATTACTGAGATCTTCCTTTCCCTCCCCAACCCTGACAATAGTCTGTCGACATCTATTTCCATAGGATTAAAAAAAAAATCAATAGAAAACCTTGTAAAATGTACATTCTCTTTCATCCCTATTTGCTGATTGCTTGTAAATAAGTGGTACCTATGTTTGAATCATGGTCCAAATGGAAGAGTGTGTGGTGAGCTGTATAAAACAAAGGACAATGTGATGTGAATTGCAAATAGGATTTGTGACTCTGCCAACTCGAAATGTTTACTACAATGGGGAAGAATAGGACAGAGGCTTAGATGAGTGACACACCTGATGATAATCTGTTTAATAAAGGACTTTGACTAAAATTGAATTCAGGTTTCATAATGATACAGTTTTTATGTCTTCTTTATACATTGAGTCTATCTTTGTCTACACTATCTGCTGGTAGATTGATGATAGAAATGAATGCCTTGGAATATTAGATAGTTCCCTACAAAGAAATGATCTGGTAGCATTCAAATACCCTTGCTCATGTCATTTGCACTCACACTGTTCTTGAGTCAGTCAAACCCTCATGAAGATTTTCTGAAGGTTCAGTGTTTATAAATGGGACTGCCTATATAGGAAAAACCCTTCTCACAGTTGCTAAAACATGACGAATCACTTTCTGAAGCTGATGGTGCTATATATTATAATTTATAGTAATTTGTGAGGAGTTGAAACATTTCTCATTGTCTGATAAGCAGGACAGTCAAAAGGATGCTGTGTAGATGGGACTGAATCATTTGAAAATGGAAGTGGAGGAAGATTCAGCATAGAGGGGTGAATGAGTAGTGCCTGAAGGAAAGGGAAATACTCATCCCTGAGGTTGGTCTTCTGCATCCTCTTGTCCAGCTGGGAAGAAGACACTTTTTAGAGTAAACAAGAATGATAAATGACATGTGCATTTCCTGGTTTGAGCTAAAATGCAGAAAATACTTTTTTTTTTTACTCAAGTGCATTAAATTCATTATAAATTTTTTTGTTTTCTTCCTGTCCTGACAATAGTCACATTTACATTGTAAAGGCAAAGTATTCACTAAAATAAGATTCTTAACAAGATTCTGGAAACAGTTCCACATTGTTTATTGACCTGTAATCTAGAGTCATGGAAAATGAGATAGGAGAGCTAAGCATGGGGCATTATAACTCAAGCATAAATAGTACTTGAAATATCACCAGAAGCAATAATAAAGGAGAACAGTAGTATTTTTCTACTTGCATACTCCAAGAGGCATTTACATGTGTTTCATGGAATGATTTCTAACCAGTGGTTAGAAATAGTACCATGATAACGTGGTACCAACTCTGTGAATGTGCAGCTGCCACAGCAATGAGCATTCCCTGACAGAGCAGTTCAGAGGTGGAGGCTGAAGGACACACTTCCTTGAAAACATCAGAACAAGGGGATTTGCTCAGGGGCACAACAAATGCCCATCTGACTTAGGATTCTGCTTCTGGGAGAGGGCACTGCATGTTTAGGGAAAAAAATGTAAGAAGAGTCCAAGCACAGAGAAGCATTTTGCAGCGTTTGTACCTTCTCAGTGTTGTGTCCTTGGTGTCGTGTGGTTCTCCTGAGCTGGAAGTCGTGGTTTTGTGTTTGCTCTATGCTCTGTGGACACTGTTTCCAGCACAGCTTGACAGGATGCTGTGTCTTGGAAACAAAGTATGTTAGACTAATAATCAGTATTTCACCTTCTGTTTTCTATTTTACTCAAAATGTAACTGAATTACTTCTGTTTTCACTTTACTGCAGGAAACGTGCAGTGTGACTGTTTGAAAAACAGATCAGTTATATATATATTTTTTATTATTTTTATGTGAGCTGGAGTAGTTTCTAAATAATTCCTCGGCATGCTTGCTGCTACTTAATTTTTGCAATAACACCTTGTTCAAAATGATAGTTTCAAAGAAAGCAGTTTATTTCACACTGTTATGAAGAAAGTCCTGCTTAAGATATTCAGATATCAACAGTAATATTAAGAGAACCAAACAGAGTAGGATATGCTTTTAAATTCATGTAGCTTAAGTCAGCAAGAAATTTCGGAGAGATTCATGGGCCGTGGAAATAGGCAACATATTTACAGACTATTTGAAAAAAAATAGTACTTTTCCCCTCTTATTTGCTTTCTTTGAAACCCAGGAAGCTCTTGACAGGGAGAAAAAATTATCTGTCTTAAATTAATTCTAACCAGTTAAGTGTAAGGTGATTAATATAACTTTGCTAGAAATGATTTTATACTCTTACAGCAAACTTGTTTAAAACCTTGAAATGATTTACAATCAGTTAACCTGAAAATTGAAATGAATGTGAGTTGTCACAAATAGCTTGCGAATTATGAAAGGGTTGCTAAATATTTCTTTCAGTCAGGACTATTTTTCAAGAAAAAGTATAATTTTTTACTCCAAGAAAGGTAAGAGTTGAAAGTAAGCCTTTATAAGCTCAGTTTTGAAATAAACTTAAAAGGAATAATGCAGTTCTTGCACATATTTGTGAGGTGATTATCACATCATTATGGAGGAATACAGGAAGCTGAAACCTGGAGAGGTAGGAGAATTCAGGTTTTTCTTTAAATTGAACTATTGATATAAAAGAAGGCAAACCCTTATTTTGGCAGAGAGCAGCGTGTTTACATCTAACTTCCTGGGCATCAGCCTGCTCCAGACTGTCTATGGAGCAAATTCTTCTCCTAGATGGCTGCTGAAGCCAGGAATTCAAGCATAAGTGCCATGATGAGCTACAGCAGAGGAACTCAGCTGGGACTGGACATATTTACCTTCTCCTGGTATCACTGTCACGCTGCCTTAACTTTTTGGCTCAATGGACAAAAACGTGCTGAAAAGGGTGCAAAAAATCCCTACCTTTGTTAAGTGCTGGAACACCACTGACATTTTTCGGTCTTCAAAGACATAAATGGAAGTTCAGAAAAGAATGTGTTTCAGAAAAAGGAAAAAGATTTATTTATAGAGCAGTAGATCCTGTTTTGAACACCCATGTGTTACACAGCCCAGAACCAAAAACCACAGATTTTATTTTTTTTTCTGTTTGGTTCTTTGTATGGCTGCTCTGCTTACCAGTCATAATCTGACATGGCATTGACTTGTCAGATGCCATAGAATATATTTGTGAAAAATGTTCTTTTCAGGAAATTGGTATGTATGAAGAATACATTGGAATTAAAAGAAATTATTATAGGAGTGAAACGAATTCCATGTATCCTGGGAGAGATATTAAAAAGTACAGAGGAAAGCTTTTTTAAATATATATAGTGTTTTACCTGCATCCTCAACACCATTGTGTAAAGCTTTTTGATTTTGCATCATTTAAATCTTTCTGGTTTCGGAAGACATGTATGTCATCCCTATAGCACCATGTTCCTCTTGTTTAAAAAGAATGATCAATCAGAGCTTTTACTTGAGTTTTTGATAAAATAACACATTAATATGTTTGATAGAAAGGAGAAGAGGTCTGCATGTCTCCTTTGTGTCATGTTTCTATCAACTTGCAGTGACAGTTGCCAGTTGGGATCAGGATGTATCAAAATCATTGTGGCCCAGGTAACTTTACAGCTCTTCTTCTAAAGGAAACTTAGAAATTAATGATACTATAATGCAAATAACTAAGGCTGCTGATCAATTCCTGCCTTGCTTCCTTAATTTTGAAGATCTGTGTGGCACCTCATGGTTTTAAGCTCTGCATTAATGTTTTGTGTTTTTCATGTCTTTTGCAATTTGTTCTCTTTCTGATCTTTGAAAATTGGGGGCTGTCTCTGTTTCTTCCTTCTGTGGAAGAAGCTGCAGATGCCTCTTCTTTTTCCTGTTGGACTTCCCTGAGCAAGCTCAACAGGCATCCTCTGGATGGTTCTCAGGATTGCATTGAGCAGCGGCTCAACCGCTGTAAATCTTTGTATTTGGGATGTTCATGAATGTGTTCCCCTGTTAATGATGTCACAAGCAGCTCTGAACTTCATTCTTATCCTCTTAGGTAATTTTAAAAAATTAACCCCTTCCACAGGACCACTGGGCCGGGCAAACACCAGGCTTGAAGTGATATAGGTGCATAATATGTTATTAAAACACACTTGAAAATGCATCAATCAAATTGCAGCTCATTATCAGTTGTTCCCACACTTGGAATGTCAGCAAGTCTCAATTCAAGCATGAGATTACTTCTTTAGCTGCTATATTCTCCAGTAACACCACTTTTGGAAACTGCGAATAACAATATAGCATATCCAAACTAATTATGCCATTTTGTACCGTTAATCTGTAATTATAGTCCATTTACATATTCAACATAAGACTATTTTTTTATCATTGCACTATCAGTGCTTTTTCATGACTTGTTTATTACTAGGGAATATTTTCCTTTTCTATTTCTATATGCATTGCATTTCCTTAACTACAGTTTTAATCTCTGTCTATGTGACCTCATGTTCTTTTAAGATATCAATTCTTAATGACACCCAGTGTTTGACATGTTTTTTCAGTTTTTTAATAGGTACTCTAAATTCTGAAACTTTTAGGCTTATTTCTCAAAATCATGATTTTGATTTATTAATACAAAACCTCAGTGAGTAGATTGTGTCCCTTACATAATCGTGATAAGATTGAAGCTTTACTTTGTTTTAGTAACAAGTAAACAAGTAATAAGTGTGAATTCCCACAAAAATTCTTTTTTCCCTTCTCCATAAAAAAACCCCCAAACATATATATATACACACACATACATACATACATACATACATATAACATATATATAAAATATGTTGGTGACTTTTTATTTTCCACTTAAGGTGTTTTCGTTCTTTACCTCATGGCTGTGGCACAGTGCTTCTGACAAATGTAGCAGTTTCCTGAAAAGGCTGAGTAATGTTAAATCTCTTTTAAAATTCTACTTTTGCTTTTTTGATGCTGATTCTTAGCACATAGTCACTCCATTTCAAGCTTCCCCTTCTGTGTTGTTTTGCCTGTACTTATGTGTATGGTCATGGAAAGATGAAGCAGTTCATGATAATAAAATTGTAGTATACTTCCAACACTTTCCACTACTCAGCTTTTCTTTTGCAGCTTCTTCCAGTCTTAAAATGGCAAAAAAGGACTTTCCCCCATGTTTAGTCTTTTTGCCTATAGTGGTCTGGTTTCTAATTAAACATTGTACAGACCTGCACTGCATTTTTTAGCTAAAGTATCTCAAATCTTTTAGGAAGGCATTGAAAGTTCTTCCTGCTTGACTTAGCACATGTCATGCATACAACTATTAAACTACGTTTTTTTCTTTACCCCAGTTTGAGGTGTTCTTTGTGAGGCGTTCCTCACATGCTGTGTTCTCACATTTCTTAAACATGGTGAGATAATTGAGTTTCTTTTCCTTATTTTACCTGTGAGCTACTCAACAATGCAAAACCTCTGACCTGGAGAGAAAGGGTAAGGCTCCTGAGTCTGCGATATTTTAGAAACTTAACTTTTGTGTTCCTTTTATTTTTATATGGCTCTTTTGAAGAGGTAAAATTCCTGCCTGAGCATCTTCTAGTTTTTTGATACATTCCTAGAAAGCTGTGTTGAGTCTTTAGATGTCCCTTCATCCCTTCTTCAGTAGAGAGAGTAATGAAATGAAAAGACTTCAGCATTCCAGCTCAGCTTTTTGTAATTGCTGATGAGTTTCAAGTCTTTCCAGGTAAATTCTAACTGAACTGTGTTCACTCCCGACAATTTTATAGTTAGTGACATTCAATATAGTGTTAAACATTGAGGTTTTCAGGTTTTTTTATAGTTTTTAGATTTTAGCAGGCATCCAGCTCATAGTCACATTCAAGATGTTGGAAGGATTTAAGACCAGCCAATAGTCCAAAACTGTGTAAAACCCCCTCCTAATTCAAAACACTACGTGGTCAAAAGGTCAGTTATTTTGTTCACTTACATACCTTTTCTCTTTGCAAGTCTCCATGATAAAAGGCCTGTTCTCCGTGAAATTCCAGGCTTCCCATTTGATCAGCCATGTAAAAGGCAAGTTTAAAAAGTTTGGATGATTCCTCTTTAAATAATCATATTTAGAATCTTCAAATATATTTGATACTCATCATCCATAAATTTCTGACCTGATAGACTGATTTTATTTATCCTCATTTCAGAAAAAGTTCTCTATATATCCTTACTGTAATGAGTATTGTCATGCACTGGAAGTATTTGGTAAGGTCAGTTCTATGTGACTTAGGCCAGGCTCCCAGCAGAAAAAGAAATAGAGGTTAAAAAATTCATTAAGTTAAAAATCATTCACCGTAACACTCCATAAAAAATTTATGGATAGTAAATACTTTTACAGAAGTGAGAAATGAATTGCAAACAATTTCTAAATAGAAGGAGAATTAAACTCTCCACCTAATGAAATCATAATAAATAAGTCAATCAGCCCTATGTAGGAAAGAAAATACATTATTTTATGTTTTGGGTTATGATGGCTCTGACATCATCAACAATCTTTATTGAAAACTGCAAGACTGAGTATTAGCATGATTTTGCATACATGTGGGAGAGACAATGGTACAATATTCTTCCCTTTTCTTCCATCAAAGTGAACTTTGTTCTGACATTGCCTGCAGGCTTGAGCAGAGGGCAGTCAATGATCAGAAATCAAGACACTAAATTGAAGTTTAAAATTAAAATGTTCATCAACACGGAAAACTTCTTACTACCCATCTTATTAACCTGTGAGGTAATTCCACCAGTCAATAAATAAAAATGGAATGTGGCCCTCAGTGGTAGTTACTTAAATGGAGAGAATTTTCTTTAAGCTGAGAATAACCTTAGAAAGAGTGGATACCATATTCAATTCAGAAATGAGAAAAATACGCTTGAACCCATCTTGTCGTAACTCAGTCTCTTCTCCCTTGTGGGCAGTGCAAAACCTGTCTGCTTTTAAATTTTAATTAAAACTTAGAGTAGTTATGATCATCTAATCTTTCCTTTGCACTGCAGTGTCTGATCACTGTGTATAAGTATCCAAAGTTTAATCTGCTTCTGGTCCTCCCAGATTTGACAGTCTAATTAAGTGCTCAACTTTAGCACTTTAGTATATAAGAAATCCCACTTCATGTTTTGATAAGATTTTAGATGAAATTGGTCACTTACCTGTTCTGCTGAAATATTCCTGAATAATTTCATTGTTTCTTCTTTACCACTGCATTCATCTCCTTTAGGAACCAACAGATTTCCTTCCTGCATTATGCTAAAGAGTGTGTTTGAAGGCTCAGCCTCCCGTTGACAGTAAAGCATTATTGGCATTGTACTGGGGTGTCTTAAAGACATTCCTTCAGTGTGAAAATTAATATAAAAAATATATCAACATACAAACATTGGTTCTAAGGCTAGTGGTTCATTGTTTGTAAAATCCACTATATTTTTCTCCCCAGGATGTGGTGACTGCACAAGATGTGCAGATATCTCTGTTATTTCTTGCACATGGCTTTGCCCTTCTCTCTGTTGGCCTGGTCTTTACTTTTCTTCTGTAATCCTTCACCTCATCCCAGGTTCCCTGTGACTAATTGTTTTCCTTTGAACTTTGGGAAGAAATGACATTCATGTCTTATTCTTAGGCCAGCAGCTAATCATCAGAGAAAGCTGTAGCACAAAGCCTGCTGTTTCCAGTTAAGGAAGTAGATCTTTTTCCTTATGCCAGCTTGCTCAATGTGTAGGCAAGTGATCCACATTCTGGTAGGTCCAGCAGATGTTAAATGGATGGAGATGTTATTTCAATTGCTCTTAGCAACTCTGTTGAAAGCAGGCTTACATTTGCTCTATGGGGGCCAGCTTGACTCAATATAAATGCTAAAGGAATTGTAAATTTGCAAAACTGTTAATCTTCCACCTTCACTTCCCATCCCACTCCCCCCACCACATCCCATTCAATTTCCCCTGCCACGTCCCATCCCCTTCTTAATGGCAGTGACTTCTGAGATGGCTCTTGGAGCACTTTGCCACTCTGGCTTGACTCTGCAGGTGCTGAACCCAAACTGTGAGCTCCCATGGTGTGGATGGCCCCAGCTCACACAGACAGGCCTCTGCAGCCTCTCTCCCCTGGGGATCTTTATAAACAGTAGAGAAACAGGTGCTTTTAGGGTGCCTAAAAGGGTGTCAATTCAGACAATTGCAGGATGAAGTGGATCATATTCTTGATTTCACTGACCACATTGCTTTATCTGTCCATTGACTGGGGAGTCCCTGGCTGATTACCTCTGTCTTACATTTAGTCACCCAAATTTGGTCCTTTGTGTCTCACTGAATGCAGTGTTTAAGTTCAGCCATGTTCCAGGCCCTGTGGAGAGGTGTTTAGAGGAATTCACTTGTACTCTAAGGATAGGTAGCTTCCGGGTACAGTTTTAATAGTCCTATTCAGACTGAACAGAACCTGAGAAACAACTTCAAATTCCCAGTGCCAGGGTCACTGAAAAAAAAAATCAACTTTGCTGCAGTTTGCCCTGGCCCTTGATCTTGCAACATTTTAATTATTTTTCTGAAATCCTCTGGGCACTCATCAATTATCCATGTAGCAGCATAAACTAATCAGTGCTCAAATTCTGACCTTTGTTGAATAGCAGGGGCTCAGGCAATTTCTAACCCTGCTGTGTTATTTTGGCATAAACTTTGTTCAACTTATGCTAGAATAGATCCTGGTTTTGTCTTGAACTTCAGTTGGGCAGATCATGGTACAGGTCCTTGCCTGACAACTGATGGTATGAACTCATCTTCCCTAGAAGATAATTCTGCTTTTAGCCTTGAGAACATTCTTGTGATAATTACACTTATTTTTGTACTCCACCACTTTTTTTTTTGAACTAGGGACAAGATATACCTGTTTGCATGTCTTTTAGTGACTGTGTTGTATAATATTGTTTTTTGTGTATCTTTATAATTTTCATATAAATGCTGTAGAAGCAGATCTGTTGAAATAGTCAAACTGCAGTATTTTCCCTCTTAAAAAGAAAGTGGGTCTGGAATGTCTTTATTTAGTACTGTTTCATTAATTTAAAAATACAGCACCTATCTCTGTTTCTATGTTAGTCATTCTTTGCTAAGGCTATGGAAAGCATCAATTTTTATAATAAAACCTGCCATTTTAGATGCTTTCAACCCCCTGCTGTTTCACTGAGCAAGATGCAGCTGAGGGTGGGTGATGCTGAGAAGGAAATGACATTGATTTCCTGCTTTTGTCATACAGGAGTATTTTAAGATGTTCCTCTTTATTTTAATTTTTCCTTTTCGAGGATTCAAGAAAAATACAAGAAAAATACTCAGAAGTTCAAGTCTAGGATGCTGGAATCAAAACATGCCTGAAAAAAATGTCCTTATTTTCTGGAGGATGTGTGCTAAGACCTTGGAAGGGTTGGGTGAACTGCCTGTTCCCAAATTTTGCAGTGGTATGACCACCTAGGGCTTGAGAGATCAAAGGGCCAGAATTAAGAGTCTCTTGTTTCCTTCCTAGGTGGCTGAGCAATAGGCCAACAAGCTCTTCATTTAATATGGAACTTCTCGAAAAAGTGTAACAATGTTTTTTCTGGGAAGCAGAATATTATCCAGTCAATATGGCTTTTTGCTGTTATGCTTCCAAAGACTAGTGGCATAGACACTGTTTGCATTAAGAACAAGGTAGAAGTGCAGTGGCTTTTCTCTATTTATTTTGCACAGGTATTATTTTATCATTTTTTACAGATTTTTTAAAAAACTAATTTATCTTTCAAAATTTTCTCCTTCATAAATAATTTCCCAAATGTATCTGAGAAAAGGTCTGGCTAGCTGACTCTGTGTCCTGTGGCAATGTACTTAGGCAAGTTGTTAAGTTGTTTTTGCAGGTAATTCCAGATATGAAAATCAGGTATGATATCAGAAACCAGGTGAAACCTTTCCTAAGAGTCAGAGCATTTATAACCTTTTATAGGAGTTTCCAAAATATCCATCACTCGGCATAGATGCTACAACTTTAGTGGTGCAATGAAGAGCAAGCAGCAAGTGGAGCATGCATATTGATTTTGTCACTGCAGGACTTTGAATCCCACAAAGCAGAGTTTAAACAAAATGCAGGAGCCCTGAGAGTAGTGTCACCAGTTCTGAGATGGAGAAAAAATATCCTGAGGCTATTATCCCTGTTATAAACAGTAGTGTGGACTTAGCATTTCCTTCCTGGTGGTGCTTGCTGTGTTACTCAATACTCTGAATAATGAATCCTATATTTTACATGTGCTCTTTCAATTTGTGGAGGATTCATCAGGTGTCTGCATCTATTTTTGAGAGAAAAATTACTGATCTGGAGTTGAATCGCAGATATATAGAGAATAATCAACCATCAGTCTCCTTACCTGCTTTGCTAGGGGGCTGATTAATGGATTTAAGTTCAGTATTTCTAGATTTAGTTCTCATATTAAGCATGGTCTGTTGTTGCACAAGTGATATTTACATTCTTTACAACTCGTGAAATGCCTACTGCAGCTCCTATAAATGTGAGATTTAAGGAACTTTAGATCAAATTACAGTACATCCTTCATATCCAGGCTGCAGAATTGCTCAGCTTTGGTTTATTGAGTTAGTTAGGCAATAAAAAGTCAATCATTGTAGGCTGCTGTATGTTGTGAGGAAGCTACATTTTATCAGGGGGTTTACTGTAGTTGGGCCAGCACAGTGAGTGATCTCCGTGGGTTCACTCCATCAGGATTGGTCTCACACAACACCAGCTAAGGTTACATGGGTCTTTGTGCCAGGAATTAGTTTGAAAGTTGTAGCTTTAAGACTGTGAAAATTTCATTCTCAACCTCAGTAATTATTTTCATTAACCTCTGTATCGATTTGCATTGTTTACAAGTTAGGGAGGAAGGGTCTTTGAACCTTTGGCTATTTCCTTCAATTGTCCTGCATTGCATCCAGGGCTTCTCATATTGAACATCGTGAGCTTGACCTGCAGGAGGGTTCTTCAAAGGGAGTCTTTGAGTTCCTTGAATGGCTCATTTCTCTTTGGCTTCCCTGTGGGGTTCAGAACAGAATCCAGCTTGGTTTTATGTATTGGCCAAGCCGGGGAAAGACTTTGTCAGATGATACCTGCAAGATGCAGAAAGCACAGTCCCATCATGTAGCTGGCTTTTTTTTGGTTGCAGACGAGCCCTGTCTGAAATAAGCTTTTATTGACATTATCCCATTACAACAAAATACCATTAGGGTTTTGTAAACAAATGTAAGCATGCAAACGAATGTTTACATTTGTTCTGCCCAATGTTAAGCCATTTGGTCTAGCATATTTCTAACAGACTGAAATAAAAGGTCCAGAAGCAATTGTCTGGTTTAGCCAGCTAACAAGTCTGGATAGGTGTAAAAACCCGTTGCTCTGGGCTGGTAAATGATGAAGTGCAGTGTTAGCTCACTCAGGTGATTCATCCAGCTGAACATCCTCCTCTGACAGTGATTCGTAGCAGATAACTTAGGGATAGAGTGGAGAAGTATAAGACACGGAGCAAGTATAGAATAAGCTTTTCCCTTGTATCACTTCTGACACTCAGATTTTTTAAGGACTTCACGATTCTTGTATTGTAGTAAGGAAAAACTACTTGTAGTACATAGAAGCAACTAAAAACTGCTGTTAAAGCAAAGAAGCCATGATGTGATGAAATAGGAGGAAAGATGAGCAATAATTACATCTTGTCAGCACAGGGTTCCCTTAAAAATGCTTTATAGAGCAGTGATAGTCTCTGAAATTCAGTCTCTGAGTATTAGTAACATTTTTTTGGAATACTGTCTTTCCTCAAGCAAAAAACCCTTATTATTCATAGTGATTCCTCTCAAGAAAATGATAAAGCACATTTTTGGGATGGCTGTTCTGTTCTTCATTAAAATAACTACTAAAATAGTTAATAGTTTCCTCTTTTGGCCAGGGCTTCCAAAGTTCATTGTGAACAACCTCTTGGCATCCCTCAAAGGAGCCTGAATTATTCTAAAGTAGAGTCACAGCTGGAAGAAGTTCTACATTTCCAAGGACAAGCATTGCACTGGAGCCAGAGCCCAGGGAGAGCTACTCCTCTGCCTGCTGCACCAGAGGACACTTTCTCCTTAATTGTAATTACTGCAGTATGACGTAAATGAAACCTAGATCTAGTATTTTTATCCTAATGGGGGTTTTTTATGCCTATCAGGAGGAAAGATTGGTTTTCTTAATAAATTAAACTAACTGGTTTCTTGAAAGTTTGTAAGGGGTGATATGCACAGTAGGAGCATGTTTCAGAGGAGACTTGCTTTAGGTTTTCACAGTAACAGACCATTGGGCCACTGTCCCAGCATCACTTCTTGGGATACCACATAGATACAGATCCACTGCATCTTCTGTATTCTTCCTTTGGCTGTATCACCGCTGATTCTCATTATTAATTTTTCATTCATCATATGTTTGTGCTTTTAATGGAAAAGGAAAGCACCAGCACCTTCTGGATTGGGCAGGGAAGCAGATGAACTGATTTCACTGAAATGATGATGATGTGGAAAAGTACAGGAAAGTTAAGAGCAAAACCGAATCTGCCGTGGATCCATTCCAAATGCTGTTTTGGCAGCCCAAGATTAACTGTGATCCAGCTGTGGAAAGGACCCAATTATTTGCCCCTTAATCTTTTGCAAACTAAGTTCCTGGAAGCTGCATTCCATCTGCCTTGAAATCTGTGTCTTGGCTTATTTTTCGCTAAGAAACACTACAGCCTCTAAGGATGGACAGCTTTGGGATTCAGAGTGACTATGCCATATGATACATCATTTGAGTGTTAGAAAAGCTGTTTCTTTGTGAACAGTATACTTAGTAGATAATCTAATAGGTCCATTTACCCTTTAATTTCTTCCATTGCTGGTAATTAGTATCAAATTCTGGCTGCATTGAAACACTGCTGTTGGCCCCATTTTCCATTGCTCTGGGATTGAGCTTCATTTTTAATGTTCTGTAGTGAATTTTCATTACTCTAGGAAAAAAATGTATTTTTTTTCTACACCAAAAAATTAGATTGCTTTTCTGTATTCTTTTTTATGAAATCTGTGACAAGGCTGATGCTTAGGATGAATTTTTTGGAAGCATTATAGTAGCAGAAAAGCAGTGTTGTGAACCTACCATAAAAAATGTGCCAGTGTACTCCAGATGCAGTCCCACAATGGTTTAGCAAGATCTGGGCTACCTGTGTCTTCCTTACCTATATTCTCGTTGTGTTCATTGCTAAGGGGTGTTTTTTTGGACAAGATGCCTTTTTAAGACACTTTTTTGGTTGCCCACTAGCTCTCTATTAAGCTGGCTACCTACCTGTAGTAAGCATAAATTGGTAACGGGTGCTCTTCTCAAAGTGTTTTCATCAGGTTTTTGCCCAACAAAATTTTGAAGGAGAGCTCACATATGAGCAGGACTTGCTGGGAGTGTGCTCTGCCTCCCCTCTGCTGGGAGAAGTGATAGAGAAGGTGGCACCAATTCATTTGCTGCTGTCCACAGCAGAGCAGGCACATCTGGATGGGAGACAGTTTGCGCTGAGGAGGAGCGTTAAGGGTCTCTCTCCTTATTCTCAGAGATGTCAGAAGTGTTGCAGGATCTCAGAAAAACATGTTGCCAGGCAAATAATGCAGAACTGAATTAGTTTGACTATTTTGCTTCTGTGTTCCTGTTGAAGAAGCAGGTTCATCTAAATGAGGCAGCATAAACATGAAGCAGAGTGTTTGGGCTTAATGTTACAATTTATGAAAAAAACCTTAACTGTCAAAGACTTAAAAGGTTCAGCATCTGCTGTATCATATACTGCCAGCCTCTGCGGGGGAATCAGGGCAGCATATTCCAGAAAAGCCGCAATAAGATAAAAGCACAAGTGAAGTTAGAATCTTTCCTTTGTATTTAGAAAGTTTGCACTGAAGGCTAACAGATCATTGAGCGTATTCATCCCCTCTCTTCCCCAATTTTAAGGCTTTCCCCCATTTAAAATGGTTGTTTGTTTGGTTGTTTTTTTTATATTACAGTAAAATCTGAACACCTTTTAATTTTCAGTGTTTCTGTTCTCTTTCTCTGGCAGATAAAGAATTAATGTTATCCTCATTTCACAGATGGGACATGGAAGGACTAAAGGGTCAGGTTCACAGAGATATGTAAATATTTAAATATCCAGTATTTTGATTTCAGTAGCAAGTCTCCTACCTACATAAGATGCTTAAATATGTTTTTGGTCATGGACCTTGGTGATTAGCTGGCAGTTTACAGGAAATCAGTAGTGACACGGGGATCTGAACCCTTTAGTGTTCTTTGAGTTCATCTCTTTTTGCTGTATGCTTGCTGAGATTATGTGAAGTCTAAGCCTTCCATTCTCACCAAGCTGGTTTTGGCATAATGGGACAGAGGTAGAGAAAGCTGCTTTGATAGCTGTTTGCCTTGGGCATTATAAAACAGAATTGACTTTAAAAAGGCATTTACAAGTGACCTAGTGCTTTCCGGGAGATGGCCACTACTGTTGGATCAAAAGCTAGAGGAGATACGGCTTCGGGACAGAACTGAAATCTCTCTGTACTGCTAAAAGAATCAGTATCAGAAGAATTGGAGGGGGGGTGGGTGAGGGCAAAGCAGGGTAGGTAAAAGTGATAATTTCTGAATATTTATAAGCTCTTTTGTGCTGTCGCACAATTGAAAAAAAAAAAAGGAGGTGGAGCCTGTGTTCATAATTAAACTCTAATTCTCCAGGTCAGAGGGTAAGGTGACCTGTCTGCGCTATCTGCTTTTCAGGCCAACATATGGTGTGATTGATATTGGCTCTAGAGGGGTCCTCATGCAGCTGGAATGCTGGGGATGTGAATGTGATGTCAGTACTCTAGGGAGAGCTGTAAATTTAACATTGGGGGATAAAGTGAATACAGTATCAATAAAAAGATATTGCTGCTATTTTTGTCACCTGTGCACTGACACTCACCGCATTGGCAATAACATGCAGGTCAAAACACCTTCCAGAATGTGATGAAGAACTTACTCTGTTCTTCAGTTTCAGCACCGGGGAACACAGATCTGATTTTAAAATAAATAAGTAAGGTCTCTTTCTTCCACTTTGATGTAAGAGCTGTTGATACGGCAGCAAAGGTTACTTGAATTAATTCTGGAGAGGAATGTAAATACCAAAGTGTAGGATAACAGGATAATTATATTGATTGTTACAGTAAGGGCATTTTCTTCTCCTGCATGAAAAAAAAAATAGTATTTTCTGTGTTAAAGATAAAGAGTAAAGGAAAGACTGTTTAAAAAACAATGTAGAAAAAAACAGTGGGAAAATTATAGAAAAAGCTGCCTGCCATCAAATATAAGACCTCTGAGTTCAAGAAGGTAGTACATGATGCAGGCTTACTGATTTAAATTGAGGTTGGATTGCTCCTAAGAACAGCTTTTTTTTTAGTTCTTTTCATCTTGAAGGATAAGGTTGTAATTACTTATTTGGCATCTATATCTTTATAGGTCTTTGATTCCTGTGGCGAACACGATTGTCAAAAGCAAAGCAGACTTTTATTTTTTTTTCAATTAGGCAGATTCTTTTTATTTATTTATTTAAATCAAAAGTGGCGAGTGGAAAATTAAACTAATACATTTCAAATAATAGAATTTTACTTCTTTTAACCAAACTCTACAGTATTGTCATAGTGTTCGAAGCTCCTCTGGCAGACTTTGTGTTGGTTGCTGCAGAATGGTCTCAGTACAGACAGATTCTGGAGAACCTATGACTTCAGAGGCAACAGCCAGACCCTGAAGAGCATCAGTGCAGCACATGGGAACTATGGAACAACGTGGGTCCGCATATGGACAGTAATTGTGCTGTGGCAGGAGCCCTGCAGGGATGAGGAAAGGGTGATATGTCTTTGCATGCACAATTCACTCTGTCAAGGCTTGAACATACAGCTTTGGGCAAAAATATTAGATGCCTCAAGTCTGCTACATACAAAGGCATTTTTCTGAGTTCAATCACTTCTGTACTTTCCAAGTGATTGGTGAAAGGAAATCAGTAGGTTATACCTGGGGTTTCTGGCTGATTTTTTCTTCCATCAAAAGTCCAGAAAACTGAGAACTTATCTGGGGATTTTAATGGTGAAAATTCAATACTGCAGCCTCATTACCTTTCTGTTATGGATTCCCTTCATCCGATATCTTGATATTACCACTTAGAGCAGTAAAATGGTTTCAATTTATTAAACTAAGTGTTTAGTTGGAGAAAATCAAAAGTGCATGCTAATGTCACCGTATTGACAACCCTTCATCCTCGCTGTGGAGCTGCCTGTATTTATGTTACCCTTCCACGTGAGGTTCTCTAAACGTTGGAGGCTGAAGCCACAGTGAAGACATTTCTGTCAGATCGCTGCTGCTTAATTAGACAATGCTGCTTTCAACAGTCCTCCCAATAGTTGTACTCTTAAAATACCAGGCTTTTCCAGGGACCTGTGTACCTTGTGACTTGTGTAACACGGTCTCCAGCCTGAGTATTTCTGAAAATTCAGTGTATGCACATTCTGAATGATTTTAAAAGTCTCCCTTTCAGTTAGAAAACTGGCAGTATAGAGAGTTTTGGTTCACCTAGTTTTGAAACGTTTGTACATGTTTTCTAGAAATAAAATATATATGTTGCTAACTAATTGGCTGAGGCTTGATTGACAGACCAAAATATTTTTAATTGCAAATCCTAAATCTAATTTAAATCTCATTTCATCTGTTCTAAAGAAGCTTGACTGATTAAAGGCATGTAATTTCACTGCCATGCAATGGATGTGATCTTGGTGCCACCTTTTTTTTTAACTGGCTTTTCAATGCCGGCAGTGCAGGTGACGCCTGTAGACCTGAAGGGAGACAGAGTTATACAGTCTGAGTACAAAACTTCAGTGTATTACCCAAAAATAACAAAGATAAAAGTTAAAGAATACAACAGATTGGTGCTTGTCTCCTTTAGAAATACACCTTGAAACTAACTAAAAAGAAGTTATCATCATAAAGCGTGTGTGTCAACATCTATCAGAAGAACAAATGTGTTAGGGTGATGCTGGTAAGAATGCAGCTCTTATTTCTGGGTTAACAGGCTTAGATTTACTGCAAGTGATCTGCATTTACTTACTGTCATATAGTTTGGGCAGTATGAAGGAAGTTATGGTTCAGGTCTCCTCGAGTGAGGTATGCTTTGGAGAAAGGGATAGTATAATTGTTGCAGTAGCCGAGATACTTGATAAAAAAGAGACAAGTTTCTGACACATCAGCCTTTCTTCTAAAGTGTGAAGGGCAGAGGAACAGGCGCAGGAGTTGAAGTGATGTGCCCCTAGGTGGGGACATACTGTCAAGGCATTGAGGGAACTCTGCTTTGCTGTTTCCCCTGCACTGATTGTTTTGTGGGTGAGGTTTTAGCCTCTAATGTTGACAGTCTGGTAGAAGTCATATGAATCTTTCTGGGAAAGAAGAAATGTCTCAGTTTAAGTGTTAGGAGAAAAAAAAAACTTTCTGTACATGGAATTCTGTACATGGAATTAAAATGCAAGCTGCAAATTGATCAGATAAATGTACCGGTTCACCTAAATCTGTGTACTTTGCTTGTCCAGGGAGATGGGAAAATTTCTGTTCCTTGTTGTTTTAGCTAAGCCTGTATCTCATTTCTGACCGTGTCAGGACAGGATATGGGAAGGAGACTTTGGAGGTTCTGTAGATTCTATAATTTGGGTATTTTCCCCCTCCTGTGGTAACTGGCTCTGAAACAGTGCTGCAGGGCAGGTGTCTCCTATGGTACAAAGGAAGTCTCTTGTTCCTGTTTGAGAGAACCTTGAATACCTTTGTATTCGAACAAATACCTTATGTTAGTCTCCTACCAGCATCATCCAGGAGTCAGGTATCAGTGAATTCCTCTCAATTATTTATTTACCTGATGTGACTTTGCTGTTTGGGTTTTTTTAATGTAGCATTGTGAGGATGACCATTGCCTGCCCATTGCATTCGTTCGGCTCAATCGTTCATTAAGTTTTGAATTTTGGCAGAAAGGCAAGGTCTGAAATGCATTCAGTAGCTGTGAACTTTGTGGAAATTGGTGGCTGGCTTAAGGAGAGCTCCCAAGTGAATACCCCTACAGAGGGTTTCCTTGATGTATTTGGCTGGGTGATACAGATATTTTGAAACCAGCCACAAGATGCAGGGGAGCACCTGAAAGACAAAGAACATTTTAGAAGAATGAGAAGAGTAAATAAAGGTAAGAAATGTGGATTGTGGTGTAGGACCTGTGGTGACTTAAGGAGACTGGGGCAGAATTGCAGGAGAAAGTAGCAGAATGCTTGGAGGGAGTTGGTATTTCCATGGAGGTGGGATATGAACCTTGAGGAGTAAAGGCTTCAGTTTTTTTCTATTTCTTTAACCATTCTCATTGTCTGGTGTCAAACCTGTTCCTCGTTTGGTTTTGGATAAGCAGGGCAGCCCTACTCAGAGTATTGTGGTGGGGGAATTCATATGTTTCAATATTTTAGGACTAGTCACAGCCTTCCTGTGCTCCTCAGCATTTTTCAGTGTCCACAGTTGTGCGTAGGGAAGCTTTCCATTTATTTCCCCCCAAAAGAAGATAATTAAATTTGTTCCCAGCAAAGTATGGGATTATTTTGTCCAATGTATACAAATTTCCATTTTTCAGCAGTTAACTTTGTTTTCTCAGATTCCCACATGTTATCAAGAACCTGATTTTTCACAATGTTGTCAGATTTTCCTTAATTTCAGGGTGTATACTAACCTGTGAAGATGGCTGTACCACCTGTCACAGCTCCTTCATAGACCATTATTAAATAATCCAAAGATCCTAAAGGACCATATATGTAAGCAAGAGCACTGAAATGGAATCAATATGTATATAATTGTAAATGCAGGGTGAAAACGGAATTCTTCTGACTGCTATTTTTAAGTTAAATATCAACATTTTCCATAACACACGTGTTTATTGGTAGCAAGTGAAAAATTTATTGATGGAAATGTTTAAAATAAATAGCAAGGAGGAAATTCTTGTGTGTGACTAAATGTGATTAGAATACTTTTGGCCAATCATTTCTTGAGTTTTCTCTCTGAAAATCAGTGTTGTCACTACTTACAGTCCAAGGAAAAAGAGACCAGCAAGCATGTGGCAGTCACAACTGAGAAGGACACCCCTCCCTCTCCAGAGCTGCCCAGTTCACCATTTACTGCCTCTGCTAAAATTATCCTGCATGTGGAGATCTCCTGGAAATGGATACTGGTCGGAGTTTCCCGACCTGTATCACTGCAGCAGAGCTCCAGTGCAGCAGCAGGAGAGGCGAATTTAACCCCTATTCATATAGCTCCTTTCTCACTAAATGAAGATGTTCTTTGAGAAACAGAATACATTTGACACTATATTTACCATTCGTGTCTACTATGAACAGAATTATTTTATAGACAGACACATTGTTCTCTCACATATTAATTTTTTTAAATGCATTTCACTTCTGCTGACAAGCTATTAAAATTCAGCATTTAAATGTCACACTATGGCATGTAATTTGCTGTCATGAAAACAACTATGGATTTATTTTCTGGTGAGATTCTCGTTAAGTATTGAGCAATATGTCAAAACCAAAAAGTGTCATGATTTCATAAAGAGGGGGAAAGGAGAAATCCCCAAATGGTATGGAGTATTAAAAATTGCCTGTACTGATAGGAAGAGATTCAATGTCTCTGGTTATTATTTTTTTCAATTTGGAAAAGGAAATATAATTGTTCTGGTGGGTTGGAGTTTTGATATAATTCTGAATAGGTCAGACCAATCAAAATGCAAGAGTTAATTATCAAAGCTCAATTCAGTCAGCTCTTGAATGGAGACCACCAGCGATAAACTGAAGATGATATACAAAGCAGTTGTCTTGCTGTTCCTTTTTGTCTGTTTTCTTCTTTCTCTTTAACATTAAACCAATAATCCTGCATGGCTCTAAAGAGGAGTGTGCTGTTTCAGGCATAGATGCCACTGCAGAGTATAATGCCTTGATCCCCTCTGGATTTTAAAGATGATAGGCACCTTTTGCAAGAAGCAGCACATAAATTTCAGTGACTGACACAAACTTAATTTGGACAATTTTCTTGACTGAATTCCTCCCACACCCGTATAAAATCCATTATATTTATTTAATCGTTGCCCTTATCAGCTGTTCGGGTTTGTTTTATGCTATCAGACAGGCACTGTATTCCAGCCCTCAGAGGGCAACATATTAATCTCAGCTGAAAAAAAAAGCGTGCTATAATTTTCCAGTGCTTTCATACTAAAAGTTGTTGGTAACAGTAATAAAAATTATTTTATGCTTAATACTGTTTGATTTAGTAATATTTTGAAGGTCCAGCGAACAGCTTATTTTTCATTCCCACATTATCCATAGAAATTGCTTTATTCCTTTCATTTTCATAACACTAAAATATATCTAAAGTGAAACCAAATAGCATATTTGTTATTTCAAAATATTTTCACTGAAAACTATTTTACGTTATGTGCAATAACATATTCAATAACAAAGAATGTGATTGCTTTCTTAGATAAATGTTATATTATCCTCCAGGCTTCTGTAAACTTCTCCTCCAAGTGATTTTTCTTTTTTTTCCCTCTTGCGTTTTTCATTTTTACTGGAGCTATAACTGTATGCATAACTTCGATGTGACTACACAACAGATTTTCACGTGAAAAGTACTGTGAAAGATTTTTAGTAACATTTTTTTACTGTAAAGTTACCCTGTCTTTCAAACAGGCCTTTTAGAAATTCTGTTAAAATGTGTCTGGTGTCAAGAGCATCAGATCCAGGCAGGGATGGGCAAGCGTTCCAAATGACCTGTCATTGCCAAAGGGAAGTGGTAAAGAACATTGTGCTGCTCTGAAAGAAACCTATCCATGCTTAAGTCTGTAAAAGTTCCTGCATGGAAAAACTGGGGGAAAAACCATGTCTATAACATTTTTAAATGAAACTGTGAATTTTATTTTGAATAGACAATAATTTTCAGAAAAAAAATTAGAAATAAAATTAACACTATCACCATGGTTATTACAGAACAGTCCCAACATGCATTTTGCTTTTAAAGTCCTTTCACATTCTGTTACAGAAACCAAATATCCAACAGAGAACAAAACCTGTCTTGTTTAAGGAGAGATGCCTGCATTATACGAGTGCTGGCTTAGACGGGGCACTGAGGGCACTAACCCGGTTACTGCAGGCAGAGGCAATCGTGGAGCTCTGCAAAGAAGTTATAATTGTTGGTGGAGTTAATGAGCAAAGCTTCTTCCCAAGGCTGCATTGGTTGCTTTTATAACAAAATCCTGTTGCAGTTCTAGCAAAGGTTGTGTTCTTTGAGAAGAAACAAGCCCAAGTCTGGTACTGTCAGAATGGAGACAGAGGTATATAAAGGGGAGAGATTGTCATACTCTGCTTTTAACTAGGAAAGGGAAATATGAGAAAATGAGAGCTGCAGAGCACCTGATCCCCTTCTCAATTAAACCCCAGTTTAGCTTTAATTAGCAGGCTCACCTGCACGAGATTTGGAAGAGCCAGGTGAGAAGCAGCAGGGGGCTGTATGAAATCTCACTGTGATTGCAATAGGGCTGCAAGGTTTATGGAATGAGCTCAGAACACTCTAAATGAAATCTATTCTCCTCCACCTCATCCCTGATTTTCCTTCCCCTTACTGCCACAGAGAGGACTATATCAATATTTTTATTAACAGGTTGCCAGGTTCATCTTTCAACATGCTCAGCCACTTCAAGTGGGTGAATCCAGGTAGAAATTGTAATGTTAAAATAATTAGTTAAAACTTCCAAGATGTTTTTGTCTTTGTCAGAGAAGTAGAGTATGCTTTTATGTCTTTGCATCCTGGTTAGCTACTGAACAGGATGGCTTGGATGGGATTCAATATAACCGTGTCAGTGTAGTGCTCTTCCTGGGTTAATTAGCCCTGCTAAGGTCTACGGTGCTTTGTTTTGTACACATTATAGCTCTGCCAGTGCCAACTTAAGTATCTCTTTGTGGTAGTCCATTTGTTGAGTAGATATGCTATTTATGGTCGATTTTAGACTCTCTTGGCAGAGATGCTAAGTCCTTACCTTAAATTTCTGTCAGATTTTTCAGGTTATCAGCTGTGTGCTCACCATGTTTATTTTATTCACTGAGGCTTTGCTTACTTTTAGTGATTTCATCATATCGATCATTAGAAGGAGAGTGGGTTGTGTTATATTGCTTAAATAGATTTCTAAACAAGGCCTACATGTATCGACTTCCTGTTCTAAACTGCCTTACAATGTGAAAGGCTTTTCCAGTTTGCTGGTTTTCTTCTCTTTTCACAGAGGAAATATTTTGAGTTTATTGCTAATTTACCATGGGAATCTAACCTCTTATGATAAAATTTATTTGGCATACAATGAACCCTGACCATTGTTTTCAAATGCACAATATGCATAGTTTGTCTGGTACTTCTCTGAGGAATTTTTTTTGTTTAGTGTGATAGGGAGTTTACACGTGAGAGTTTTATTTGCCTTTTATTTACTAGCAGTTTTGTAGGCTTTAAAATTTGTCATCCAGTTCCATATGGACTGTCCAAGTTACAAAAACCTGCCTACCTAAATCTTTGCAGCTGGTTTTGGTAGAGAAGCCGGTGCATGAACAAGTCCAGGACTGAATGATGGACAGTTGAATTCAGTGTTTTCCGAGTTAGCGAATCAGTGCTTTGGTTGAAGTACATATTCCTCTTCTTCCATCTCTAGTGGGTAGATAATTCAAGGTTTAGATGCCCTCTAAAACAACTTTTTTTTTGCCATTCCAGCTATAAATAATTGGGCTATCATTGGGTGCTTCCACATGGATGCCCTTTAAATGGGAAACGAGGGGGAAATTAGTCTTGTATCACTCTGTACACAAGCAGGAATTTTGCCTAGTAGACTTAGCAGAAATTAAACTGAGAGGAAAAGATAAAGATGAATTTTGGGGTTTTTGTAAGAGTGATGCAAAAGAAGTTTTGCCAGTGATAAGTGTTCTTCTGTCCATGTCTCCAAGGATTATAATGTTATTGCTGTCTAATTGATCCAAGCCTTTGCACTGCCCGTGGTGGTTGGGAAGTGCTCACCAGGGAGATGCTGTGATTAGAGTCACAGCCCTTTTACTTTTCACAGAGCGTTCTGCATCCCAAAACACAACCTTTTTGCTCCCATTTACATGACATAGACTGATAGTTGGTGCTGTCTAAATGCTGCAGGTGAGCTCCTTGCTACACTAACGTTCTCTGGGAGTCATAGATTATATTCTCAGGCCTAAAGCTGTTTACTGTATCCATCATCAATACCACTAAATGGTAGTTCATCTAATCTGCCTTAAGGGACACGAGTGAATTTTGTGGAAGTAGTCTCAGATAAATGATTGTACAATATACATTATTTCTCCACAGTTATTTCTAAATACATTTTAAGGAAAAAAAAAAAGTATCGTGGTAAAAATGATTGGCCTCACAAAAAGAGTAACAAATGAACGTTGTCACAGGTGCAGTGACACACTTCACTTGTAGGACAAGTAGCATAATGTTTATTGATATAAACCAGTAATTTAACAAAGTTTGATAGCACATGCTAACTGGTTTAACAAGATTCAATGGCAAAGCAGACTTGATTATTTACTGCATAGAGGACAGGGTCAGACAAGACTGCCAGGAAGACCCTACCATTGAGTCATGAGGCTTATAAAGGACCCCCTTGTGTTCTAAACTCCTTTCTGAGGGGAGTTTAGGTGTGGCTGGCTCAAGACTTAGTCCCAGGCTTGGTTAATGGTTTATTCTAAAGGATTATATGTGCACATTAATCCTTTATATCACTTAGCTAAGACTTCAAAGTCTCAGCACTCTTGTTTCCAATTCACTTACCGAGTACCTGATGTGATAAGCATTCTCTCACTTTCCATGGGTAGCCTTGAGAGGTGTCCCTACTCAAGGGCAAATCCTGGCATGGAGCCCACTGCTGTGCAGAGCTCACTGGGCCCTGGGCTGTCCCTGTTTGTGGAATAAGATGATTGATTTATAGTCATATTCTCATTCCGGACGTATTTCAGCTGGCGCGTGCTCAACGAGCCCTCAGCTGTCAAGCAAGATTTTTGGCCTTCAGCTATTTTGGTTTTTTCTGTCTTCCCAGAGTCCAGCTCAAGCCAGATGCAGCCAGAATGACCACCACTGGTGGCTATTGCTTAAGCAGGAGAGGAAGGGGAGGGGAAGGACCACAGCACCACAACATCGCATTAGCTGCAAAACATCACATTCATTCAATCAGGCACTGCCAGCATGGATGTCATGTTCATATGCTGTCATAATAATGTCTTTAACTGCATGAACACATATACAATTTTACCATTTTACAGTCTTAATTCAGAACTAGACGTTTATTTCCTCACCTGAAAAGTTAAGGGCAATTGAGATGATTGAGACTGAGCAAGACCTTGTTTCTGAAAGGCACAGGGTAACTCCAGTCCGAGCAGAGAGCATCAACTCCCAGCAGAAACTGCTTGTCATTTTGCAGGAGGGAGCCTCTGTGCCTTAAATTGAATTATAGAAATCTGTGTCAGGGAAAAAAAAGTTCTCTTCTCCCATGGGCATGGCAATAAAGTAAATATATCTAAACAAGTTCTTTGAAACATTCCACAGACTTTTCTGCAAGATGATGCATTGTTAGATGAAAGAACTGGGCAGTGCCTTTTTTTTCTTTCAAAGAATTACTAGCAAGATCAAATCCAAAACCAAATTTCTTTCAAGATAGCATGATGGATCATTTTTTGGCTTATTTTCTATTTTCAGATCGCGTTCTTTCATTTCTAGTGCCATTCCAAAGAGCGAAGTGTGCATATAAAAGGAATGGTGGGATTTTGGCTTTCTCTTGAAATGCCAATTAAGGTACTGAAATTCTTTTTAAGAAAGAAAAAGGGAGTAATCTTAGAACCCCAAACCTGGAAAACATTATTGCACAGGGAATTGACATTCTGTGAGATGGGGATAGGGTAAAATCCCAGAATAGAAATGATTATCTAAGAGAAATGAGTGTATGTGGTTCTGTTTCCTGCTGACTTATTAAAATGAGACAAATTTTTGAGGGCTATGGGAAAGAAGGGAAGAAATCCAGAGAAACGTGAGAGTCTGGTAGAGACTTAAGCTTTACATTGGTCATTGTTTAAAATTGTCTTTGGAAGTATTTTCCCTGAAATGGATTGTGCAACTGTTGTGTTTAAGTAACCTGTGCATTTACAGTGTGATGCACTGGGAAGGAAGTTACAATTCCATTACTGTTTGTCTGTTTTCTTAAATTTTGAGTAATGGGGAAAAAATGTGCTACTTTTTTATCCTAACTTGCAATAAATGAAATCAAGAATGTCGTTGTAGCAGTATTGAGCCAGAGCAAATTGCAGGACAATGGATTTAGAGTAGAACTAATCAAATATTGGAAATTTTCATCTGTGAGAAATTCTAACATCTGAAAGACGTTGTCTTGGGGGATATGGATTGATGCTTGGGGGGAAACTTTGATAATTCCTAAATAAATTGTATATAAGTCATTATTTTAGAACTCCCAGAGGCTTGAGAAGCAGCATCTACTTGGAAGTCCTCGGAGTTTCAGCTCCTGTGGATTGAAGAATTGCCAGGATTTCCTGTCTGTTTGCTGACAGGCTGGAGCTCCTGGGATTCTTGGACAGCTTTTCTTTCTAGGTGAAAGGGTAGGAAGGCAGGTTGCTGTGAGGTATTTTCCAGAATGTTTTCTAAACAGAACCTCTGTCTCCATAAACTTCTAAGCTAATGCAATATTCAAACCATGCTTCCTTTTGTGTAGGCACTGCTACGTGTTCAAAGTCAACAGCAGTACAATAAAGCTCTGTGCTTTGCTTTTCCAACGTTTTTTCTCAGTACATGGAATTATCTCATTAGGCATCTTACCGACCTAAAGCTGAAATATCCTCCAATAGAGCTGAGGAATCACTCCAGGTATGTTATACCTCTCTGATAAAAAATCACTGCTTCAAATGAGATGGAAAGAAGAGATTGTTGATTGTTGGAGTGGAGAGAGAAAGCATTTGGGTGAGGGAGCATTAAACTCTAAATCACATTAATATTGGTTAAACTATTTTGTCTGGCAATTGACCAAAACAGATAACATCCTGTATGGCTTGGGGATGTCATTAGAAAGAATGATCATGCTCTAGTAATGGCCAGTGATCATCTGGTGATTGCCCTTGTGATTTTCTGGTAAATTTGATGCCGTGCAGTTAAATTTTCAGTGACCTGAGTGTGGGTCATGTCCCTGGGGTTATTTGCATAATCTGAGTTACTCTTACGTGGCAGTATCTGACAGCAGTAATGTTGGCGCTGTGAAACACTGTGGTTCCTCTCAGCTGTCTGTTAGCAGGAGGAATGTCTTCCTGTGACCATTTTCAGATACCTGCCTGAAGTTTAGCACTTTAGCCCCATCTCTGTCAGTGTTCGAGGTCAGTTTGGATGGGGCTTTGAACAGCCTGGTCTAGCCGAAGGTGTCCCCGATTACAGCAGGGGGTTGGAGCTAGATGATCTTTGAGGTCCCTTCCAGCCCAAGCCATTCTATGATTCTATGATCTTATACTGATATTTTTCACCAGTAAAAGATTTCACAATCCCCATTGAAGCAACAGTGATTCCAGAATTTTGTTTCAGAATCTAAGATACTTAAAATGAAAAAAGTTGAAAAATCAGCCATTGTATTACAGTGATTCTTACCAGTCTGATCAATTTTCCTGCTGAGATGGAGAAGATAAGATAATCATAACTTTGCAAAAAAATAAGATATGCATACTAGATGATGAAGGAAGCAGTAGCCCCTTTTCTGTCAGTGGATTAGCTGCTGATGTAAATAGTGTTAATTTTAGCATGAAGATGGGACTCCCTTGTCTCAAATGTGGTACAATACATAATGAGAGATTGTTTCTCCCCCACTGACTGAATCTAAGAAGACTATATAACAACTCATGGTAGACATCATAACCGTGATATTCCAAAAGCCCAGAAACTCAGTGGTGCTGTCAGACACACTGAGCAGGTCACCAACACCTGTTCAGTGAACAGCAGTGTCCCTCCTGTCAGTCCCTGTTTGTGATCTCAGTCAGATGTTTTGTGAAAAAACCCCCAAGACTGATGACAATCCTGGTTTTGTACTTTTGCAAGGTTATGTTCCCAGCTAATAATAGGATGTTCTTTTGATTCCCCAAAGGATAATTGTCATGGAGTTCAAGTTGTCAAAACATGTTATTAGGATTGTTGGAGGAAGAATATAAAGCTTTGAATAATCCTTAGGTGATGCCAGCAATGGTACATACATAAAGACACCGTTTTAATGGAAAAGGGAGAGGTGATGAAGGCTAAAAGTGAGAGGACACTTGAGAAAAGGTGTTTGCTCCTTTCTAAGGATTCTGGGAATCATCTTAGCACAGAGTGACTTCTGATCTTGTAACACCTCTCAGCTGTTGCTGTGTGCTAGTGGTGACTTCAGTGCTGTGGAGAGCCAGGCTGCATTGCTGAGAGAGAGACTGAGTTACAGAGGGGACAACTGGCTTTGGGTCAATACTAAAGAAAACATAGGAGGATAAAACTTCTTACCTTCAAAGGGGACTTGGAGAGAAACACTGCTTTTAAATTGTTCGGTGGAAAAAACTAGGATTATGGTGGGTTGAATCACTGTGAGTTTTTAATTTCTGTGACTAATGTGGATTGCTTTGTACTGTCAGTGTGCAGCAGAGGTTGGATAGTTTACCTTTCTGCAATCACCCTGGAATCAGTGGGTTCTTCGAGTATTGCTACATACTTGAGCCTCGGTCAGAGGTTGGTAATTATTACAGCTTCTCTTGTGATTATCAGCAGTTTTCTTCTATTGTCAGTTTCATTTCTGAATGAACTTCTTTGTAGTCATTTTGCCAATCAATACTTCAGGGACTGAAAAAAAGGGAAGAGAAACCGAACATAACGCCAGTAAGCAGGTTTTTTGTATGCAGAGGGCATGAACACCGGGTCTTGCTCCATGATCCGTGTGATAGAATCTTCCTTAGTGTTTCTCAGCTCTGATCTTGATGTGAACTGGAGAGTTGGAGGTGAGAAGTTAGTGACAAGGATGCTGAGCTACCACATGCTGCCCAGCATCTCGTTGAAGGAAAGGAAAGCCAAAAAGGCTTTGACCCCAAACTATAAGATACATTTTCAGACCTAACACATTTTTCTGTTCTGTATTGTTGGGATCATTTCCTACTGAGGTAGATACAGCCAGAGAAAAGAACGAATGTTTTCAAATAGTTTACACTGCCCTTATTGTTTCTCCTATGCACTGGGGTGACTGCTTAGAGGAGATTGTTCATAAGCTGAGAAACGTTCACTGGTCTCTTGCTGGGACACAGAACTTTCAGTTCCCCTGATCTCTGGTTCAAGGCAGTCAGAAAAATAATGCAAAAATACAGGACTATTCAAAGGCACCGAGGGGTGACAACTTCAGGAAAGTAACTGAAGTGAACAAGGCTATAGACTGGATTTCATAGTGATAAGTCCTTACAGTATATGCAGTTTACCGTGTATGTTCTTGACAATTACATAAAGGCCATAAGATTCACTCTGCAGGATAAACAGTCCTTATCAAGAGAAAATCTGAGCTACTTGGCACAGAAATGTCATTGAGAATCAGGGAAATGGAGAAATAAACCAGGATCAAGCATCACAATTTGGAGCCAGATGGCTCTTCTGAGCAGAGTCACACCATGAGCAGAGAATCAAGCAGGGTCTGAGGACAGCACCCACTCCCTTGCACATCTATGGGAAGGAGCCTGCAAGATGGGATGAGGAGAAGACAATAAAATTTCCTTTGACATGAGAACTGGGATGGGCGTTTTGGGCTGAAGTTGTTGGAAAGAAAAAGGATCAGGTTATTTCTTGAGAAATGCTCATTTAACTGGAATTTAAATGAGAGCCTCATACAGAACCGACTTTCCAACCAACCAAATTAAAAGCAATCTGTATGTTAAAGAAGTTGAGAATATAAACAGGGAGGAGGGAGAGATAAGATATTTCAAACATTTTAACAATTACCCTGAAACTAGATTAGAGTGGAATCCAAAGAGAGATCTTTTATCCTCGGTGGAACAGTATGAGTAATTCTTGTTTTCATTAAAAGTTTTCATTTTTTTAATGATGTTACATTTGCATTTTTTCCCCCTAAAAGATAAGAGCTGATTAACAGTGCAGTGAGTTTTCCTTCTGTGTTTCCAAAGTTCATTCAAGAAGTTTTGTGGACTCGTCTCTTCAGCCACATTTGGCTGGTTCAAAGACCAGATGCCATGGTCAGATTGAACAACAGGGAGAGGGATAAAGTGCTGAAGGTAATTCGCTGTCCTTATGTTTGTGCCAGCTGATTATATACATCTTCCCTTCTCTGTGGTGTAGCTTAGAAAAGCCTCGGAGCTGTCCCTGTTTGTGTTCAGGAGATAACATTGCCGGAGGAGTTGTAACACAGAAGAGAAATTGTCAGGGTCTCTCAGGTGGTTTTGCATCCAATGAAATGAACTGTCCAGTCTGTGCTTTTATTGTGTTTTTAACCTACCATTAATTTACTAAGGTAGGAAATAAGAAGGAACCAAGCAGTTTTAATCTCCTCCTTGCTTTCTTTCCACCTTTTTGACCCAAAAGAAACTCTTTGGAGGTTGAGAACAGACTGGATAACCTTGCTTGCAGCATTAGAAAATATATCAGCAAGTTGGTGTGACATTATGTAGTTTACTGTCCCTTTAGAATTCAAGTTCAAGTGAAAAAAATGTTGGAAAAAGACATATGGCTTATGGGGACAGGTTTACTCTCTAGTGAAAATTAAAGTTATTAAATGAGCAGTGCCTGCCAATTGCAGAAAAGTTGGCAGGGATGCCTTTGCACTGTGGTTTTTATTTATTATTTAAAAGGCCTCATGCAGGGCCTCTGAATATGGCCTTAAAATTTGAGGCAGTGTACAAACATACAGGGTCAATGCACAAATTATGTGTTGTGTTACGAGCAGGAAGAGATTACAAAATGGAACAGGAATGATACCGCAAAAAATCCTCTCAGGAAAAATCGGCAGATACAGTAATGACAAGATCTCACCTTAATAGATTAGAAAACCCTTTTCTAAAGATTAAAATTACGTAAAAGGAAAGAATTCCTTGTCTGAAGTCCTTGCCTGAAGTCAAAGCAGAGAAGATTCTGTAATATTTCCTGGTAGTTATTATACAAAGTTGGTCGATTAGCAGAAAAAAACAACCTAACAGGCAGTGGAATTTTTTTTAATTTTGTTAGGAACAGTTGTCCTAAAAATCCATAATTATGAATTTTGGCAGTTTAAGAATCTTAGACTGGTAAAGAAATTCATCACATTTTCAAAATAGAACCTAGCTGTTAGTGCAAAGGAATCTCAACATACACAACAGCAGGTACTTGAGTTAAGAATCTGGCTTATTGTTAATTAGAATGGGATGTACGTGTTCACCCCAGGGAGCTCTTATTTCTCAAGACTCAAAAAATTTTCAGACTGATACACTAAAGTAATAATTGACTTTTTTGCATCTCTGGATAAGCCAATGGAACAAAACCAAACATTCCTTCAAAAAATTAAGTTATTTTATAGAGATACACCCTCTGCAAAATGCACTGTAGAAGATATTTGATGTTCCTAACACAATGATTCGCTGAAACTACCATGGAAACTTCCTGGGAGGCAGTTTTCAAGCAGGCAATAGCCACAAGTAAAACCACGTGGAGGTAACTTTGCATACGAAGGTTGCAACTGGTGTCTCACGCAGAATCTCTCAGGGGTTTGGATCTGCAGGACTGCCCTGCACGTTGAGAACTGCTGGTCCAAAGCCAGGCCTGGAGTGTCCTGCAGCTGGAATCGCCCTGCTGACAGCAGGCAGAAGCAGAGGTGGTTAAGGACAGCGATCCGAACACGGCCCTCACACTCTGAAAACGTTGCACTTTGTCTTTTTCTTCAATTTGTTGCAAATGCTCAGCCATGTGTTTTTTCCCTCGTATTCATTTGACCTTTTTTTACCTAAGAGAAGCTATTTCCTGATGGTTTTGCACCTTGGGAGATATTTATTTTATCATATTTTTATGCTAAAAGTTTTCTAGGAAAGAAAAAAGATTTTCAGCACTGAGCATCTGTGTAAAAATAACATGATCATATGGTTTGTAATTTGCTTTGAAAAACACTGGAAAGGATTGCCTTTGTACAGGGGAAGCTTCAGCTTTTTTGCAAATCCAGAGCCTTCACTTTCAGTGGAACGAAATATATCAACATTGGAAGAAACCAAGTCCTATTTAAAGCTGAAAGCCTACTAGATGGGACAAAACCCCTGCATTTTTAAAGGGAGAAAAAGGAGGGAGAAAGCCATTCATGAGAAGTATAAAATGTAATTTTGTTTTAAAGCTCACTAAAAGCTATATAGGTCATGAAGACAATCAGTCTTTTATTCTTTGAAATAATTCACATTACAGCCCTATGTATTACCACCCTTATCACAGAAAAGCCTTTAGATTTGTGTTGGCAGATAATTACAAATTGATTTCTGGACCCTCATTTTGACAATGGTTTTGAAAACCTTTTCTCTTTTTTTCTTTTTTTTTTTTTTTTCCCTTTTTTCTTTCTTTTTAAAAGCCTTTTATGATTTCTCCTGCATCATAGTGGAGAAGTACTGTCATGATGAGCTGGCCAAGTGTACTAACCGTTTCTAAAAGAGAGCCATAGAGTACAGGACCCAAAATATTCTGGAAATGAACTGTGAAATGCTGCAGGTAACTGCAGTGTACTTAATTGATGTCTGTCTTCATCTTTCATACCACTCAAACTTGAAATAATTTTAAAAATAGATGGTGATTTAACAAATGGTTAACCTAAAATTTTACAACCTGCAGGTTGCTCCTTTCACTCTGTACCAAATCCAGTTTCTTTGTTTTTTTCAGCACTTATGACTGTCAAAAAGTCTTCAGACGCCAAAATGCTTAACTCTTTACTGCTCATATTTACCCCTGAGGGTCAATCTGTCTCCAGTAGATGCCATGGAGTGATTACCAATGTCGTAGGCTGAAAGTTTAGTTTACAGTCTAAGACCTGTTCTAGGGGTAGCAGCCAAGTTTAGCATGATAATCCCTGCCTCAAGGAGGCTACAGTTTAGAACTCAGCATGTTACAGCTGAAAAACACATTTAGGTAAAGTTGATGAGTAGGAAGGGAGAAGATGAGTAACAAAAATAACTGGATATCTTGGCATAGATGTGCTGTGTGCACAATCTGCAGTCAGTCGGTGACAGCGAGCGCAGTAATCACTACTCACCACCTGCTTAGCTGTGCTATTTTTAAAGTATCACTGAATGACAGCAGTAGTGGGGTTTTTTTAATTGTTTATTATTCCAGAGATTTAAATAGCGTTATCTCAGCATTTGGGATACATCTAAAGGATTTACAGCACTAAGAATATCCTAGGCATGCAGGTACGTGAAGTAGCCTGTACGACATGCAGTAAACACTGACATAGAGTAACTGGAGGCTAAATTGAAATTTTTTAGTTTTGCAGACTTTATTGATTTGGTTTTGAGTTGTTTTCCTTTCTAACTCAGGCTTATGTATTATTAAAATGTTTGCAGAACATCAAGCATGATACCATTTTTCTTTGGTTTATTTTTCTTTCAGGGGGAAAAAATAATCTTTCAGATATGTGGGAATGGTGGCCATTAACTTTAGCTAATAACCCACTTGCATGCCTTTAAAGTATAATTTTTTTTTTCTACAACTCCCAGAAGGATGTAATTTGTAAACAGTATTAAGAAAAGCATATGAAGTGCCACTGTCTTCAGTAATCTGTAACTCTCAAGGGAGGATACATTTTGATCACACTTCTTGTTGAGCTTGAACCTGAATCTGAATGGTACAAAATTTAATTTTCTTTTCCTGTTATTTGCTTTTTCCTATGTATTTATAAGACATTTACTCTATTAACCATTTCACCTTCCTTTTACCTGTCAACATTTTTGTTCTCATTTGGGTGAGGAAAACTTTTCACTTTAAAACAAAATAGGAAAAACAAAGTTCTTTAAGATGACCACTGGAATACATAAAACTATATGAAATAAAAATAACCACCCCCCCTAAATTTTTGGATAATTAAAATAACTCAGGAAAGTAGGATCTGAGCAGGTTGAGAGGTGGTTTTTATTTCTCGGGGGCAGATCTTTAGCTGAGATTAATTACCAGAGTTCCTTTTGTTTCAAAGGGCATTTAAAAATTCACACAGCTTGGAGTCTGGCTCCTGATTTCCTCCCTTTTTTTAAGAATATCTCTCACTTCTGTCTGTGCTCTGTTCTTTCCTGTGTGTGTTTCTGTGTGTATATGTATTTGTATGAATGATACTTGCCATGAGCTGTCTATTTTTTCTAGACAAGACACCTTAGGATTCTTTTGGAGTATCACTAATTTGTCTCCATGAGGATGCCGCTGTCCTGTTGATGACAAACTGCTGCTGTAGACATGCTTGCAAAAGGCAGGAATTTATGCCTGCATTTAAAGTATTTCAAATCAGGAGGAAAGAATGAGAGAATAATTTGGGAATGAGAGACTAGGAATTAGGAATATATTCATTCCCTATCCTTCAAATGAGATCGGGAAAGAGATGTAAGTGACATGGTGTTTTTGTGTAATTAAAGAATACCCTGTGAAGCGACAGGATTCCTGTTTTCCAAATTCAGCTGTGTGTGTTCTGCTGCGGACGTGTGTCAGTAGAGGAGGGGGTGCATGCGCTGCCTAACCCTACTCCAGCCTCCCCATCCCTCAGACAGAGGGAAGGGAGCAGCACAGCTCAGGCTGTGCGCAGTCATATTCCTTTGGACCAGCTCCTACACCCTGGTAATGCAAATGCAAAGACTCATTTCTTCCCTGTAAAGCCAATGCTCAGACAATATTGCAGAACAAACCTTTCCTTACACAAAGGTTATTTTCTCTCTGGAGCATTCTCTTTTTTACTGAAAGGCATTGTAGACTAGAAATTCTCTGAGAGTTCATGACACCCTGAGAGCCTTCTTTTCAGAGACAAGCTGTATAATAATAATGTGGTGACAGAAAAATCGAGGAGAGGTGGCTTTCTCTGATAGAGAATTTGCCTTTAATTCTACCCTGAAGAGATTGCAATGGAGCACCAACCTTTGTTCTTACTGTAGTGCTTCACTGCTACACCAACCATTTGTTAAATGGGAAGTAATTGAGGTTGAAAAAGGATTGAATGAATAAAGCTTTTGGCAGGGAAGGGGAGGAGGCAAAGTATGGGTTAAAGGTTATTCCTTGCAGAAATTTCATAAAATGAGAGGTAATGCAGCTTTTGAGCTAAAACTGTTTGTGCCTCTGGAGGGGGAAGAGAGGGAAGAGAGCAGGCTGGGGGGAGGGAGACAACCTGCAGAAGCACAATGGGAATAATAAGGCAGCATCAAATATTCAGCTTTGTGGCATCTTACTGATTATATTACAAATTTCACCCAGAGATGTGCTGCCTTGGCCACCTCTCTAGGTTAGCAGAGAGCAAAGGAGGAGGAACTGAGGAGGAGTCAGGAGAGTAACATGAATACCCCTAAGAAGCTTTTCTCTCCAAGAAATATTTTAGCACTGCTGTAAATTGTATTTGCTGAATCCGGAGGAATGAATGGGCTTCGTGTTTCAGTGCTTTCTTGAATTCTGCAGTTCTAGTAATCTGAAAAATAGTAGATATTTTGATTTTTTTTTTCCTGTTATGAGCTCATATCTGTTTTCAGACTTCCTCTGTCACTGTGACACAGCATTTTTTCCTCTGCCTTTTTCCCCTCCACAAAATAAAAAGTCTGTTATGAAAGTTAATCTTACGCTGTTTTGGGCCTGGGGACTCTGGAGACAGGCAGAAAGGATTTATATCCTTGACAGAGCCCATGCTGGATAAAATGTCACTATTATGGAAGCATTAATGTATTTCCATCTACTATGCTTACCATGCTGTATTGCAGCTATTTGAAATTCTTGTTGATTCTCGTCTTTGTGGTCCAAATGAGTATAAACATACACATTCTTCTTTATGTTTTTATACAGACTTATTTTGTATCCTTCTTATGCACATTGGATTGTGGAAAACACAAGATTTTTGCTGAAAACCGCCTGATTTTAAGGACAGTTTTTGATTCACAAACAGTATTTTCATACACAGCCTTTACATTTCTACATAATGAAGCCCGTTGTTTGTTATGCCTTGAAAAGACTGTCTTTGCACATTTTTTAAAATATTTGTTCGATTTTTTACTCTTTATTTGGATAGAACGATGCTTTCCACTCCCAAAATAATAATGAGACCTAAGTAGGATTGTTTTAGTGAAATTCCTTAGGGATAGATGCTGGCTCAATTCTCAACCACAATTTTGTCAATAAATCGGAGATATACATATTCTAGCTGCCAGTAAAGAAACTTCCAGATGACTAATAGACTATTGGAATGGTGAATAGTAATTGAGTTCTACCAGGGAATTTAGAATCATTGCCAACTTGGACCATTCAGAAAGGGAAAAAAAAATAAAATAAGAATGGAGGCTGGCAGTTTCAAAGAGGATCCGTTCTGTTGAGAAAGGTGTCAAACCAGGCAAGCAGCTCACTGGGGCTCTCTGTGGTTGCTGGGGCAAAGAAGGCTAATATGGATCATGGACACACAGATTAAAACAGTGATTTAGGGAGAGGGAAGTGATTTTGTCCATATCTGTTGTGTTAGTCAGGCAACTACTAGAATATCTTTTTCAGTGTTGTGTTCACATTTGTTTAAATTATGTTGACAAATTGAAGAAGGTAAAAAAATGGGAAGGAAAAATAATTTTGAGAGAATGCTTATAGTGAGGAATTTAGAGCGCCATCTGTTCTGCTCTTCTCAAGGAAAGAGAGACAATTTGTTTACAGCTCAGAAGGGCCTTAATGTGTTGAAAATATTGGTTACGTCTATAATCTAGTAGAAAAAGACAAGATTTGGCTGAAGTAGGCTGGAAGCTGAATCCAGATAAATTCAAATGGGAACGTAGAAACAAATAAATAAACAAAATCCAAAAGTAGCCTTAATCATGGAATAATACTTCACTAGAAAGGAAAGGCAAGATGCTATTTTTTTTTTAATAAGGCAGTATCATTATTGCCAAACTTGGAAAATAAACAGTGCAAAGGATTATTCTACATTGACAGAATATCATCACCAGTAAATTTTGAGATGATATAGACACTAATTTTGAATCTCACAGCGATAAGTCATAATACCAGACTAGCAGCCACCAGCATTGATAAATAGGATACTTTATTGGTTTGTACAAGCTGTGCGGCAACAACCACTGTGAACAGCTTACTCCCTAGGACTGGAGCTCTGCTGGTCTCTGAAGCAGGATATGGCCTTTGAGTGTAACCACTTGGGAGAGTTTGGAAAGGCTGATATTGTCCTGGAAAGGTGCCTGTGTTCTTACAAGGAGGCCAGTGCTCCTGCATGCATCCAACGCTGCAGCTTCATCCAGGCAGACTGGACAGTGATGGTTACTGCAGCAGGGTACTGAGCTGGATTACATTGCTGTAACTTGGGCTGCCACTGTAATAGACACATTTTCATAATGTGTAGTGTTCAGGAGTCCCTCCGTCACCTCCCAAAGGAATGTGAACCTTTGCACGAGTCCAGACAGCAGGTTATGTGCCCGCTTGAAAATGCTCCGTGAGGGGCTCGAGCAGCCAGAGCCTCTCACTGCTTCCTGCTGCTTCTAGGAAGGCTGAACTCAGAGCAGTATTATCATTCACAGCTGAAATAACTTTTAAAATTACAGTTAACAGAGAGATACAAAAAGTGTTAATTCTGTAAATAATGTGTTACAATTAGAAACCATCATTAATTAAAGACATTCACTTACAGAATGAGGTATTTTCTCTGTGGCACGTCCAGGCATTCTCTTTACTTACATTTTTATTACTTGCAATTACAATTTATTACTTTCCATAAAAATGATATTTTTCAGGCATACTAAGTTAAATGAATGATTCAGTAATTTAAAACTGAGTATTTGTTATCTTTGAGGACTGTGAAATGAATTGCATATTGTTGAATTTAAAATGCCAGTCTTGTGGATAAATCAGTCCCTGGGGGAGCCATGAGCCGCACTGTCACAAAGAGAGAAGGGAAGAGTTTGCAGGGTACAGATATTTACTTCTCTCATATTTATGGCCTGATAGTCAAAGAGGCTGAGCATTTGAAGATTCAACTGAAGTGAATCGAGTTGAAGGTGCTTCCCAAAAATCTAATCTTCATGTATATGTTCACAGTTGACTGGAGGGAAAGAAAAGTTAAAGCAGAGAAATATAGGCAGGGAAAAGATTCGGGCATGAGAGGAATCTGAGTCGTATGAAGTTAAACGTGGGCTGCTCTTTCATGTCTTGAGAGATCAGAGAGACTCCCTTTTTGTCTGAGTGGAAAATTTCATGCAGGTTTTGGAAAGAAGTGGTCTGCTCTCCTGGACCAAAGTCAGTGCTAGGGACATGACTGGACAGCCCTGGTTTTGTGACTTTTACTCCTTATGCAGGGGGTGTAGATGTTCCAGCATCCTTGGGGGTGGCAGGCCCTATATAAATGTGGGACACTGTGTTATTAGCAGCACTGTCCCTTCCACTACTCATTTGCAGGGAATGCCCTGCATTCTTGACCACTTTGATGATGATTTTGAGAGGTGGGTTAAATGGAGTGCATGTAGCACACGGAGTAGTTTTGCTGAATTTGGTGGAAACCGGATCAGTTCCTGTGGAATTTCCGCAAATTAATTTTGCCATCATTGCTTTTTTCCTCAAACCCTTGTAGTAACCCAAAACATTACAAATCAGATAATTTGTTGTTTTGTTTCATGTAAAACCCAACAATCACGTATCATGTGGGCATCATGAAGATGTTTTAGCATAATGGTGCACAAGCTATTGATTTCTGGTGATCTGAACACATGTGTGCAAGAACACATATATACTCAATCCCCGTGTGGTTTCTCAGTTCCGAATCACACAGTAAGGATTTTTACATTGATTTTTAAGGAAAAGGGAAAAGCTGAGGACTTTGGCAAGGGCCGGGAATGTAGCAAAACTAATAACTGATGGGCCTGAATATGAAAACCAGCCTTGTGTCTCTACCTTTGTGTAGAAGAGGAAGAGAGAAGATTTTTATCATGTGTGGATACTGTCATCTCCTTTGTTGGAAAGAGAATAAATATCCTGGGTAAATTATTTTTTAAAAAAATATTAAAAAAATTACTTCAGCTTTATCTAAAAAATGGACATTATTCCCTTTCCAAATTAGTCATTTCGGCTACGCGTGGCATCTCCTGCCATTCAATACCTTAATTGAAACTGTAATAATTGATGCCACCTTTACAGATTTATTTCCTGTAGAAATAGTTTACACAGAGTCACAGATTCAGAAGATAAGAAAAGCATTCTGGTCATGGGCTTCTCTCCTCGAGTCGCTGTGATGATAAAAGTGATTTCCTGTTGAACAGGCAGCCCGGGACCGCAATCACACATGCACGAAGCTTCTGATTTACAGGGGTGCTTAGCACCCTGAACTCCAGTTTAATTCAGTGGGAGCTTTAGCACCAATAAATTAAAGTCAAGTATGTGTTTGAACATATTTTATATACTGTGTGGCAGGTTCTGATTACTTGCATTGTCAGCTAAACTCAAGCCTACATTTTTTTTTCCCCCCCACTTACTAAGTAGTTTGTGGTGTTTCTCATGCTTGTATAAATTACTAGAAAAAAACCCACAGCACCAATTCCCTTTCCCCCAAAGCTCCCGCTCTTCTTATGCTATAGATGTTTTAGCCTTTGCTTTAATACAAACAGTACCATAGGGCACAGAACATTGCTGGCAGTGGTTCAGCAGTGTTTATCAAGGATGCATCTGGCTTAGCCAAGTGGCACAGGTTTACTGTGTTGTGACCAAGCTCAGAAATTGCTTAGAGAGTAATGCCTGTTTGCCACAGTGCAGATCTTGGAGGCACAGAAAATTCTTGAGACATCAGTGTTCATGATAATTAGGTTAAACAGTGTATGTGAGGCGATCAAGTGGTCATATGCATGAGTGAGCTGATATACAGAAGATATTATATTATTAACCACTGGACTATCCATGTCCAAATAAGAAAAATACCAGGACAATTAACAAGCAGGAGCTGCACACCAGAGGTGTCATTATTACCCAGTACAGTATCATATTTTTGTGCGTGTTATACACAATAGTGGTGAATATTAAAAATAATATTAAAAAAACCTTCTGAAGACTGCAAATCAAGCATTCAGAAGGCAGAGAAATGTAATTCTGGCATTTCCTGCACTGCCTTAATTCAGCATCTTTCTGCTTATGTATTGCAGTGCAGTGTCTGATTATAGGATCACATACTATTTTTTTTCCACATAATCCCTGCATCATTTAGTGCAGGAGGAGACCTATTCTTTGGATCACCTGGGATCTGAAATAGCTCCATTTGCAAGCTGATAGTTTAAACTCCTAGCAACCCAGACATGCCTACATAACCAGCAAGCTTATCTAAGGTTTTCTGTCTCAGGGAATAAATTAACCCCTTCAATCCCAACAGCTAACCGTGAAAAAAGAAGAGAAATCCAGTCGCACATGATTTTTATTTAAAAGCATTACAGTCTTCTATTGTTTTTCTATAATTTGAAGTGTCATTGAGCTCTTAAATATTTAATGGCAGAAGAGTGTGAGCAAGAAGGAGTAAATGTCATAAATGTATTGCTGCCTATTTGTTTTTTCCTTTGAAAATGGTAGTTTTTGGTTTTTGTGATGAAAAAGAAATACTTCCGTGTTGAAGTTGGACTGCTGCATGGAATACAGGAGCACAACTGCCTTTCTAGGAATGTGTTAAATCAGAGTGGGGTATATTCCTGAATTGAGATTTTTAATAGGAAATTTAAGTGGTTTTGAAACCCTACTTACTGTGAACGCTGGAGGGAAGGAATGTGTTACTGTATCTACTTCTGAGCTGTATTTTGAGAGTCTGCATGAGTCGTCAAAGGTGCCTGTGTGAGATGTGACCTTTTCAGATCGTATTTATTATGTCTTCCCAAATACACACCGTAGCTGTACAGTGCCTGTCAACATTACATTTAGTGAAACTGGTTCTCTGAAGGGAAGAGTTCTTTTTTGATACTTAAATACTCCCTGTCTGAAGCTGGTCCTGAAAAAGGTAAAACCACCATGATGAAAATTGTAAGAAAGAGAGGAAGAAATGTGTTTAAACCTCTTTCCCCTCTTTCTATTTCAAAATCCTTCCTCCTCTTATCTACTTCTTCTCCTTGTGGTCTATTCTTTATATTTTACTTTGTCTTTCTGAGGGCTTCTCACATAAATGAAATGCAAGTATCTCATCCCTGAGAAAACACAATGCATTTATGTTATGTTGTATGTAGACCGTGTTGGGCACCCTCCTCCTTCCCAGAAGTGTCTCAGCTACAGCTGTTGCCACCTGTGTTGGTCATGGAAGACGGTGTTAAAACATACTCAGCCTTTCCAACACTTCTGGTGTCTCCTAACTTGCAAAGCTTTAATTATGGCCCCTAAGCTCTTGCTGGGGCCTGGTGTCCACAGCAGGGATCAGAGCCACAGACAAGAAATAATGAAATATATATTAAACCTATTGAACACATGGAAAATAGTCTGTTGTCTAACCCTAGCCACCTGATCAATATGCTACCCTCTTTCTGCATCATGGGTAGAGACCTGTGTGACCTACACTGGTTTGGTGAAACTTGTCTCAAAGCTGAGTTAAGTGGCATTCCCCATTCTCTCTGCAATTTAAAAAATAACTATTAAATGTAAGTACAGGATATGGCATTTTGGGAAATGAATAGTTAGGAGTGAATTGGTTTCGATTCCGAACAGGAACACTTTGGAAACTCGCTTTTAACAAATGTTGGTCAGTAGTGTGAAAACTTAGTTCATTTATCTGACCCCAAAAGGGTCAAATCAGACAGTCAGATTTGTGTCATTGCACTTTCTCAAATCTTGCAGTTAGATCAGGCTGTCGAAATCTTCAACAACTGTGCAGTTGGTCTTTACAGTAATATGCCCTTCCTAATCCCCACTGTGAAAACAGTTGTCCTCGGTGGGCTGGATCTCGTCTTGTCTTGAGCAACCTCATCTATCTTCCTGCTTTGCACTGCTGCAGACAGGCTGGAACAGCTCTGAGCACAACTGGACTCTGACCAAGGCCTTTGGGCAATCCCATAATGTTTCCAATAAATCAAAATAAACTGGCCAGCTGCTCTTTCATGTCCCCTCAGTGCCCTGTATGTCTTGTTTGAAATGGGAGAAAGTCTTTTATGGATTGAGTATTTTGGCAGGGAAACAAAAAAAGCCTCCAGAGCCCTCAGGTAGCAAGCCTGGGTGATGGGAAAGCAGCTGGCAGGGATAAAGCTTGTGGATGGCTGGGGGAGCTACATGAGTGCTGAGGGAACAAGGAATGATAGAAGAACACAAGGTCTTGATCCTGTGATTGCAGAGCACATCCTCTTCAGTATGGGGCCAACAGGAGAGCCAGAGCTAACTTTCATTTTAAGGAATCCTTTTTTGCTCTCCACAAACAGTGCTGGTTTGAGACGAAATTCGGAGGAACGCTCTGGGAGGAACGTCTCCTCTATAGAAGGCAGGTTACAGCCACCCCTCCCACACCAGGTTCAGGAAAAAATTCCTCGAAGGAAAGTGAAAGAAGGGAAAAAACCTATTTATTTAACAAACATACAAGAAAAGAATAATGTTAAATAATAAAACCTCTTGCTGTGGAGAGAAAACCTGGGAAGATTTTAGAGTCCTTTCCGTGGGTGTGGTCTCTCTCCGTCTCTCTCTCCTCTTCGGAGCTGGGTCGGCTCGGGCCCCTCCGGGCCGAGGTGTGAGGGCTCCCAGTGAGGTTCTGATGTTCTGGTGTTCTGCACAGTCCAGAAGAGAAGAAGAAAAAAACAAAGTCTCAGGGAAACAAAGGAGTTTCACTCTCTGTCTCCTCTCTTGTCCGAGAAAAGGAGCCAAGAGCCGGGGAAAGCAGGAAGGTGCCTCTGCTCTGCAGCAGCAGCACCAGCAGCAGCAGCAGCTCTCTCCCCATGTCCTTGAACACAAAAACTGTTTTGAAAAGTTTTTCTGGCTTTTTCTTTCTCTCACACTCAGTTTTAAAGACACAGAAAGGCACAGGAATCATGTCTGGGCATGGAGCGGCAATAGGGGATACACAGCATAAAGTCACCCCAAGACAGCTGGTGAATGGGGTGGCCAATTTACTGGCTAAGTTGTACCCCATGCTTGACCACCTGAAACATCCTTCATAGCCCTCACGGGTGTACTTCTGGTGGGATGTTGGTGCAGATAAGTGCACAGCAGCACCTCTACATGAAATGCTCTGTGGGCCCCATTGTTCTTTGCTGTGCATGGGCTTCACCCTCTTGGGGCTCTATAGGATGGAAAGTAGATTACTCTTATTTCTCATGTGCAAATCAGCAGATAGTCCTATTCGTTGTCCCTCATTGAGCAACTAAAAAAAAATGCATAAGGTTGAATGTAAACATTCCCCAACTTTTTTTTTTTTTGTGTTCTAAATTTCTACAAAAATTTCTGCAGGTCTAACAGCTATGTAATGTATAAATCATTATAAACAAGGCATGAAAGGAACTTCACTGTTTATACTATAACTTGCCTGCCCTTTAGCAGTGATGAAAACTGAAAATACCAGTGCATCTTGAATTCAAAGGAGAAAAAAAAAATAGATGAGAGATCATAAAGGGGTAACGCAGTTCAGCTAGACTCAGCGTTTGGAATATTAAGCAGATTTGACCCATGCTGAGAAGAGTCTGAAGAGCAAATTCTTCTCAGCACCATCTCTTATGTCAGGACCCTGATTAACAAAGACATTTAAATAATGTCACTGCACTTCATACAATTTGAGCCTATTTTCTCTTTTGTATAGCTTGTGAATGTAATTTTTTTTTTACTTGCCATATTTGACCTCTGTGTCCTAATAGTGGCAGGCAATGATACTTTGAATTATTATGCTGAATATAAATGTAAGCTTCAAAACTAACAAAGCTTTTGTTCCTTTCCTGATGAAAGCACAATTTTGCAGTTGCTTTAAATATTATAGCTCTAAGTCTGCCATTGCTACTTCTACTGAGGATTTCTCAGTGAATTCATTAGAGGTGTCTGTTTTCATAGCCTGGCTTGTACAAATAAGAAGGGATTTGAAAGTTCAGGGTATATCTTGCTGTGCTTAAGCTGCAGCAGTGTTACATGTGCTGAATCTGGTTTTATATTTCTAGTGAGGAATAATGCAAGCTGAACTCAGAATTCCATCATTAGGGGTTTTAGGTCTCTAAGGCTAAAACTAAGGCCAAGTTTTGATAATTGTTAATTCACCTATGTGAATTAGTATTTTCTAGGGGGCACACTAAATTTTGAAGGAACAAATTTTGAAGGAACAATTCCAGAAACATAAAGGTAAGGAAAAGCCACATGTGTTTTCCAGGCATGTGAAAATAATTTCAAGGGTCAGTGGCTTTGCAGTTGGAATTAACAACATGCTAACAGAAGTAGGAAGAGAAGAAGGCAACTGCAGTTCCATTTTTTTCTTTTTGTGTAGTGCAGAGAACAGTGATGTTCAGAGAATGCCCCCAATGAAATAATGTTTCTAGAAATAATGGCTTTTTCTCTTTATCACACAGATTTTTTATTTTCTTTTTTTCAACTTTCCAAATAAAATCTGTTTCTAGATGAAGAAAAGATAGAGGAGAAATGAATGGACTAAACCTGTCTGTTTCAAATTGTATCTAGAGATTTAGGACACAACAAACTTCCGATGATGATAATTTCAGCTTTCAAGTGGTTTTCTACATTTCTGTTTTTGGAATAATGGAAATGAAACTGCTGTTCATTTGATTGAAATATCTGAAAATGGAAGTGATTTTAGGGAGAAACTGTTCTTCCCGTACTGAGTATGTAACTCAGAGTTTGCCCAGAGCCTCTGTGCTGTGTTTCGAGGTAGCCTGAACTGTAGGGAATGACTGCCAACTGCCCAGATGGAAACTCTAAATCAGGCAGCAGGCAAATGTGGGATTGCCTCTGTAAAAAATATCATTTTTCAGTTGTTTTGCAGATTAGGAACCTGTCACACTTCATTGCTGTCATACAACCCTAAACATTTTTTAGGGACATACAGGGAGCACAGTGAAGAATATGAAATGAGTAAACACGTTCTTATGTAATACGAAATTGTATCAGATTTAGATTTCATTGCAATCCGTACCATGAACAGGTTGTGTTTCTTCCCTCACACTTTATTCTAACCCCTTAATTCATTGCACTTAGGGAACATTAAATATTTCCCCAAATTATTCCAAATCAAGGCTGTCAAGGCAGTTGCATGGAGTCAACACCACAGAATGGGAAGGAACTTACAGGGAATCATTTCCTCCTTCCAGTGGATTCTCACTTCACTGTCACACAGCCAAAGAGAGTTGATGAAAGGGCAGCTTTCCAGCATCTTGACACCTGGCTTTCAGTAATTTTCAAACAGGGAGCTGGAATATTTCTTTTTATCAGTTGAGATGTCTTCAGGGTTCGAGGATGAAATGAAAGACTCTTTGCATTACGCATTTGAAAACTTTGTACAACGTGTGATGCTTTTGCCAATATTTAGTGGCTGCCATGTAATCCATCTCTCCTGTTAAGATCCAAAATATCCTGCTGTTGTTGCATTAAGACAACTATTTAACAAAGCATACAGGAATTAGAGACAAAGAAGTGGTATGTGCTTAAGCATTTTTTATAAGCTTTACAAATCACTGTGTGAAGACATCAAACACAAATCTAAATTGTAAAAGCAGTGGGCTTATCTTTTATTTAGAATAAAACAATGCATAATGTAATAATCACATTTTCTAAAGACTCATGGAGCCCAAGAAACCTGTTCGTACCTACTGCAGCATTCCCAGGGATGTTACTGAATAGGGTAAAATTGCTGACAGGNGGAAATAAAAAGTAGCAAAGTATCTCATAATCTTTTTGTCTTTCATTTTCCTCGATGTGTGCTTGAAAAGTCATTTTTTATCATCATCACCATCTAGGCTGTGGGGTTTTTGTTTCCTATTGAACTATTCCCATTTCAAAGCCAGTTTTCCATTCTGAGGCAATTAGCAACCTGACAGCCACCAAAAGATGGAGACTATTTTTTTTAAAACTACGATGACTTCTACCAATAAGCAGGAAGTCTTGATTTGAATCAATCTTTTTTTCCATTTCACTTTGTATTTTATCAATTAATATTGCCCCAAGATCTCATCTATCACTGCAATGTCATTTCTATGACAAGCTCTGCCAATTATTTTCTGCTTAATTAACACATTCAGCACCATTTGGGAGTGAAACAAATGCAGGTTTTGCTAAAAAGAAAAGAGATGCTGGTTCTGGCTAGTGAGAGAGGTGCCCTGAAGATAGCTGTGGGTCAAGTCAGGAGAATCACATATCCAGTTTTTTCCCAGAAGAAAAGATTCTTATGAAAGGAGGGAGACTCTGTGTGGCTGGAGGGTATGAGGTGCTGTGAGGATTACAACTCCGAAGGAGAGAGACTTTTCGCTGCTGGATCTCCATGGATTCTCTTTATCTGGTCTCTTTCCTTGCCCTGTGCTGACAGCATTTCTCCTCGGGGAAATTCCCCTAACTCTGAGAAATCCACCGTGGGCAAAAAAATGATATAGTTGCAGCTCTGCCACAGAAACATGTCATTAGCCTAAGCCAGCTGACATGCTCCTGAAGAATACTATTTGCTGTATAATTCAGAGCCCTGACTAGACTACCCCATACTTTTTTAAACCACGACTGTTGCAAAGCCAGATGGAAAACGAGGACGCTGCAGTGCTTTCCTTGGAAAAGCATTTGGGTTGTGCCATGTCAGGCACGACAGCAAATCTGGACTGTGCTGCTAATGGAGCAGCTCCACTCTTTGGAGATGGGCATCCCACTGACACTGAGCAGTCTGTTCCACAATTCACTGGCAGCGTGCAAGAAGTTAGAGGACAGATAACATTTTTTTACTGTATTGCTCAGTTTTTGCATTTTGTTTCTCTTGGAAGTTGGAGATATAGTTAAAAAAAATCAGAATTATCATTCAGAAAATGAAGGATACATACTTAGGAAACACAAATACACAGCACATAGCATTGCCTGATGTTATGCCAGAATAATTTCTACTTTTTTTTTTTAGAATTAGGTATTATAACTTTATATTTTTAGTTTATTTTATATTTATACTTATTCCAAAAGGTGCCTAATGTGATAGTAAAACCACATCAAAATGAGCTGATTGCTTTTGGGTAGTGTATGAATGGAAAATATTCCAATGCAGAATGGAAGGAAGCTAATGGGCTTTACAGTAGTAAATGTGCTTTACAATGAAAGTCTGAAAAAGCCATAAGCAAGCCTTCCAGGTTGTATTGAACTTTTGCATTTAGAGTAACTTTTCCTTTCTTTCCTCAGTGCCTCTGGTGCACTGCATGTGCGTTTATGTTGTGTGTGTTTCTGAACAGCTTTTTGGAATTTGGACTCAGATCCAAACACACGAATTCTTCAAGGGCAAAGGCAGCATCACTTGTCATTGATTCTGCCAAGCATTTAAGAAGAAGTGACATTTACCAGGGCTTGTTTTGAAGATTTATAAATGCAATATAGATTTGGCAAGAATAGCTGCTCCAATAAATGTTGCGCTGTAGCATGTAAGCATGGGCTTTACCACCAGCAGATTCACAAGCGCTATGTCATCCAAGTAAAAATAAATATTCAATAAACAATTTATTAGGGATGTGAGCTCATTTCTGGTTCATTCCACTTGGAAAGACTTGAAATCTGTTGCCTACATAGTGTTATTAAGGACACAATGAAATGAAGACAAATTAATTGTGGGATTGTCAAAACTATGTCAGGGAAACTTTCCCTGGCCAACTAAAATGGTGCAAAGAATAGTAGAAGGGATGTACCCAGGCTGTGTACATGAGGGTGTTTGGTAGAACAGCTAGGGGTAACTGAATCCTAAACACCCGACTAGAAGCTGCTCTTTCCTGGGGCTGACTTCTGTTTTATGAAAAATGCCTTGCGTTTTTCAAGGGAGTTCGAAGAGCTTACACTAAAAGTAAACAGGATTTGCAACCATTATGATCATCATTTGGACTACCAGATCTGTTGAAATGGCATTGATGTGAATGATAACAGGAATAATAAAAAATCACTTTCTGCTTCATATTCCTGTTATCAATGTAAGGCCATAATGTGGGAAGAGTGGGAAAGGGTCTATTTTAGCTTTTTCATCACAATATTTACGCAAGTTCCCAGGCAGGAGCGTTTTCTTGCACCCCTTCATCCAGCCACTTCCTGCAAAGCCCCACACCATCCAAGGCTACACAAAAATTGGGGCAAGACCTTTTCTGGGCAACACTTTCAGCTAAACTTCTGTACTGATGGAGATGAAGGTTTTTTGGAGCATGTTTATCGACACAGCATAACCTGCTCAGTCTCTAGGAGAGCCATGGGAAATAAATGGCCTGCTTCTGTGCCAGGTACTGCTGGGGGAATCCTGGGTGACACCTGGGTGTGCAGGAGAGGAGCTCTAGGAACAGGGACACCTGGGGAGTGCATCATGCCTTGCAGTGGTGGTGCCTGGACAGCTGAAATCTGGTGTGGTTAGACAATCTTATTTAGCCTTGGCTGAAATGGGGATCACAATCCCCCCGCCCCCCAAAGCATTACACCCACAAAGAATATAAACATCACCGTAAACTAAAGAGATTTTTTTCCCAAATACAGAATAGATGTGAAAAAGACAATTGTCTTTTTAATGACATATCAATGTGAATAAGATTATCTTTGCTGTAATCTTGGAAATCTTGACCAATTCTAATGTACTTTCAAGCAAACAGGTTGATCAAAAATTATCTTTCTGAGTAACACTGGTTATATTTGGCTTCTAAAAATGTCATAGATTTAAGGGCATAGCTTGGTACTGCATAGAGCAAAATGAACCAAACCTGACTCACTGCTAAATATAATGTAAAGTACAAAAGCTCAGTCTTATCTGACTGTCAAGACAGACATGTTCAGTTCATATGTTTGAACCTTTGGCATTTGGCTGAGAAGTAATTGAGAGAAGGAAATATTTTCTTTAATGTCATATAATGCATGTAAAGTAAAATCTATAAATACAGTTTATCTATACATATAGACATAGAAATAAATGGCGAGTAGGAATAGCAAATCAGCAACAAATCACTGAATTTGCAATGCCCTGTGTTTCTCTTTTATTTGTCATAGTAAATAAAACAAGTTAATCTTAGATTCTAGTTTCCTCCTTTCAACAAATAATCTTAAAGTGCAAAATAAAGTGGTCCTTTCTCTAGATAAAGTATTTTTTTCCATTTGAAACTGCTAACACTGTGAGAAAGTCACTCATTGCTCCTTCCTTTCTAAGATTTGTGCCTTTTTGGGGCCATGATAGCAAACATTTTGTAGGTAGATTGCCTTGCTGAGCTACAAATTTGGACAACTGAACCACAAGCATTTTGGAGTTAGAAGAGGGAAGTTCTTTGTCATTTCATTCTGATATTTGAAACAGCCGTGGAAGAGTGTATGGAACTCTTGGACACCTCAGCTCTTCGTTACATTTACAGAGAGAGTTGCTTAAAATTTCTCTACTAAGAAACCTGGTCAGTGACACAGAGATCTTAATTTAAATAAAAAATACTTGTAAAAATTGTGCGATATTCTGCTTTTTAACTTTGCCTTTTGTTGTGAATTAGCTTAAACTGCTCTCAGAGCAATCAGATTGATTGCTGAAGGTTTCATCTATCAAGACTGTTATAATACGGGGGGAGCACTGCTGTTAATTAAAGCTACATTACATTTACCAGTATTATTTATATGTCTATTGGAGTAGTTTATAGATGAATAGAATAATCAATGTTCTTTTCTTATTGCATTTTATGCTTCCCTTAAAAAGAATTAATATGCAGGTTTTGTTTTCTTAACATGGGAGAAAAATGCATGCGACATTTAACCAGGATACCCTGAGGACGTGGAAAATAAGGCACATGACTGTTCCACCACATCAAAAGTATGGTAATAGGTAGCAGTCGATTATCTAGAAATATATCCTTATTTCTTAAAGCTGGGAGCCACTGATCAGAAGACTTATCCTCTGTAACAATACTAACAGTGAGACAGAAGAGCTGCACCACCAGTGTTTTTGTAATGCTCTGACATCCTTGCTGCTTCACTTCAGTGTTTGCTTTAAAGGAGGTTTGCTGCTTCGTAGGGCATTCAGAGCTGCTGGTGGACAAATTCCTGGAATGAATGGTGTTTTTTAAAATTTGTTAAATTCCTTGATATTAGTTGCTAGTCCTTAAATAGTGAAAATACACTGAAGTTAAGAAAAAAACCCAAGTACCTGCCACTCAGTTCGTGCCACATTGCAGTAGCACCTGGTGAACTCTGGTTTTGCCACGGTCCCTGGTTTACACCAGCCCCGTTCTACAATATTCAAACGTGAAATGCAGGACAACTTTAACCCCTGAAATTGTGTTTTGTTGTGTCTGTGATGCAGACAGAGAAAGGAGCCACGGAGCTGGTGTCGCATTACAAGCCAAAGGGCAGATGCAAAAGAAGGCATGAGTGCTTCGGGTCCCCCCTCCTGGTGCTCCCCACTCTGTGGCTCAGCCTGCAGGTCCAGGCTACACCTCCAGCCATGGTTCGTGCCCCGAGAAAGTTCTCTGAGTTCACAGTGAGCACACTGGGAATAGCAGGTCTGTGCAATTAGTGTTAGACCTTAGTGGCATGAAATTAGTGGAGCTTTTTTTAGAATATTTGGATTTTAGCTGAGCATAGAACTCACGAAGATAAAATTTCTCCCAGGACTTAATAGGAATTTTATGTTCCCTCTGTATGTTTTACTTCAGTGTTATGTCATTGTTTCTTTTTTTGAGGCATTTTGTTAATGTCAGAGTTTCCAGTAAATTACATTTAAACCTAGCTGCCCTTTAGAGTTATGAGCAAAAAAATGATGAAGCTTTTTGAATGAAGTGATGTGTTATGAATAGACGCCAACAGGAACTGTGCTCATAAAGACTCAGATTTTAGGGGATTTAAGTTTGTATCTGATTAACTTGTTCCAGCTCTTCTAGTGAAAATATTTTAATTCATTGACAGTCTTTTTCAAAAACTAATCTAGAGATTCAAAAAAACCCCTTTTTCGTAGCATCGTGGTGTACTTTGGTAAAACTGAGTCACAGCTCTATCATGGCATATTTTAAGTGTTCAGAGAGATCAACTCCAGAAGGCAGTAAAGAAACAATAGTGTGTGCAGCTGACAAAGCATCAGTGTGAATCCATGAATCAGCACTATATGAATTGTCCAAAAACGTTATTAAAGCTTACTGAGCTATTAACTACGTGAAAAAAGGAAGGGAAAATGAACACCACGTTGGAAATCATGTCAGTGAGAGATTACCTCATGAAATCCTTCTCATTGTTAGCTAAAATAAGTCAAATTATATAATTTTTACCCATAGGCACCTGCTAAATACATGGGCAGACACTGGACCTTGGCTTACAAGTGGTACAGTAATTTTTAAATTGGAATTGAATTGTAAATCAGAGCTCTGAGATGCAAAGACTCAACAGCCTTTAATTAAAAAATTATCTGTCATTCAATATACAGTAATTGCATCCTCCATTGCAGTTGGTTGGAGGGTCAATACCCAAAAAGTTTATGTGTACAAGAAAATAAAAAAGAAGATAATTCAAATACTTCTCCGGCTGAAAATGCCTTTCAGGGTTGCACAGATTCGGTGTGTGTATTTTCTCTACACGGGGTGAATTCAAAATGAAACCTGAGGAGCTCTAATCAGATTTTGGGGAAACAGCATGACCTGCAGATTGTTCATCTTTGCTTCAGGCAAACTGACTTGGCTAATGCAGTTCTCTGGAAAACTCCCAGCTTTCCGCCACCAAGATCCTTACGAGGTTCCTAAGGGAACCCTCTCTTCTGCAACTGCTGGGCTTTTATTAATAATAATAGCAACAATAACAATTATTGTTATTGTTATTGCTGTAGAAAGAGACTCTGCAAATGCATGCAATATATGGCCTCTCCCAGGAGGAATTTCCAGTCCCGGAGAAATGGCTTAAAAGTGGAAAATGGAAGATATGGTTCTGCACAAACTGTGAATAGAGTTTCTTCCAATCTTTTAGAATAAACAAATCACCTTTTATCTGCTTTAATTTGTATTTGTCATAATGCAGGACAGAGTGTGGTGAGCAGCAGACCTAAGGCCTTTCCTAGGGCAAGTGTTTCAGGAATATCGGGTTTCCCGATGGCATAGACTGGGAGAGTCCTGGAGAAGCCTTTGCTGTGGCTCACTGTAACCCTCCCTCCACGCTACTGGTGCGTGGTCTGTACTTTGGCCAGAGGGAATTTTGTTCAGAACCAAAGGTGGAGGTGCCCTTGCAGCTGCAGCCCTCGCTGTCCAGCCCGGGGTGGCACCCCTGGGTTTTGGCTTTGCATGTGCAGCTGAGAGCTCTGCTCTGACAGCCGAAAATTGACTTTTCACAGACATCAATGAGAGTCCAACAGTTACATAAAATGGGGGTGAGAACCACTATGTGGAGCTGAAAGAACAGTTCTGCTCCCAAGCATTTAAAAATACATGAAGAACTGTAGGTCTGAAATGAATTTGCCATAATAAGTATAACCTGTGTATCCACTTAATTTTCTGTACTGCTTTAAGTGCCGGCACATTTCCAACCAATTCTACCTTGTTACAGGTGATGTTTTAATTCCCAGACTGAAGACACTTCAAAAGTCCTTTTCCAGCACCTATATTTTTTGTGACAATAAGACTGTCATCCTGCTGATAGCATGAAATGAATTGGATAAAATAAAATGAGAAGGAAAACCTGCTGATTTTAAACGCATTGTTAACTACTATTTGGACAAAATCTCCATTCGTAGCATTGTACAGTGTAGCATTACAACCAATTTCTGCATACTTAAAGAGATGCTGTGTTTGAGACGAATGAAAGTGCAGAGTGGTGTAAGACATCTTGGAAGGGAATAATAAGATAGAAAAGGAAAGAGAAAGGAACAGAGAAATGAAAGTAATTTTGATAGAAAACAAAAGACCATCACTTGTTATTCTAAAAGGAGGTTGCAGAGGATTAATGTATTAAAGAGCTGTTTTGCAGCGTGGAACTAACATCGGACCTTTTTGGGTTAAATTTGGAATAGTTACTTGCATCTCGATGTGATTGTCAGCTACTGCAGTTGGGTTCAAAGCTCGGTGAAACAAGCGAAGTAGTCTCATCTTTATTTTAGTGTCACTATTTTGAGTGCATGTGAATATTTCCTCATGTTCATGAAAACTCCTCGGGCTGACAGCACGGAGCAAATGTCTGTGCACATTCCAGGGTCAGAAGGAAATGGAGGAATAGGAGGCACGCCTTTACTCACCATGGATTAGAGTTGATTGGTTTTTTAATAAATATGTCTAGACAGGGCATAAATAAATAGCCTAGACAGGGCAGAAAGATATTCCAGTTAAGGATGGGATTGACCATGAGTTAAATTAACATGGAACATTAATATAAAGTTGTAACGACGCAAGGCAACTTCCCTTCCTAAAAAGTGTTTCTGTGAATGGAGTGACCTGCTTTTGGGTTGAGGGTCAACAGTTTACGTGGCATGGTGTATAGCATGGGATTCATCTCAAGGATTTGGGAATCATGCATCCATTCTGCTATAGTCTTTGGAAAGTAACCTGTTCTATGTGGAAGTCAGGAGATATATTTTGCATTATCATATTATTCTTTTATTACTATCAGCTCCAGTGGCAGAGAAGTCTTATGTAACACTTAGAAACTTTCTCTTGTAGAAACCAAATTATTTGTAGCTCTCTGCAGAAGCTGAAATAAAGGTAAGGGAACATTACATACTGAGTCCTGTGAGAGCATTTTTTAATCTCCTTGGCAAATGAAGCACTCATTTGGCTTTTTCAAATAATAGAAAAATTTAAAAAAAACGAAGAGAAAAGCCTTCCCTCTACCTTCTGGGATAGTTACTTAGAGTAAATTAAAATCAGGACTGTAAGCAGATCATGGTTGTAATTTAATTCTATGGAGATTATCACTTTTATGTATAATAAAACAATATATGAAAATTTGAAGCTGTAATCCTTAGGCAGCCCTTTCATCTGTTCATTCAAACAGAAGCTCTTTGCCTGTGAGTGAATTGCTGCTGAGTGCAGTAAATGAAATTCTTCCATATTAGAAAGGTCTCACTAGAAACTCCAAAAGAAGGCAACAAAGTCACCAATGCAAACCTGGTACCCGGCAGTGGAAAAGGGAATGAAACAAAAAAAACTCCTGAGGACTTTCAGGAGAGGATGGCTGCAGCTCCAGCTGAAATGGATTGGACAAGAGTGGTGATGACTGCTTATAACCCCCAGTCATTTCTTCAGATAAATTCTGAACCAGATTTTCTTGTCACCTAGAAGACAAACACAAAGTTAGACCAGAACAAAAAAATTCAATTTAAGTCAGTTTTTGTGGAAGCGTAATACACAGTGTCTTGGCAGACTTTCTTCCAATTTTGTAGAAAACCTCTTAGTCAAAATTTTCACTAAAAATGAATATTCCAGTACAAAGAAATGGGGGGAATTAAAAGGTTGTGTTTTAAGAGCTGGGTTTAACTTCTCTATTTCTATTTTTGCCATTAACTTGTAATTTCAAGTTGTATTGCAAAATTGCTTTTGGATGAAGTTTTATTTTAAGAAGAATCACCAGGATTTTATCTCTTGGCTGCAATCTTAGGTAGGAAATACAGCAATTGAAAGACTTAATTTTGTTGTACACAGCAACCTCAGCATTAAATATGCAATTTTGACTTAGCCAGAGCTGAAATATGTGAACATTATTGGGCACGTCCTTGAGCTCTGAAAAGGGAGGTCTGGAATGAGAACAAGTGCAGCTCCTCTGGAGAATGTGGAAAGGCAGCCTGCAGAAAGGCATGTCTATATGTTACGTTGACCTGTCTGTTGTGAAAATAGGGAAGAAAGCAAATCATTCCCAATTCTGCAGATGTTCTGACAGCTAAAGTAGGCATTAACAATTTGCAACACATGGCATGGGGGATGAAAGTCTCTGAGCTCTACAGCTGAGAGTTTCCTGGCTGAAATGAAGGAGCAGTAGAAGGTAGCTCAGAGAAAAAAAATATTTTTTAATCCACCATATAGGGACAAAATGCATAGCATTACCAAAAACTGGATAAAAAATAATGTCACAACTCAAAAATAGTGTCTTTTCTGGCTTCAATTCTGAATAATTCTGAGGTTTTTGGGCCTTTCTCAAGGGGGTTTTCCTGACAAAGAAGGATCAAGTTTTAGTATATAGCTTTCTGCCAATATAGAATAATCTCCTGTCATTTTCAATGAACTTGGTATGTAAAAAGAATTTTGTTGATAATATATTGATACAGAACTAATAATTTTAGATTTCAGTTGGCACAAGAGCTGGAAGAGTCTCATGGCTCACCCTGTCAGGCAAAGGTTCTGCTGGAATTTCCTGCAGAGCCCTGTTCAGCCTCAGCCATGCTGGTTGGGAAGAGGGTCGGGAACAGCAGCGGGAAGATTTGCACAGCCACATCTTTGGGCAGTGGGAACTATTGTTCCTTTGAAGGACTTAAATTGAGCTCTTCTGATTCACACTAAAACTCCTCTGAAGTGTTAAAAAGCTGTTGTTTTTCTTGCTCAGGCCTTCAAAGGGAGGGAAATTTATTTGTATGAATAAATCAGAACTAGATTAAGTTGAGACAGAGCAGATAAATGTTTTCAAAAGTTGCTGTTATAATTTACATGCATTAAAGATGTGGTCAGGTATATTTGGAGAGGCATCAAGTTCCTCTAAGATGGAAAACCGATTCAAAACCACACAAGAGAATGCCATTGCTTAGAAAAATTGATCAGCTGAGAGAAGGAAATACATATTTTAATTTTGATTATTTTTCAGTAATTCTCTGTAATTGCTATAGCAGCAAAGCCAATTAAACAGGTTAAGTGCAATTTAATGTTGCATTCGAAAATAATTTTTAATTTTGGCGACGGAAGCTAACATCTTCACCACTGTGAATCTCTGAAACTGCTTTCTTCACTATTTACAGTGCTTGCTTTTGATTTGATTTCAGCTAATAAAATAATTCTTAGAAGAGTACTCTCTGTTGACATAGTCATTGCTAAGTGTTGAATATAATGGGGACCTATACAATTTTATTATTATTTTTGTAGTTGTGGGTAATAATAATAATAGACTGCGCTGTGGAAATAGAAGATCTAGAGAGATGCCCGATGATAATAGGGAAAGACTGTGTCGTATCTGGAGAATCTCCATTAGATTTGACCTTCCAGTTGGGTTTAATAAAGGTATTAATGTCTCGTCTTCACTGTCTTTATACTGGCATTCCCTTTTCACATGCATTTAGGTTATGGAGTTCCAATTAAATTTAAAAAAAAAAAAATTGAACCTTGGGCTGACACCAGTGAAAAGTCCTACTTCTGTAGGGAAAACTTGTACCCATGGCTGTTTTTCGTGGGGTCTCACTACAATCGATGACCTTCAACTGAGAGCAGTTCTGCGTCCGCTGCTGCTGTCACAGTATCTGCGTCACTCCAGTGTCTGCCAGACCCCTTCCCTTCCCTTGACATTGTCCCTCTGTGGGAATTCGGGGCTGGGAGACTCAGGGCCCGGGCCTGGCTGCCGCAGGGGGGATGGTTAATCAGGGCTGGGAGTCCCCCCGCGCCGTTTCCCGTTAGTGACATGGAAGTAATGTGTGCACAAGAGCTCTGCTGTGATCCTGCTCAGCCACTGGAGACAAATTGTAATAATTGGGTGGCGAGGCCGGGGCTGGCGCGAGGTGTGACGGCACAGACAAAGGGAACAGGAAATTGCCATACGGCGTCATATGCTCCTTCTCAACCTTAATTTTGATTGCAGCTGTCAGCGTGGCATTATGGCTCTTGAATGTGCTGTTTTATTCAGCTCAGTGTGTGGGAGATATTTTTTTTTGAAACTGAAACAATGCTGGAAGATGATTGGCATGAGGTTAGCTTTAGGCACGCTGCAGTTCCTGAGATCGTTGCATAAGAGACAGCAATATTAAATTACTGACAAGGGGATTTTTGAATTAGTTAAAATTTGTGGTTTTCATCCATGTCTTGTTCTAACTCTGATGTTAGAAGTGCTGGAGATGCAGCTGAGGGGGCATATTCCCTTAACTCTAGTTTCCTTCTAGCTCTCTAACAAGTATTCTGTTCTTCTCTCATCTGTTTACTCTTTTTTAGTGCCACAGTTATATTTTTTACAGCATTAAGGATGATAGTGCACCTTTACTGGTTTGAAATGCATTAGGAAAAAATGTTAAAATAGAGCAGCAGGAGAAAAAAGCTATATTGGAGATAATAACAGATATACCATTCTCTTGACCAGTGAGAACTGGTATCGTAATGGTTTCATATGCTCTTTTACTGAAAACATTGGGTTTTGGAGGCACAAAAATCTGTATTGCTCAGGATTCAAAGAGATTAATTTCTTATCTTCTGCAGGTACTATGGATGAACTCTTCTTGCGTAATTTGAAAAAAAGCTCTTCAGAATAATTCAATGTATTTTTCTTCAAAGTTTATGTTATTTATTGTGTATACTTTAGCCTTTAATAGGATTGGTATTGGCTTAGAGGTAGAAAGTGAAACTGTAGTGATTTTGGACTCATAGTTCATAAATTAGTAGTTTTAAGGCTATACTAACGATTTTAATATATATGTATTTTACCTGAGCTTTTTATGTTGCACATTCTCCTAAACTTGAAAGTTATCTTAGTTTTTTCTCCTTCATGAGATTATAAAACAAACAGAAATGTGTAGTGCTAGACAACAGAGGACTTGAAAATACATACATACATGTATATAAATAAATAAATACGGAATATATCTCAACTTTGTTTTAAAAATCATTTTAATTACACTACACCAAAGTAATCCTAGGTGCATGGTGACTCATTTTTGTGTGTTCACATAAAAACATGCTCTGAGCAGGCTTAGATTTAGATTTTTGAAACTATTTGAATCCATCTTCTTAGATGGCATGTTTGAAAAGGTGATATTTGCATTTGAAAAGGATGAATCAGAAATAAAACCATGTTAGATAGAGACAGATCTTCTTCCCCCTCCCAAGTGTCTGGAGTCATTTACTGTAGCCATTAACATCTAATATGGCTTCAGGTGAAGTGTTTCCTCAATAAACATTTTTATTTAAGAAAAGGAGAAAGAAGGATCACAAGTGGAATGTTAGAAAGCTCTTTTTGTTTGTTAAAGCCTTCATGCATACTTACATTGGTTCAGATTTTTTATTTTTTTTATTTTCACTAATGAAAAAAAAGTTTAGGATGCAGTCCACCTAAATCTTGCCCAAAGGGGGGCCTTTTTTTTTTTTCCCTTAATCTTGTCTAAATCTCAGACAACAGCACAGTTTTAATGCTTCTTAGCCCTGTCTAATCTTGTACTGAAGTATCTCCTCCCTAGGATGAAAATTTGATAAATATTAAAGTAATTTTTACTTCTGCACGCTCAGAATTGCCTCCTGTGGCACAACAGAGAAATGTCCTATTTAGACTTCTCTTTTAATTCTAGAATTTAGTAAACAGACAAGTAATTCTGCTTCAGTACAGTGGAAAAACCTGAAGAGCCCAATGTGTAAAGCACCCATCCACGTAATGAGGTGGCCAAGTTCTGAGTTCTGCTGAGGCTGAGGATGCTTTATCTGCATTCTAAGAGTCTGCCTATGCCAAAAAACCTCATGTTGACTCCAGATTGTGACAAAGTTTATAATGTGTTTGTGAAATAGGGACTGAACCAGAAATCCCCCTTCCAAGTTCTAGCAACTTCCCTTCCTGGTTCTAACAACCAGACCCAACTGCTTCATCTGGTGCTGGAGAGGATTTTTCTTTGGGTGGTTTCTTACAGGAAGATATTATCAGGATAACCATATCTGGAACTTTTATCAATATTCATTGGAGAGACTTGTGGTGTTTGGCTGCACGTGGCATAAAAGCAGAAATTCTCTTGAGTTATGTAACATTTAGCTATTAAATATCTGCAGAAAATTGCATGGGCAAGTTCTATGATCTGAAGTGTTACCGTAACATGTAAAAATCTCCAAATCAGGTAACAATTATGTTTGTGATTATATCATTATTTCAAGTATAATTACCATGAGATTGGTAGTGCATGTATTAACGAGTAATCACTGTAATTTGCCTACATAGTTGCACATCCCCCTTGTTGAAAAATTCTTTGCTGCAACATTTAAATGTAACTTAAATTGACCTCCTCGTGTGTTACACTAAAACTGCAGTACTGGCTCCTTAATGTTCTAAATCTTAGTGTTTCATGTGGAAAACAGAAAGGGGACAGTGTGCTGTGAATGGGGAAGAAGTGAAGCAACCTTTCAACGGACACCAGCTAGTGGGATAATTTCCATAGCTGTCCAAAATAACCCTTCTTTTTCTATTAAAACTGGTTTGCAGCTAGCTAGGATTCTGCTTAGACCCAAGGCTTTTAGAACGTCCTCGTGTGATTTGCTGTCTACCTTCTATTGCAAGGAAGTTTTATTGGCAAAATTTCATTAACAGAATTTCATACAGAAGAGAAGAATCTGTAGTTCACTCTTGGGTTCCAACCACATGAGGCTTCTTTTTCCTTTCTTTTTAAATGTTTATACAGGACACATTTTTGCCAAACTTCCAATTTATTAAATAGCGAATCTGTTTTATTCTGTTTTTGTTTGTTTGTTTCATTATTTATCAGGTTTCACCTGGCGAGACGATTACACACAGCATGTTATTGGTCAGGAACTCTCAACCATTCACAAAATCCACAGCAGACGCCCTGATGTATTTGCATCTGAAGGATCTGACACAGGAAGGTGAGTCTTCTGTGGTGTTTTTGCCTGGTTTTTGGAAAAGTTTGCAAATGATAAGGAAGAGGTTGGCGCAAAACCAGAATTTAAATCTCAAAAGCCACTCTCTATATGCTGAAGGTGTCCACCAGTGTTCAGGGGACAGAATGAATTAAAACCCTGGACCTTGTTCTTCTGTTTTCCATCTAGTTAAGGAAATACACTTTCTATTGTTAATTAAAGTGTCAGAATTCAAAACACCAGGCCTTTCATTCCGTTCGTGCACTGTCTGGTGTCAGTTCAGCCATCCCTACCTATGGCTGGTTTAAAAAGACAAACTTAGAGTAGCTCAACCACAGGCAGCATTTTATTCTGGACTAAGCACTGAGTGACATTCTGAGTGACTAATTATATTTTCAAAGTCAAATTCTTCCAAAACATACCTATAATTGATTTGAAGTCCATAGATTCCCGGTGGTAGTTGCAAAATTTGTCCAGGAAGGAGAGATTCATGCAAGTTCCCATGACAGAAAATAATGTTGGGACATGGCTTGAAAGGTATTGAGGGGTGACTTTGAAGTAATTGGTTGCAAGAGACACATCCTTAATTCTGTAGAGTGATATGGTTGTAGAACCTACAATTAGATCATCTTGAAATGCAGTTACACAAATAAAGAGAGTCTTTCACCTCGTCTGTTCTGTCCTACGGGCTTTTGAGTGCAGCCCAACCACACAAACCCCAGAATGGAATTTTAGGAACGAGTAAATATGACAAATTTGTATTTCTCTTACATGATTTTAAGAAATACATTCTCAAATGTAGTGAAACTGTAAGAAAGGGCTTTTGTTAAAAAAAAGCTTTCATCATAGTGGGATAAATTCGAGCTTCTAGCCTTGACGGGCAAAATACTGAATGCTGGAATTCATATCTTCATGTACTGCAGTATGTGGTTTGCATATGCTGCAGAACCATTTCTTTTCTAGATTGCTTTTTTCTGGAAATAAAATGCTGTGTAATTGATACTGCCTGGTGTCTTCAGCAGTGTTTGCCTCAATTTGTTTTGATTTAATTCAGAGACTTTGACCCTGTATTTCACATGCTTGCTGATTCAAAAGCATTTCTTAAAATCACAGCACCATTTCAGAGGTGCAGTAAGGTAGAAACTTAACTTTTAAAGAAGATAGTGATCTAAAGATTACCATAAAGGTGATAACAGCATGTGGTTGAATCCATGAACATGTTTCCACTGCTTAGATACACAAAATGTCATTATCGAATGGATTACTCTCAGTCGATGGCATCAGAAATGATCTTCAATATCTTCTGGGGATTTTTTTCTTTAGATTGAGAGTACCTAAAATTTTTATTCATGAGAGTAAGACAAAATAGGCCAGATTTCCATGAGATCAAGGCCATATTTTGCTGTGTTCCAGATTTGTAGTTATATAAAAATAAAAAATATAAGAAGACATAAGAAATTATTTAAGGTTTAGATTGAAAACAAATGCTCACTTTTAGGAGTTCCTGTTGTGATCAAGCTTTTTGCATTTCTAACTAGAACTATGTGTTAGGAAAAAACGGCAACATTTTGTATATTGATACTTCAGGAACATCAGAATTTCAAATGTGTTCACAAAAAAGCAGTTCCTTTGTGGATAGATTTTCTTCAGTCACCAAGCTGTGCTTCTGAAAGCATTATCTTATGTGCCAACAGTTTAAAGCATTAATTGATTTTTCTGGTTGTCCATTTGCAACATGTTCTGTAGGTCAGAGAACAGTAGGAAATCTGGTGTCTTGTAGATTCTGATCAAGTGTGTTATATGCTCAGTGTGCTCAGTGTGCTTGCTAAAATCTTATCAGATAATAATTAAATAATTTAAAAAGCAACTTAGTGTAGGTATCTAATTATCAAAGAAACATTATGGCAGGAAGACCTTTTATTAAGGGTAACGTGTGTAATAAGACAATATGAAGTCATACTAATGAGTCATTAATCCCCACAGAGCTGGTGAGAGCAAGAAAATAGACTCAGACACTTGAAAGGTAAATTGACTTAGGCTAAATTAGTGCATATGAAATCTGATGAAACAGAAGACATGGATTTCATCCCAAAAAAAAAATGCTGAAACTGGGAGTTTGATTTCAAGATGAAAGTTCTTTCTTTGTTGGCTAACTGGAGTGTACGTGGTATTTCCTGGGTCCTTATTAAATTTCAAAAAACTCTCTCTTGAAAGAGGATTCAAGATAAAGGAAAAAAGTCCATTCTGCACAGAGGGAATAAATGTCAGTTGTGTTCATTGGTGCAATTAGGCAAAACCACAAACGTTTCCAGCAAACTTCAATGTATGAAATGGGGTATAGTATTATTTCTATAATAAAACCATCATTAAGTCAATAATAAGATTCTCTCAGCATTTAAAAGGGAGAAATTTATTCTAAAATATGTGGTATCTATTAATCGTGAACATTCCAGAAATAGCAGAGGTGCGGTGATTTAGATATTTCCACAAAAAAAGCTTCTGAAATGCTAGATTTTGTAGGAAATACATAATTATTTCTGTAGATAAATAATTATATATGGTGTTGTCTTTATACTCCTAAGTTCATTGTATGCAAAGTCATTTTTCAGAGCAAATTAAAACTGAAAATACTTCCAAATAAGTGTACAGAAAGAACTCATCTGACAGTCATTTCTCCTACTCACCAAGTGCTTTTATGTATTTGTCTTTCATCCATTTCCCAGTATCGCTTTGTCATATGTAAAAGAAATATTTTAATTTAGTTGCAATAATAGGTCAGTTAATGCATTTTCATTCCCGAGTTAACAAGGTGATATACTGGTGAACGACAAAATTTGTAAAAAATGGTTCACATGTATTCATAGTATCTTACTAAAGTTGTCATCAAACGAAATATAAAGCTTTGTGGTCTTTTACATTTTAATAGTTTAAATGTTTATAGCATAAAATATTACATCTAATGTGGAATGTAAATATGAGAGCAATTACTGTCTCCATATGAAAAACAAGAAATCTTAGACCCCAGATTTTGCTTCTACCACCAATGACAGTGACTGTATATTGTAAATAATGGTTTGAAAAGCCAACCGAAATACTGTCTTTTGTCTGTGCATTCAGTTCCCATTAGCTCCAGTGGAAATCCTTGGAGCAGAATTCGGTCTGGCTTTTTTCCATTTTCCCTTTTAAAATTAGTGAAGAAAGCAGAAGATAGGTGTTGGAATTAATCAATGAATGAAAGATGAGTGTTGGCAACTGGGATCCTTCCTATGAAGAGAGCCTGTTTGGATTAGTTCATCTCTACTGAAGCAGAAAGCACAGAGCCCGGGTTTTTCTAAAACTGCAGAATAGTTTTGGTCTGGCTTTAAGCTGAAAAGGAGGTGGATAATGTTACCTGCATGTCCACGCTCCATCAGAAGGCAGAATTTAGAGCTCTGGAATACGAGACAAACGCAAACAGCATGTGAAGGAAGCAAGACTGATGGTAAATTATATCAGGTTTGCTACAGTGCTCTGTGCAGTAACCCTTCTTTTTCCTAGAGGTTGTGTCCCTGATGGGAACCTGCTGTTTCACACTGGGGAGAAGTGGAGGATTTTTCTGGTATTTCATAGTGAGCAAACCTGTGAGCATTGTTGGTTGCCATGCCACCACAGTAAATTAGATTATTAATTATATCTATTAGTATTAAATTAGTAGGGACACACATATGATACAACTGTGAGCATGGAGGGAAGTCTGTTACTTTTTGATTAAAGTAATAAAATTAAACCCCAGCTTTGGAAGATGATATAATGGTGCTCTCTCTCAGGCTGTGCCTCTACATTAGCGCCAAGACGTGGGCTGGTAGAATAAAATTTTATTTACAGAGGCACAGAGATGTTGAAAGTCAAATTCATTCACTGAGCTGGGAAGCTTTTCCACCTGGAATTCTTCTTCACTGGAGAAGTGTGTGGGCATGTGAGTAGGAAATGGTGACACCAAAAGGTGATTTCCCTCAAAACAGTGCATCACTCATGGGGAAGGAAGAGAGCTGGGAACTTTGTCTCTGCTTCCTTGCACAAGGAATGAAATAGTTACCGATGCTGACATTTAAATTATCGTCACCATTTATGTGCTGTTGAGATAGATGAGGACAGCTGGTAATAATTCGGATTCATTGCACACAGCACTCTGAATCCCATATAAACACCTCCACACTGCCGTCGCTTAATCACATTTCCAGCTTTTCTTTGCAAATGTCACCAAAATCTGTCTAAACCACTCAGGAAACACCACTATTCTGTGAATCCCAGGCACATGAGAAGAAGATCAGAAGAGATATTTGTTCCATCTCATTATTCCCTTTTCAAGCCTTTTGCTGGAGTTTACTTGCTCCGTTATTTCTGCACACCCAGTAGTCTTCCTTCTATTCTTTACATTGGTGCAGGGCCAAATTGGTATTGAATCTCATCATCATCCAGCAAGTTTTTTAAATCTTAGAACCATCTCCTATTTCTTTGGGGAGCAATTTAATCATGTGCATTTTCTTTTTACAAGCGTTTTCTTTTCTTCTGAATATGGCTTTGCCTTGATGTGGCATTTTATTTGATTTACTCTAGAATCATTAACTTTAATTCATGAAATAAATTGTTAATAGTGCAAGATTTTTTGACTGCTTTTGCTGAAACATTGAATTTTCTATACTTTTGTGGTTGCTAAGCTTTTGAGTGACTTTTCTGTTATGTATTGAACTACGGTGGCTTTCAGTGCCTTTTTAGTTGGCCACTTTGTACATTGGACAGGCTGGTAACTTTCTTTTCCTTGCTTTTGTTGTGCAGGACTTTGGGACAGAATGCAGATAATGAAAGAAATTATGATGTGGAAAATGATGTGAACTTGGCCAAGTCTCTTCAGCAATACCTTAAATATCTCAGAATTCTCTCCCAGTCTGCATCTAAAAATTTGTATCCACGGAAGACAAGTGACAAAGCTTCTGTCAAGGTAGTATTTTTAATGTGGTTCTTACATTCTGTGATTTTGGCTTCTTTTTTCTCTGAGTTCTCATTTTGGAAATTTCCCCTCTGTCTCAAGACCAGACATTGTTTTTTACTGCCTCCTCCAATTGATTATCATAACTGCACTAAGTTTTCTCAAAATTAATCACCTTCGGCATTGTAAATGCTTCAGCTCATCAAAACTGGAGCATTTTACCCTAATTAGGGATGGATTGCATGTGATGAAGAAGGAAGAGTGGGATAAAGGTTGTAACATATTCACTGTCTGATCTGAAACTCCTCTTACTGCATCGGAACCACTCCTCTCCAAAAACCTGGCTGAACTACCAGGTGAACTCTTGCTGGTGTTTATGCTGCTTAGGGTAAAATTAATATAATCTTTAAGCAGATTTTAGTAATGGGTCTGATAAATGGTGCCTCAATATCTCCTACGTCTTACTGATCATAAGGAAAACCTATTGTGACCAGTTAAGGGTCATATGCATACATTACAGATAGCTAGGAAGATAAATCACAGCCATTAAATCTTGAGTGTTGACTATGTCAAAAACCAAAAACATGCCTATTTGAGAATGAAATAATTTTTTCCCCTTCCTAGAGAAAATCTGTTTCACTCTAAGAGGCAACTTGATAAATTTATTAAAATTATTGGATGAAGGAGTTCCGTACAACAGGCCCTTATGCCCCTGTATCTTTTTCTCAAAAGATGTGCACTCTTTGATTGTAAAGAACTAGGCTGCTGCTACAGCAATCCTTTACAAGAAATTGTCTGTGCTGTTTCAGTGCATACAGTATAAATTCAAAATTTGCCAAAAACCATACTGAAGTTTTAGGAAAAGAATCAGCTGAAGAGACTGCAGTGTCAAAGCCAAACTGCTGCGTTAGTTCAGGGACTAACTCAGAGACACCAAAGCTGCTGTGGTGTATCTGCAACAGCAGCTCCTGGTGACAGCCCCAGTTGTAGCAACCATTTAGTCGTGGTTGTTATTCTTGTCAGAAGCACAACTCTCCAGTTTCTGGCTGACGTTTATACAGCCCTTGTGATTTATGGCACATGTCATTAGGTGCTCATCATGCCTCATAGGGGCAGGAGAAGCTTTCTGGCAGCAGCAAGGCAGCTCTGAGGAGGGATCAGGGACCACCTTGGTGGTGCTTTTCCTCCACTCTCTCCTCATGGGCGCTGGCTGCAGTGAGGATGCTCTGTTTTGAATCACTGGCTTTCAAGAAAAACTTGCTCAAGAAGTATTTCAGTGGGTCTGGTGTTGTCATGCGAGTTCATAAATAATCCATATGGCTGAGACCTTCTGTGGGGAAGCCTGCTGTGATAACACCACCCACCAACCTTATCGAGTGTTGCCATGGAGATGGGTACTCTGAAGCCTGGGGGAGTGGGATAAAGAGGAGAAAATCTGGAAATGAAGCACGTATAGGAGCAAACTGTAGACTTCTATTTACTAAGGAGCATTTTGAAACAACAGACATTGAGTCAGATGTGTTACCTCTAATTTAAAATTTTAAAAAAAAAAACGAAGAAAAGGAAAGAAAAATTACTTTAAAAACTAGTAATAAGCCATGAATTTTAAGTGATCCTGGAGATGTTTCCCTATCGTCAGCAAATAAAATGCAACTGCTCTTCTTGAAAAAGCAAGAGGGACATGGTATTTTTGTCTTGATTCATTGTTTTATTAGTGAAATAACATTTAAATAAGAGAGAAACCAGGATTTTTGCTGCTCCAAGGAGCAGAAAAAAACTCATAAGATTTAACAATTTGAAAAGAGAAGGCAGAAAAGTATCTGAATGAGCTACCTTTGATAAATGGTTGTACCACTTGAAATTGGAGATGGCTACCTCATGCACTTTAATTGCAGGCTCCAACAAAATATTGGTACCTTATTTTTGTACTTAATATATAGATAAATTACAAATCCACATTAAATAACTGTAGCAAGATGTGATCTTTCAAACTTTCTTGTCCTTTTCTGATTAAAAATAAGCACAAGACAAAGGTACTTTATTCTACTTAGAATTGTAGCTTTTGGGCCTTTGCCCTTCTTAAAAATAATTTTCTTCCAAGTATATATTTGCCTCTGTCACTTCATTCCTGCTGTTGGGGAGTAGGAGATGTAACACTACTCTGGTTGCTTTGATACCTTACATGCTGTGAAGTGTAGCTGAATCTTGCAGAAATTTAGTGCTTCTTGACAGACTTCCTGAGTGGATTCAGATTCCATGACATCAAAGGTCTCTGGCCAAATGTAAAACAAAGGAAGATAAAAGGCAAAGAGGTTTTAAAATATTCCTTATACTCTGAAAGTGTTATTTTGTATCTTTACATAAATATATTTTGCAAAATTTCCCAGTTGCCCTATTGTCTTCCACTTGTATTATCCGAATAAAACTACAGAGCTTCAAAATTACTGAGTAGACATCACACATACTGTTATGCAGAAAGTTGTAAAATAAAACATCACAAAACTTAAAGCAGGTAACTCTGATCCTGTTTCCCTTGTTCAAACAACTGTCAGCTTGAGGCTTGATACAACAGTAACAGAAATAACACCAGTAAACTTAAATCATGTGATTGACCAAAATGCCTATGATATCTACCATTTACTGCAAGAGCTTCTTTGAGTGATTTTTGAAACCCTTGAAGTTCATCACTAACTTTGAATTATTTCTCAGTATTTAGGCAGTATCTACTGCAGGCTGTAATCTAGCCAGCTGATAATGCCTCTGCCAGGGAATAAATAGCAGCAAATCAGAAGTTTGGTGGGTCTGTTTCCCGAGAATTACGGCTGTAAGGAACATTTCACTTTACTTCAGCTGAAAAGAGTTGTTCAGGAAATGGGCACTTGGTGGCATTTGTTACTTAAGCATTAGCTAGTGGGATTTTGTATTTGGTTTTCTTGGTCTTCCCTACACACACACTTGGGCTTTATGAAAGTTTTACCATTCACAAAATGCTGAACTATTGGGCTTTGTGAGTCCTTCCTACCAAACCTGGATGTAGTGTGGAAAATAACTCATAGCCAGGCACCTATTGTAATGAGAATTGGTTTGTCTTAGCTACAGAGGCAAGAAATGCAGAGGCTTCAAATCACGTGTGGAGTGCCCTGCTCTTCTCCCCTCCAGCTGGAACAAACCCCTCTCATATCAAAACACCCAAACCCCTGAAAAACCCACTACACTGTTGACATTCCTACAGATGCTGAGGCTCAGGGTTTTGTTGGGTTTGAAGGGATAGCTAAAGTATTGGTATTGCTAAAGCTCAGAGGCTGTAAAGGAGAACTTGCTGGCTTTGCTGCTGGTCTGTATGCCTGTATTTGCATAGTTACCAGAGATTTCAATTGTGCTGCTTTCATCTGACCGAGAAAAATTTTTAATCATCACAGAAAGACAAATTATTTGACACCTTACCCAAATGTACTTCCGGTAGGCTGTAGGAATAAGGAAGTTGCCATTACACTTGTGCTGTGGCTCTATTTCTTGTTGCAGGGGTCTCTGTTCCATGATTTGGGTTTTATGGCCAGAAGATTCAGGGAATTGCTTTTTCTCCTTCCCCCTGACCTGGCCTCTGAGGGCTTCAGACAGGGTGGGTCCTACCTGCTGCCAAGGTCTTTGCCAGGCCAATGTGACATTCAGACCCTTGTAGGTAGGACTGGGGGAAAGAGAAAATTGTGTCAGATGCATTCGGGAATTTAATGAATTTTCTGTTGTTTCTATTTCTTTGTGTTTTAGTTACATTCATTTTCACGGTAGACTTCTTGTATAGCTATTGTGATTGCAGAAATCTCCACATCTGAGGTATTCTTATAAATTTTAGAGCAAAGATTTCTGGGGAAAAAACCCAGTTAAAGGCCTTTACAGAATCACAAAGGGGAAAAGAAACAGGTAAAGTGACTGGTTATTGCCAGAGAGTTGTGGCTCAGCAGCGCAGTGGTGCTGAAAGGGGAGAAGGTGCAAGTAAAAACTCATATAAATTATATAACATAAAAATTCATATATTTGCTGGCCTAAAAAATCAATTGTTTGAATCTTTGTAATTGATCACCAGAAGAACTAAGATGTGTGACAATTATTTAAAAGGATTAGTATTTATTTTAGAAAATCTGAGTGCATGAGTGCTCAAAGATGTACTCTGAGCTCATCTGCAAATAATAATTACTGTGATTAACTAGTAAGAAATTACTTAGTCATTGCACATTTAAACCTGGAACTTTAATTCAAAAAAGCAGCACCCTTATTTATCTAACACTGATTTAAACACAGGACTGAATGAAATTCACCAGAATTTTGACAAAGTGTCAAAAAAGTTCCTGCAGTGTATACAATTAAACTCTATTTATATACGTGTAAAATTTAATATTTCATATATAGGGAATTATGTATAAAAATGTAATTCAGCTGTGCTTGAACACGTTCATAAAAATATTTCTGAAATAATTGATAAAGGAATGTCTCCTTGAAGCTACAGAATTGCCTCTGTACTGGCATACTTGTGCAGTGATACCTGAACATTTCCCAAGCGTTGGTGTATGCGTTTACCTAAAGCCATTACAAAGCAGGGAAGAACTAATGCCCCTACTTCACAGACGGATTAGATAGATTTTCTGAGGTCATGCAGTAATTTTTTGGTAAAGTGTAGACTAAAAGCTAAGCCTCAAATCCCAGAAAAGTATTTCATCTTTCGGATCATTCTCTTCTCCACAGCTCTTTATAGCAAAATAGAAACATTTTATCCTCCTTAAGAAAAACGAACACACATAAACACAAACCACCCCCCCAAAAAACCAAACAACCAACCCCCAAAACTCCAAAACCAAAACTAAACAACCCCAAAACCCGACAAACAAACCCCCATAAGCACTGGAGCAGAAATAGTTGTCTGTATTGGTGCACATCAGCCTAAACTCATTCCATGATCAGTGGAGGGAAAAAGAATTTTCAAGTTGTGATCCATCCATTCTAATTAAAGTATATAAAATGAGACACTGTAATTTCCATCCCCTTGGCCACTCTGCAGGAATCTGGTGTAGATTGCAATTTTTTCTGGAAGGACTGGTACCCACACATTTAAAGCTCTAACAGAATCATGGCTACAAAGCCAAGTAGAATTGCAGTCATGTTGTTTGTGGCATAAATACACAGTCTGGTGATCTAATGTGACTTGTGATTTATTTTTTGAACTAATAATTTGGCAAAGGAGCATTCTAGTGCTAGTAACATGCTTAAGTCTCAGACCTAACCCCTACTTTTACCTTCATCCCATCAGTTTATGCAGGATGAAATGACAGAATTTCAACATCTAACAGAGAAACCATCATTTCCCTTATCACACAGGTATCTTGTAAGGATTAATTATTTTTTCAATTATTAGAAGACACAAGTGCCATAGAAATGTTATTATAAATGATCTGTGTCAAGTCTGGAGTCTTATTTAAAAGGGCAGTTAATTAATTTCTAGTAATTCCCAGATGAAACATAGATTGATATTTTTAAAATCTCACATACTGACTGGATAATAAGATTTGGTTCTTTTTCAGATCCTTCCCTTTAAAATGAACTCTTTTTTCCCAAATACCCTGTGTTTGGAGTTTGTTTCTGTAATTTTTCCTGCAAGTTTGCTGTTTGTCTTGCAAATATTTACTCCCTGAACTTCAGTTCACTGCAATCAGTAAATAGAACATGATGGAGCTGATACAAATTTTAAAGTGCATTTCATTTTTATTTTTCCATCATACTTACCAGATGAGAGGGTAGGGCTCATAGAAATTTAAACTTAATTTATCTACCTCTGTGTGAGTGTGTTGGTGTAGACATTTCAGGACAGTGGAACAACAATTTTTTTGATTTTTTTAATGGGGGGGGCAAAGACTTCAGCTGACCTCAAGCAGTTGTCCAGCAAGTGGAAGGTTGCTTTCAATGGGATTGTAAAGCAGTGTCGTGGACATCAATCCTGCAGATCTCTGTTCACTTGCGTTTCTTAGGTTAAAAGTATTTTCTAGATTTGTGTGCTGGAGTTATAAATATATTGAATTGGTGTTAATGTGCTCAACTTTTGGCAGATGAAGATCATCATGTTTCTATGAAAATCATCTTTAGATAATGAGATAGCTCAATATACCAGCATATGCCTACAGAAAATGTGTTTAAACATCGTTCACTGAAACCTTGAGTAACAGACTTATTGGCATACGAGCAAAATGTTCTCAGGCAAGGGAAGCTGATACACCCTGGGAGATCTATCAGCACTGATCACCGTGCTGCACAATTTCTACCATCCCTGGAGGCTGACTGTCACTCTTTGCTTCCTGCTGGTAATCTCAGGGAGCTTCTGACAGTGGTAAAGATGCCCCAAGTCTTGTGTCCCCATGTCTAGGCAGCAGCCAGGTGGGGCAGGTACTGCCAGTAGGCACCACGGGACACAAGGTACAGAACAGAGCTTCCCACCCCAGAGAATCATTAGAAATTGAGTTGTTGAGAAGACAGGACAGAGGCAAGACAGGGTCAGACAAGTGTATTGGTCAGCCTACTTACATGCTACCAGTCCCTATATTCCTTTTCCCTAAACATCCCATCCCATGCCTTGGACAATGACAAGATGGCACCCCATAAGGAGTCCTGCGTCTCATAAGGAGTCCCACACCCCGGCAGACATTAACCCCTTTCAATCTGCAGGGTGATCCAGAGAGCTTCTCCCATCAACTATCTGGTGGGTGGCCCTCCTGGACATGATGGCTGAGGGCTCACTGTGATGGCCCTGGATGGAGCCAGGGCAGGGGCCCCTTGCCATTGATCAGGTTATTGGGGGTCCTCCACCCTTCATTTTTCTCCATGTGTTTTATCCTTTATGTGTGGAGAAAAGCCAGGTTATCACGTACCTCGATGTGTAAAACTGACCTTTTTGTTTATGATGAGCTAATGGTGAATGCTGAGGAAAGACCACCCAGAACTCCTTCTACACCAAAGGAAACGTTGTTTTGACCCATAGGATGGAGATGTGTCAGAAACAAAGAGAAAAAACAGCAGTTAGTTATGAAAAGTAAAGATAGTGAGTTACATCAACTGACAATAAAAATGATCCATGTGGGAGAGTCTGTTATAGATAGTTGAAGGGTAGGCAAGCAGATCTGATCATTCCAAAGGAGCTCAAGAATGGCTGGGAACACCTGAGACTTAAAAGTGATTTTTTTAAAATAGTAACTTATACGTGAAAGAAGCCAGTGTATTTGTCCTCTCTTTTAGTTTTTTCCTTTTTTTCTTTTTTGAGGGTTGTTTTGTTTAAGAGTAGAAGCCAAATCTCTAAATCAACTGGAATGACAGCAGTAGAGTTTATCGAATGCTGTCGAGTCAGAGCCTGGACAGTCCTGTTGCACTGTGGTTTCACAACAAGGATTAGGAAACAAAGTCATCAAAGTTTTGATCAAAGCAGACTCTGAAGGCTCCTTTTGCTTGATCAAGTTTTTGACACTGCAAACTACAGGATGTTAATTAACAATCTCTGCCACCTTCTCTGATGTAGTTCTTGAATGGTTTCAAAGCTACTGTATTTTTCAGAAAGAAAATAGAAGACAGTTGCAGAAAATTATTAATGAAATAGTAGGTCAGGTGAGGTGGCTGAAATGGTGCCTGTTGCCTTAAGCCTGTGAATGTGTGGAAAGGCCATGGCCTGATGCTGTCCCATCGCTGCAGGAAGAACTGGTTTGGCCTCTACCATTTTCTGGATTCTGAATTAGTTTTCTAAATTCTTGGGGTTTGTGCATGGTTTAATATCATTATAGTTAGTGAAAAGGTTATTATCAGCTCGTAGAAAAGGCCTTTGCTCCATTATGACTCAGAAAATTGAAAAGTTTCGTTGGCTATAGTTATGATTTTCAGACAAAGCTAACTCTGAACTTGGTGCAGAGTGTGTGAGGTCATGCCTACAGCACAAAGAGCTTGTCAAAGGAGTTACCCCTTTTCAGCTTGAACCTGGCTGGAAGCCTGCTGAGATATCCTGACAGGACGGTACTGTGTGGACACAGCAGCTCACCAGCTGAAAGAATTAAGGCTTCTTTGTTACAGGATGTGCTACTTTAGCTGTGACGCTCTGAGGACAGAGCTGTGCTCCTTACTCAGTCCCATCCCAGGGGTTTCATGCTGTCATCCACTCCGTGACATCCGTTTGGCCCTCAGGTTTCATTGTCGGGTGGATTTCTCTCAATTTAAAGGTAAATGGAGCAGTACAAATTCACAGTCTACCCTTTGATTCAGCAATCAGGCAGTGCCACTTGTGCTGGTGTTTATTTTGGGGGTTCACATGAGTGCATGTATCTCCCATGTAGTGAGTTTGCATGAGGCAAGTCTGTGTGAGTCACAGAGTATCTAGACTGTGTCTGGTACAAAAAGCTAAACTTCTTTCACTCCACACAGTGAGTTAAGGTATGAGGTAATTTCATTTCTGGGAGTCTTTGGAAAATGTTATTTTATCCCACCATGTGTAAAGATGGGCCTTCCAGTGTTTGTTGTGGTTTTATTTTCTAATTTCAGAGACCATAATGTCAGTGTCTCAAATAGGCACAGTAAATTAAGGGTTGTAGGTGGAATCATGCTCCAACCAAATTTAGGTGGTAGGAAACATGGATTAATATCTGCAAATGCATCAAACAGAAAAAGATAAATGGAATTGAGGGCAGAAGATTTCTTCTTTATGCATTTCTAAGGGATTTTCTTGTTACCTCTATATGCCTTCAAGATTCAGCAAATGGATGCGCAAGAAATTTTGTCATAAATTTGATTCCATTCTTTCTGCACTTGGGCAAAACACTGAAGTCAGTCTACCCTTTAGTGGATAAATTGAACAGCATTGTGTTGTATGTGTCTAATCCTGCACCCCTCTTTGAATTTGTTGGGTTTTTTTAATAATACATGTAGTCCATAGACTTTTGCATAGTGTGTCTGCAGAGTGTAATTTAATGTGCCCTTCTGTGAACTTTCATGCAGAAAATGTCAGTTAGTTACATACCTAAACCATATAAGACATTGCCCTAACAATTCTATCTTCAGAAAGGTTAGTGTGTGTGGATTTTTTGTAATGTGTGAATTATTGAGATAGCTTATTTGAAAGGTGGTGAAGGAGAGGAAAATCCTGTGCAGATGGAGAAATAAGATTTTTTCTTTAAACTGAGGGGTTTAGCAATTCGGAGTACTTTTCAAAGGCTTTGTGTCAGTGACATGAGATAATTGAGCAGTGTTTTACCTATTGAAAAATGAAATGTTCCTGATAGTAACAGGGCTTGTATTTCAACCCTCCTCAGTGTAAACCATCTATATGGTAACTAGTGCATTCTTTATTTTTTCACATTTCACTTAATGTTTGTTTGGGCTGGGTTTTTTTGTTCTCTTACTGGCAGTACTTCATATGAATCCAGTGTAATCAATCCAGAAATGTATTTTCTTTCAAAAATTTCCTGCTGCGTGTTTCCCTCTGCTTCTCCATAATGTTAGAAAATTCTCCAACGGCACCAACATGGGAATTTCCATTCGTTTCCCTAACCATGGATTATGCCATTTAACTTTGACGTTAATCAAACTGGCAATGTCCATGTTCAGGAGTCTAGCTTGCAAAACCCACTTCAAATAAGATAATCACAGTGCTCTGCAATTGTTATTAATAACTTGAGATGTAAATTGTCACTGGATTCTAAATTACATATTTTACTGATATTTTTGTCCTATATTTTTCTGTAAAAATTAGAGGTTTTTTTCCCATACCACTTAGGCAAACCCATAGTTTAGGGTTGTATTTATCTGTGCTGCAATTTTACTTGGATTTCACCTTGCATATGTCAGGTGGCACATACACTTCGGGTGTTTTGTTTGAGATGGGGGCAGCGAGGAAGGGGATTTTTTTTCTCCTGCAAGTGCGGGATTGCCATACAGCTGTGAGACCCCTTTAATTAAGTCAGAGTAAGCTACATCAGATGGGCTGCTATCTGAGTGAAGACAGCTGAACTGTCAGTGCTCTGCTTTAATTAGAACTTTTAATATTTCATCCCTTACTGCCCAAAGTATGGCCTGTCAAGCTGCTGAGATAGAGGTGCAGCTCTGAGCCCAGGACTGGCACACACGTATATCCAATTTGTGCACAGTCACTTGGTGGGGCAGTGGTCTTTTCTTTGTCGATGTGCTCGTTGTCTGCAAGAACAGAACATCACTGATCTGTTAATATTAAGGGATATTTGGACTTGTTAAATAGCTTGTCAAAAGCCAGCCCACGTCTCCTGACCCTAATCTTTTGCATGGTTTGAGAGTGTCCAGCAGTTTCTTCCCCTCTAAGACTTACTAGTAAAGCTTAAGAGGCAAAAGAGAGAGCTGGATATGGGACACAGATCCAAATTCGGGTGCATTTACCCAAGCTGGATTGAGCAATTTCATGTCTTTCCATGGCTGAATGGGGAATGTCCTCTTCCCCCTGTCATGTTTCTCCCTTTCCCAGCTCCCTGTTCTTCATTCCCTTGAGCCCAGAAGGTCCTCTGGAAGGCGGCAAGGCAGAGAGAACAGTGGGGGGGAAGGCAGATGGCAGTTTATGTGAATTCTCAGTGAACTGCTTGGGGTGTCCTGGGCTGCTTTGTGTCATCCTCTGCAGTTCCTCCTCACTCCGGAGTTAATTAGAGAGTTAATTACCCCAGGCAAAGACCCGTTGAAAAAGGGAGATAAATGCATCTGACTGGAAGTTTTTCACATTTAGGCTTTGCTATTAAGCATGTAAACAGCATTCAGCTTGCATTTTGACAACTGGCTCCCCCTTGGAGCTGATCAGAGCAGTGCCTACCCTGCAGCTGGAGCACTGAACCAGAGCTGCACTGCTGCTGTTTGATACAGTTCCCAGGGGACACTGAAATATTTCATACACAAAGCTGCTTGATCTCTAGCTCTATATTCTTTGACACTGCCTTACTGTAGTCCAATTTCTTGGCTTTCACAAAGCACATTTCTATGTTAAAGACCAACTGCAGAAATCCAAAGCTTTGCATTGGTAGATCACAAGCCAAAGTGGCCAGAGTGCCTTTTGTCTCTGTAATAAAATTGCCTATACCATAATTCTGTTTAAATCATGATATGGAACCATCGAATGAACCTCTTCAATCATTTTTTAAGGGAAGGAAAACCCTCTTGGAAAGAAAGGGATATGAATATGTTTTTGTAAAATCCACTGGCTGTTATCAGAAGAAATAAAATTGTTCAGATGGAGAGCAAAATTGTTTTCCAGAAGTTAAGACCTAGATAAAATTTTAAAGTATTTCTTGATCCCTGGAGGAGTTTATCAATCTTACTTATTTTGTTTTTACAAAGTACATTAGCAAATACATAAATAATGATTTTTCTGTGTGAATCCTTCTAATTGCTCTCCTCCGGAGTGTATAGTCTCTTCACTCCCTCTGTATTGTGCAGCTCCGTCTGTCCTTGATCATTATGTCATCAGTGCACAGGGACACCAGTGAGTCACTGTAATTTATAGCAGTGAGAGCTGAAATAGTCCCTAAGTTTGCCACATGGTGATGTAGTTTGTGTGGCAGTTTAACCAAGAAAGCACAGCTGAGAAGCAGAACCCATTCTTCAACACACGTACAGCATGGGATGCAACTTCAGCAAAGGGTCCTGAGAGAATTATAAACAAAGAATCTAATTGGAATGATTCTGGATATGAGTAAACCTCTCAGTTCAAAGTTGTATTTAGCGAGAAGTAAAGGAAAATGATTTTTGACATTATTTAGGAGTCTGGAACTGGTTTGCTAAAAAACCAAAAGGTCCTGCCTTCAGGTTGTGATCATAGCAAAAAGTTCACTAGGATTAAATCATAGTAAAAAGAATGTCCATCTGGTGTGTCCATGAAAATATGAAACTGAAAGTAGAAAACTGCACTGCAGACCGTCTTTCCACTTTTTATTCCCCAGCACTTTTTCGATAAAAATGTGGGTTTAGCTTGATTGACATGTTTTCCACATTCTTATTTAATTTGCTGTGTTGTTTTTCCTGAAAATAATAATTTAATTAAAAAACAATTTAAAGGTTGTTTATACTTTTTTTCATACTGTCAGATGATATATTGATTAGAGATTTAATTTAGTGGAAAAAAGTGTTTTCATTAAAATAGAACAATGAATTTAATGTATGCAAAAAAATTGCTTTACTTACTTGATGTTCTTTTAAAAATGACATTTTTAATTTGACATGCTAGTTTTTGGTAGGTAATCTGAAAAATAGTTATTCTCACAGGTTAAGTAAAAACCAAAGGGAAAGTGTATTTATTAAATTTTCTTTGTCTCACTAAATACACATAGTGCATACATAGTTAACATCGAGTTGTATTATTCTCTCTCTAATCTCTTTCTCTTGCTTTTTAATAGTTTAATAAACTGAGGCTTGTGCACAAAAGTGGTAGTGCCTCTTTGAAACACACTTTGCAGTTTGAGGTTTGCAGTTGACATTTGCATTATGGGTTCCAGTTACTGTTTTCTTGGTTGGTAAAGCACTAAGGGTTGTGCCTCAGATCCTGGCGCAACAATAATCACAAAGCAATACTGACCCCTTTCCTTTTTCCCACCTTCTCCTCTCTCCAGAGCTACATGTACAATGATCCTATGAGGTACTACATGAGGCAAAACCCCAAAGAGCGACCACCTCCTTTGGCCCGTGCATCCAAATCCCATCAGGAGTTCTCCGAGAATCCCCGTGGGAGGACCCTCAGCCAGCGCCAGCCGGACCAGCTCTCGCCAGAGTCGGGAATGGGGCTCGACCAGAAGAGCCTGATGGCCGCACTGCACTCCTACATCACCCAGAACCTGTCGGCACAGAGCAGTGATAAAAGCCCTCACAGCAGGACTAAAGGGTCTCAGGCTTATGCTGAGAGATTGTACTCCACACAAGTCAGTCCTTTTGATGGAACTTTTGCCAAAGGAAAAGCAGAAGATTTCAAAATGAAGAAGCTGCTCCAGCCAAGGCCTGTGCCTGGAGTGCTGAGGCCAACCCCTGAGATGCTGAGTCATAAATCTGCTTCCCAGGATAATCCAAAGGACCCTCTGAGCATTGTGGATGGTAAAGTTGATACTTACTTATTTTTGCTTACCTGAAGTTTCCTTCGTGTTTACTGAGCATTTTTGAGAAAAAGAAAATAAAATTAGGCATTTGCTATATCTCCTACTATTGGCATATTTATATCTACCATAACACAGTAATAATGTTCACCATTCCAACTACTCTTTCCCTGCAAATATCTACCCACATTCCTCAGCCCACCTTCCATATGCGTGCAGAAATATATGGCACTTAGTAAGACATAGCATTTATGTAATTTATTATATTTTCAAAGCATTTTACAAACAACGCATAATTATGGGTATATCTTTGCTATCAAATCTGTTTTTATGCAATCATCCCACACTGTATATATAGATAATATAGAAATGCCTGGGTTTGTTCCACATCTCTTTATTTAACTAGAAATTCAAGGACCATGGGTAAAATTCAAAGTTAAGCACAGAAATTAACAGTGAGATGAATTCTGGCACAGAACACAGAGAAGGGAAGTGTCTGTCAGTTCCATGGATAGGTGGACAAGAAGGTGGGATTGCATCTAGTTTTGTCTGGACATTCTGTAACAAAGAACCCATCTCCTGGATTTTCATCTTTTTTTTTTTTTTTTGATAATGCTGTTTAGCAGTGATTGGATCCCACTTTCCTCTGTACGTGATAGTTCAACAAATACTTAAATGAAAATGGAGGGTAGCATCCCCATGCTGTGTTACACTTTAAGCACTGCTTTGTAAGATGAGTCTTGGGGATCAGGTAGACGTTATAACTCTGATTCATTTTGTTGTTTCTTGAAACTAAACTCTCGGTGTTATTCCAGTGGTTCAGAATGCCTGAAAAATTAAAGAGTTGATCCCCAGCCATTGTCAAGCACTTGTATCTGTTACACTGCAGTCACCACTATCCCGATGGATTTTGGTGATAAGAGGGTTCCTTTGAATCCCTCTTGTAGTTGTTATCATCCATAAAGTGTAGTGTTCTTTGATTTGTTTTGTTGGTTTTTTTTAAGAATCCCCCAAAACCAGAACACACACAAACACACAGAAATGTCAGAGTTGCAGCAGAGGAAAGATAATGCTTGCAATCTAAAGGATGCTCAGAAGTGAAAGCATTCTTGGTATGGTGCCCAGAGATAATAGGTTTCAAGGAATGAACTATAATGTAAAATCAAATCCAGGTGGCACTGTAAGTCTCTTGCACAGGTTAGACAATTTTGTTGCTAGACTCAAAACAAACTAGGCACATGCTGGTTTCATTATCCTCCAGCTGTTCCACTTCACCTTTCCTGGTAGGAGCCAACTGGGAAAAAAATGCTTAACACTTACAGGGAATAACATGTTTCACAATTCATTGGGTTGTACTACTTTGACTTCTCATACATAATATGCCCTGTAGGAACTTCTGCCATTGCACTTGCTTTTAAATGTTGCATAGACAAGACATTATGAACTGTTTGAATGGGAAGTACTATGGCTTCCATTGTATTTTTGAGCCACTTAATAATCTCACAAGAAAGTGGTGAGGACAGACCCCAGTATATTCATTGCTTAAAATGCTGTCCACTGGAATGCAGGTGGTTTAGATTCAGATTTCCCAGGCTGACCACACCACCTCTTTCTGCATTTCACTTTTCTCCAGTCTCTCCTGTGCTTATGGATTATTGTCGGCTTGCGGGTCGTTTGTGTCTCGCACTCCGTAAACTACAGAACTGGAAAAAACCTGGAAAGCATGGGGTGCTCAGCTCTCTGATCCATCTGATAGAGGATTAGACAAAAGCACTGGACTGGGAGAACAATCCAGAAGGTGCTGAGCAGATTAGTACTGAGAATTGCTGCAAAACAGTGGCAAGTAAATTCGCTAACAAGGCACCCTGAGGGAGAAATACAAGAGAAGGAAATGTGGAGTTATTTTTCTATCAGATTTGGAAGCTGTTACCTCTAGGAGTAGCATGATGTGCGTGGGTACTGCCTTTGTAGTCACTGTGCAATACTGGAATTGTTAATCTCTCCTCTGCACCACCCGTATTTAGAATTTGTCTCAGTTTGATGTGGTTTGTTCTAGCCTACTGATTTTTTTTTGTGTTAAATATTACGGAATATGTCTCTCTGTTCCTTTGAAAAGGTCACAGAATTAGTAATTCAGATGTCTTAAAAAAAAATAGAAAACTTCCATATTTATGGAGCAAAAATATTTTTTTTATACGTCCTCTCTCTTGCAAAGCTGGGATCACCATTCCACACGGTGCTCAGCTGCTGAGGCAGCTAACGTGTGGTCACTAGGGTGATGGGGTTGAAGAAGACAGACCGCCCTGTGGGACTTCTTGCAAAGTTACTGCTGCCATACCATGTGGTTGTCAGGCAAGCTGGCTTTGGCTCTTGTGCCAGCAGAGTATGAGGCATGATTTATGTGCTGTACAATAGAAAGCTGTTTTCCCTGGATAAGGGGCTATTGTTACCTGCTCAGGAATGCTACTGGTGGAGCTTATATTAAAAATTTCATCATCTGGCATATATATGTGCCTTTACTGCCGCCATGGTTCCAGGGTAACTCTAAAAGGCAGTTTGCATTCATCAGCTGGAAAGCTGGAGCTAAGGGAGAAATCTGGTTGGCAGTACGAGCCCTGTGAAACATGACTGAGCATTGCCGAGTCTACTTAGAAGGGAGTCAGTGGGAGACTATAAAAGCTGTGCACAGGTAAATGCATGTTCGAGTACGTGTGCTGCTGAAGTGCTGTGCCATTGCAGTATCCGTCTGCGTTTTGGTCTTTCTCCAACAACATTTTCTGATTTTAATAAATTCATCATATTACCCAAAGGTGTCAGTAAACAGATGCAATGGAATTTATCTGTTTATCGGCGTTATCCAATAATTTACAAATTATTGCAAACATGGACCAGTGCCATAACAAGAAGTGTAAATATCCATATTTAACATGGACAAGGATTAATATCACATCAGTAGCCTCGAGGAGCTAGCAAAACTCTTTATGTAGACCTGCATTTCGCCAGGCTGTTGCAGACACCTTGGTGGCTGTCCCTCCTAGGCTACTAAAAACATGACGTTCCTCATACTTACCGGCTTTGGTTATTGCCTTTGGTCCTTGACATTTTAAGTCACGTTGTAGTTGTTCGGTAAAAGTGGATGCAATGCCAAAGTTCTACTCATGTCCGTGCAGTGTTTAGGAGTCTGTTTGATGAACTGTGCCCACGTGGCAATGACCAGGGCAGGAATGCCAGCATTAGAGGAACAGGAGGCTCCTCTATACAATATTGAGGTTTTAGTGAACCAGAAGAACCTGCAGCGAGCCTGTCAGTATTATCTGGAATAGGGCCTGAGGCCATTCTTTTCTCGTGTTATTCCTTGCCCTGTTCCCCCATTCCCATTTGTTTGAGATTAAGACTGCTTTTTTGTTGACAATGGATATTAAAGATGAGTCTGAAGATGGACTGGAGAGATAAGACTTGGCTAAAAATATAGGTACAGAGAAAAGTTACTTTGGAAAAAATGGAAGGGAAATGACAAAGCTACATTGGCTGTATGTTGTTGAGTAGCTCAGTAGTTGGTCGTGACAGCTGGCTGTAAATCAAATGAAATAAACAAAAATCTAGTAGTGTTACATTAATATAACTCTTTTAATTATATATGTCCTGAAATATAATTCTCTTTTAAGATTTGCCTTCAAATGATGTTTTATTTGTAAAGTTTTAGTTTTGATATGGATCTGACATATATTCTGTCTTTTCATTGCTGACTTTATTAGCTCTGCTTCAATAATTTAGGCTTTTCTGTCAAGATATTGTCCGATAGTTCTATAAAAGATAAGAACAGAAATGATACCTAAGCAGACACAAGGCTCCTGTGGTAATCCAACAGTGCTGGTTTTTTCCTACACCTTAGTTTTCTGCGTTGCTGCTATGTGTTCCATGCTCTCCAAGTGGCCATCTGCCAGGTAGCTCTTGTGCTTCTTGAAAAAGTGTCTTGAACTCAGGTTGATCAAGTGTATTGAAAATTTTGTTGCAGTTTGGATTAATCTGCTCTTGTAGATTACCTTCCTAAACTATAATATTTGGTCACTATGTTTTTACTATATTATTAAATTCGTAACAGGGAACAGGTACAATAAAATGAAAGGAAAGTTTTCAAAGTTTTCTCTGAAGTGTTGCTAAGCTTCCATCAAACTTCAATATTAATTTTGCTGCCTCCACATATCTTGGCCCAGAGAGTTTGGCACAGATTGATTTTACATCTTTGATTCATATTTCTGAACACTTGCTTTCCTGTACAAAGCACTCTGCTATTCCGGTATGGTACCCAAATCTTTGTTGGTTGTCACAGTTTGAAGTAACATCACGGATACAACCTGTCTTTTTTTTTTATTGATAGTAACAATTAAGTGTACTTGAAACCATGCTTTTTTAAAGTAAATTTCCAAAGTTCACAGCTTACCAGCTTGGCTGAATTTTATAATTAAATTAGTAGAATTTTGTAATAGCATCATGGTGGATTATTGGAAAGATGTTTCCTTTTTACCTGGAAAAGAAAGTACAACAAAGAACCACCTTCCCCATACGTCAACACCTTCTTTGAGTCCCAGTAAACCTGCTACTTAAGCTGCTTAAGTTCTTTTGCTTTATATGGACTAATTAGTTAAGGGAAAATGGCATTAGTTGGGTTGGTGAATTTAGGGTCAGGTCAGGGGAAATTAGTCTTTGCCTTGAGATGGTATTGGGAAGCTGATGGTGAGACGCTGATGGTGAGCTCTTCAGTTAAAACTGAGGGGTCCAAAAAATGACAGATGTGTCCAAGGTCTTGGCCTCTTATTCCCAGTGAAAAATAGTCCTTGATGCTTGTCTCCCTGGAAAATCACAGGGAAGTCACTGCCTCTTCCCTGAAGCAGAAGTCTCTTAACTACTTTTACTTCTTTTCTAGTTTCTATCTACTTCTTCCTCCTTTGCTGTGAGGAAAAAAAAAAATCCTTATTTTTAGCTCTTCTTATGGCATTGTTTTTCCCTGTTTTTCTACTTTTTAATTCCCTTTTATATGAGCCTGAAAGCTGACAGCATGGTCCCAAAGTCTTACTTATGAATGATGAACATGTCCAGCCACTGGGCTGAACAAGGAGAGTGTTACTATTGAGAAAAAAGGTTGGATCCTGCCTTCAAACTGCTTATATGTAAATTCATACATTCAACAGAGATTTAAAAGCAGCCCTTATTTTCCTCTTCCTACACAATACTATGTGAAAGAGTTTTCTTGCTTGCATGCATATGCATATGTATGTTAAATTTCTTATCAACATGAATAAGCAGAACAGAGGCATGATTGAAAATGTCTTTGGTGTGCTGCAGTAAGCACTGCATTTAGTGTCCCATACTGCAAGGAGCATTAGGCTGAGTTTTGCAGAGTTCTACAGAGTGATAGTGAAGCATAGATGCAGTCAGAAAAGTGCCTTCCCTGGGGAACTGTTACGCTCCATCTTCTGACTCACCTTTAATATCCATTGTCCTTGAATTTCCTTATCTTCAAAACTTTTATCACATCAAAGGTATTTTGCTGATTTGTTTTGTTGTTTTTTTTCTCAGTGTGACTGGGAAAACATTCATAGCTGGCAAACCAAAACAAGTTCTATAAGTTTATATCTATATGTAGCTCTATATATATCTCTCTATATCATCTGTATCTATAAATATGTATTTGATAAATTATGTATGTTCCAAGAGAAATTAATACCATTTAGAAATTTTGTCCTTTACATATCCATGTATATCATGGACATATATTTATATCCACTTCTAATTGATGAGGAGCTTTTTGATTGAAAGACACAATATCTGACTCTCTTTTTTTCCCAGAACTCTGTATAGCTAATTATCTTGTGAAAACAAATCACCAAAGAAAACTGATCTCTAGGAAACAGTAATGTTGTTTGTACTGTTTTGCATCTAAAAAAAAGTTAAGCTACTTTAACACTTGTCTTCAGTATTTTGAGTAAATTTAGACTAGGAAACAATGTTCTTCTTGTAAGGAAAAAGTGATAACTTCATGCCCTCTCTCTGGGAGAACTTGCTGGGTTATAATGGCATACATCCCCCTGTCCTGGCACAGATTCACCTTGTCATAAACTTTAATATCAATTAGGAATATTTTGTTTTCTGTAAGGAGTGCAGCATGAATGTGTATGTCTTCCTTTAAAAAGCAGATGCTCTCCACGAAGGGAAAGCTATCTTTTAGGAAAAGGAAAAGATATAAGCACATGTGTTTCATGTATGCAGCTAAATCATGTGCTTATGTTGTTTTGTGATCCAGAGACACTGATTAAAAATGTATTGAAGGACCTAGAGAAACACCAAGTGAATGTGGAGAATCTCAGCTCAACAGAACTGGATGAGATCGCTGATACAATCGCCACTGCAATTCAGAGTGTTGATATTCAGGAAGAAACAGAAAAAAATGCTGGAAAAACTAAAGAAGACAAAACAGAAGCACAAATGAAGAAAGGAGATGCTCAAGGAAGGGCAGAGTTTCAGACTGGATTAATGGAAAACAGTGTTAATATACCAGGTATTAATTTTAGAAGTTAAGTACAGCAGAAGACAGCTACTCTAATTTTCCTCCATTACTTCACATTAGTGCTAGACTTCTAAAAATCAGTTTAAAAGAATATGGAAGGGAAATTGTCTGTATTTCCTGAAAGGCTGTGGAATTTTAGATTGTTGTTTTCTTTTTACAGCAGATTTTTTATTTACCAAAAAACCCTGTTTGTGAACACTTGGTCTTCAAGCTTCACAAACAAGATAAACCTACACACCCAATTATATTGAAGTAAGAATTGCTTTATGCTGTGTGATCTAATTTCCTATTCTTGAAAATGAGATGTTTAAGCAGAATGATAATGGAAATTATTATATTGCAAGATGTATTTCAAAATATGCAGTGAAAAAGATATGTTTTGCACATAATCATTCTTTAACATGCCACAATTACTTGCAGAAGAAAATCTGTGACAAGTACGGGTACAAACCCACTCGTTCCCTTTCCTGCTTAGGGAATAAGAAGAGCTGTGGTTATTTGTTTCTGTCTGTGCACACATTTTCCTGGTGATGCAGATGCAGGAGCCACAGTCATTGCCACTAATGAGTGGATACCACAGTGGAACATAAGTTACTGCTCATCCATTTTCTATTTTAGGAATGTTGTAATATCTAGTACACCAGAAATGTGTACTGTAAGTCATAAAAAATGATTTTAACTGTCTGTTTTCATGGTGATATACTGAAATCCCTACTAGTTAGGGACGTTCTGGTTACTGTGATTGCCAGATTTTGTTGTAGATTAAAAGGAGCAAACTTGAGGATTTATCTTGACTCATGCTGAGAAAGATGAATAACACTCGATTCATAAAGCAAAAAGCCAGCGTTATTTGACGGAGGTTAAGGATGTGACTGAATATTATCACTGTCGTTAAACTGCAACATGATTTTGGTGAATGATATCTATTGAAATATGTCATTTTCTTCCACCAAAATGCATATGAGGGAAATACATGTTTCCTTTTCCTTTACTGTAAATGTCCATTCAGCAAGCTAGAGTCATTTTATTCTGGGTTTTTTCTCAGATATTGGTAAACTGATATGATGATTTGACACTTAATTAGCAAAATAACACTATTACATTGGCTCTTGAAGTACTCTGTCTATTGATCTTGCATTAATTTGCTATCAAAGTGGGGTTAGAATAACAATAACAAATTATACAGTGCTCCTTACTCTGCCCTTTCAGCTTTGATGTCTCAATGTTTAAATCACATAAAAAGGCCACTGCTAAAAAGCAGCCAATGAGAAGTTTTTGTGTTGTGTATGATGTTTGCCCTTCGTAACTATGTATTTGTGCTTTTCATGTCCTACAGACAATGGAGTGCATGAAGCCAGTGAGAGAACTGATAAAGAGGTAGAGTACCAGTATTTTAACAAAACAAGTGTTCCATCTCGGAATATCAGGTTTCTGTGCAGTGAAAGTCAAACTCACACTTCTGAAATATACTTGTTCTGTGTTTTGTGTGGCTATGATTCAATACCACACAGAGACATTGAAATGTTAAATGAGCATTTACTTAAACCTTAACAAAAATGAGTTTTGGTGTTCAAACAGCAAAGTCAAGTCATTTCCCCCCCCTTTCTTTAATTTGTAAATAGACGGAATTTGTAATAGATTTGCAAATTTCGGACAAATTCGGGCTTTTCCTCAAATCAGTAAATTCTGAGTATTGAGATGTTCTTGAAAATTATTTTTCCCCCTGTCCTTTGGCTCTTAGTTCTGGGGAACATAAGAACCCTTGCTCAGTTAATATCACTGGTTTTCAGAAGTGAATGAGTAAACATACTCCCTGTAAAGGCATGTGTGGGGCAGGGGGGTAGCTGTGTTTCAAAATTCCCTCTCCTTGCATGGGATCTGCCATTCAGTTTTATTCATTGCCAGTAGTTCATTGACCGTCAGAGGTATTTCAAAAGCTCTAGGCATTACATTTCGTACCCTAGCTAGTAACATCAAAATTAGCATTTTAATCCAGATTACTTTTACAATATTCCTCCTGAGCTTTGAATCATATCCTAGGGACTGCTGTCCAATATTTAACCATTTTTGAGGTATATTCATCTTTCTTTTTCTCGGTTTCATGGAGCAGAAAAATGTCAAAGCAATATTTTTAAAAACTGTGTGAAACTTCTCTTACTACATACTCTCTCAAAAGCTAATACTGCAAGACTCATAGACGGGCAAATCCTCTTGTGTTCACAGTAAAATCTCTTCAGCCCTTCTGCCAAGCAAGGAAAACACACACATGGACAATGCGGCAGGAGCTTTAAACACCCACATGAAAATCTTCAAGGAATGAAGTGCTGTAGTCACAATAGACTTACAGAGGATCCCATGTATAGATTTCTTAGTGACAGTTTGAATAGGGGATGTTTGAATAGAATTTATTGTGACACAGAGCACATTGTGCCCATTAGCCATCATTTCCTCCCAAGTGCTTGGCTGCAATAAAGTTATGTAATGAAACTAGCTAATGATTTTTTCCGGGCACCTGTTTTGACTTTGGCTCATTTGCTTATTGTTTTGATTTATTAGACAGATTTTTGTTTTCTGTGATCATGTGTTTAGCTTGTTGGATCACTCACATGCAATTTGTCACCATTTCTAGAGATGAAGAAGGGAAATAGAATTGGTCGTATAATATCGGTTCCCTTTCCTGTGTTATAACTTGTGAGACCCAAGAGATATGAAAGTTTCCAGGCCCAACTCAGGCATATTGATGGACATTTCTATTTTTTCTCCTTTTCATTAACTTATCTGATAACAAAGTTTTATTTTCATCAATACTTAAACACACAGACACATGGAAACTATTGGGAAAATATAGTGGCATAATTTAATGCTCTTTTATTATTACTGAATAAACATCATGTGCTTAACATAGTCTAGCAACTTACAGAAATTAAGAAAATGACCATGCAACAGTTGTACGAGTAGACTCTACCATATCAATAAGAGTTTGAAAAATTATATCCGGGTTTGGTGCGTATAACCTTCCTGCGTTTAGTTTTAAAAATAATATTATTCTTTTGACACAGGAGAACACCGCAAAACTAATTAGATTCTTGAATGAGAATGCATTACCTGACAATATGCATGAAGACCTTCTTCCTGAAGAATCTACAAAGACAGAAACCAAGAAATCTGAAGAAACTGACTCTTCTTCCTCAGAAGAAACAAATGCTGGTGTGGAAAATGTAAAAAGTGAAACTTTCTCAAGGGAGCTGACAACTGCAAAGAACAGTGAGTCTGACTCCAAAGACCTGAGCCAGGCCAGCTACTGGATTAAGCATGCTTTAATGCAGGATGGAAACGCCTATGAAAAGCCTCAGAAAAACACAGGACAAGGCTTACAACTTGAAGTGAAGTCTTCTGAGGAGAACGAGTATGGCTATATTGTGACAGTGAAAGAGTAAGTACAGCAGCCAATTTGAATGGCATTTTTAACTGGGGAAAAGATAAAGTCTTTGCACCTAATGAAATATGAATGTACAAGAGGAAAATGCCACAGACCTGATTTTTAATACATCTGAAACTGTTTGGAACCTGTTCAGTACTTTGATGAAAATACAAGCAAACAGTTCCGTTTTCTTACAGTTGCCTTTCCTCCCTTGCGGAAGACATTAAATTTGTAGGTCTTTTGCTTAGACCTCTCTCTATCTTCTCATGTTCTAGTGACCTTCCAATATGTCAGTAAGTGTGCTTATGGTTAGGATGCGAGCTTTAAATATTTGACTTGAAAGTAGTCTAAATATCAATGCCTGAGTCATTCCTTCAAAAAAACGACACACAATAATAAAGCCCAGTATTTTCTCTGTGGTTTCATTTTGATCTGAAAATAACACATATAGGAATCCAATCATCACATATGCAGCTAGTTTAGAAAGAAAGACCTAATGATTTCAGGTCATGCCACTAATGAATTTGACATTTAACACTATACTTTCAAAAAGACAACTTTAGCCCTCCTAATGATACACAGATAATTACAGGAACATTTGGGATTTTAGAGCCGTGTAGGCACTTTTACATCCTTTCCCCCTCTGTAGAACAATGTTATATTTGATTAGCGATCCTGACTCCTCTTCTGTGAGAAATTGGGAATTTCTAGGATGAGCTTACAATTCACTGCCCAGCATCCCAGAGAAACTGAGACAGAAATTTCTTTAGCATGTATTGATTCTTTTGTCTGTCTCAAACTTATTAATGGGATTGAAGGCAATGGGATTGTGGAGGATTCTTGTTTTTACTATACTGCGTTGCATTGAAATGCATGCGGCTGCAAATTAGAAACAGACCACAAATTGATGGAATACCCTTTAACTGCACCTCTTCGTTCCTGCCTAGGAATGCTACGTGAAGCAGTAGAAGACAGTTTTTCCCCAGTTTTTCAGAGCTAGTTCCCTACTTCCCCCAGCTCTTTTAACTCACATCAATCTGGAGGACTCCTTTATTCCAAAGAGTACCTTCATGACACCATCTCCTTTGACTATCCAGACTTATTTGGCTCATAAATGCTGTAGAGCTTAGAACTGTCAGAGCTCTGTGAAATGGAAGACGTTCTGAATCTCCAACCTGGAGATTCTTCACTGTATCATCTTACCTGGTTTTCTTCCTAACTAGTCTCCCACTGATGGGTTTTCCCTGAATTATGTCTGTTATTATTCAATGAAACTTGCTGAAGAAGGTCATTTGTCCAAAGATTCTTGATTCTAGGGGAGTCCATATACACAAATATAGTCTACCTTCTTTACCATTTTTAATATCCAAAAGACAAAGCGTACTTTTCTTATATGCTGGATTATTACAACTTTAATAACTTGTGGACAAGATGCTCTTAGATAGCTAAAGAGAAAGAAGTCCCATCTTTTACTGGATGTGGGCAAAAACATAGGGCAAAGGATGAGCAGGCTGAGGTACTAAATGCCTTCTTTGCCTCAGCCTTTAATAGTAAGGCCAGTTGTCCTCAGGTACCTCAGGTACCCAGCCCCCTGTGCTGGAAGACAGGAATGGGGAGCAGAATGAATCCCCCCTAACCCAAGAGGAAATGGTCAGCAAGCCTGCTACATCTCTTAGACACGCATAATCCTCTGTGGCTGGAAGGGATCCACCCAAGGGTTCTGAG